>CM067886.1:3590615-4108904 GCA_034621355.1 Mycalesis mineus | reverse complement strand
AATAATGTATAAAATTAAAATTATTTTATTACGATTTTATCGATATTACTGTTTACATTGTTAACAATTATGCTCTTATTTGTTTATATTTAGTATTGTATTGTATTTTGGTTTTGGGATTAAATGGCTTATTATTATTATTATATTATATTATTATATTGTATTCGTTATACAGAATAAGGTTTTAAATTGTAATTAAGGTTTTAAGGATTTTTACTGATGGACATCAACTATCAATTAGTTGTAAAGTTTGATTCAGATTGTCAAATACAAATAACGAAGTGAAAAACGAAACAAGTTCCAAGTTGCGGTTAGTTATTATTATTATGGCTAAAGTCACTTACGCATCTTACGCTGCGATCGTTGTTAATTCTAGCACAAGCTATTCTTTATTAGGAAGAGAAAAAGGCAAAAGAAAAATATTTATTAGATATTTATAAACGTCACGGTATAAAATATTAAAAACGCTTTTCAATGAAATCTATTCTAGACTAAATAACCTCTAGATATTCATTGTGGTTTATATTAACAGCGAATAGACTAAAATAACCGGGGGGTAGAGAGAGAAAGTCACATAACAGAGGCAAAAGTTAGACCTCAGAAGTTAGTTCATAGCCTAGTTACAGATATTGGATTGTTAAAGTTTTTAATATCGCCACTAGATCACGTGGGCAATAAATTACTCATAAGAGCATTATTAAGTTTTTATGTAAAAATGTGTTATTTACACTGATACTAGACGCCTGTGACTGTGCTCTGTAAAAAGTATTGTATTGCAGAAAATTTTAGGCGACCCTTGTTTGGATGAAAGAATGGGTACAGCTATTTTGAGAGGTAGACATTGTGCCTTCGCGGAACTTCCTGTAGTCCAACTAAAGAGGAACTCTTTCAATACATTGTTTTGTATTATCTCGTGTAATATTTTGTTATATCTTAATAATGTAATAATCTTAATAATGTAATAATCTCTTCTTGTGGCAACTGTTGTCTATAGAAACATTAAGAAACGTCAGGTGACCGTCAGAATTATACGAAATTAAAAATTCGAGTAGATATAGACGATTTAGGGTTTTCCACGCAGAGTAAGTTCCGCGCTTTAGCTAGTCATGGAATAAATCCGTTCACAGGGAACGTATTTGTTCTTCTCTAACATATTGTTAATTCCTCTACAAGCATTATCCGATAGGAGGAAATGCAAGAGAAATGTTGTTCGTGTCTACATTTAGAGCGATCCGCATTCACTGCTGGCCTAGCTCTAGGTAAAGCGATTTTGAGCTTGTATCTTAGTAATTGTACTATTCAATGTGGAGGACTACTACCTAACCTTACATCAAACCGACTGAATCAAGTAAAACTGCTACAAATATTTTAATTGATGATTAAAATATTTGTAGCAGATGTAAGGTTAGGTAGTAGTCCTCCACATTGAAGCAGATTGGTGGTTCAACACTTAAAGTATTATACAAGTCTGATATATTAAAGTATTATACAAGTCTGATATATCCTACCGGAAGGCAAAATCACTTCGCGTTGATTTTTGCCAGTAGGTTGTTATTCAACCACGGTCAAATCTTGGGTATTATCAGACCAAACCTGAGCCAATTTAGAAAATACAATAATACTAAACTGACCCGTGCTGGGAATCGAACACAGGACCTCTCTATTCAAACACAAAGCCAACAACTAAGAGAGGGAGACAGAGCCAAAATTGTAGTTTTGACAGACCGAACAAATGGTTCTACCTATTTTGGATTTCACAATACCTCTACTGGATCTATGCTGGCGAAACGGCTAGACAAAACTTGTATACGTATATGCGCAGAAATCTGATAAACCAATTAGCAAGCGAAAGCTTACTCCTCGCCGGATAAGAATAAAGAAAAACATTTAATGAAATCTGAATAAGTCTCCCGTTCGACAACAATGCCAGCAAGGATGCATTCTGCGATTCAGCGAACGGTTCGCACAGAAAGAAAAATGAGGGTAGAATATAAAATGCTAAAGGAGGGTACGAATAAAACGACAATCGAGGCGCAGGATATAATTAACATCTTAATGGGGAAATTTGTTAATTATTTTCGAGCATAAATTCTATTTAGGGAAAGCTGGATGAAAAGTGACCAGAGGGACCTTTTTAGTCCTTCTTAGTTTTTTTACGGCCTTCGTAACGCTTCGTAAAGTATGCGCAGTGGTTTTTTTTTAAGACGGAGATCCTAGGTTCGTTTCTCGGCTGGACCGAGTAAAATTTTCTAAATTAAATAGTAGCTACCGACAAAAACGTACCGTCAAGTGATTTAGGGCTCCGTTACGATCTCGTGTAGAAACCGAAAGGGGTGTGAAATTTTTGATTGCATCATCACTTACACTCAGGTAGGAGTGAGTACTCTAGTCAATCTCATTGAAGAATGGAAAGCTTTTTGTGATAGAGCACGTTCGAGATAGTACTACCACAATTCCGCCACTACTGTTTTCCGCCACCAAGCAGAATTGCTCTGTTTTGGTCTGAACAGTAAGGTCTCGCCGGTGTAAGTACAGGGTACATCAGACTTAATAGATACGCCTCCGATTGGTGGATACTGGGCGGCGTTTTAAAGGAAGAGGTCTTTGCCCTGTTGTTCTGTTTATAGGCGAAAGTTTTCTACTCACCATGAGGTGGACCTTCCGATTGATCTGTCAACTGTGACTTCACCGAGACCTCAAATCGGATTAAAATATTATTTTAATGTGATTTGAGGTCTAGGTAATAAACTGAAATTTACAAAAATGTGAAAATAATAAAATAAAAGTATATGTAATACTTTTATTTTATTATTTCCTTGCACCATAGAATAATTATATTATATTTATAAACAAATAACTATTGAATATAAAATAAAAGAAGACCATGGAAATTCTCTTTTATTACCTAAATAGCTATAGCAGATAGCAAAACCGTAGAATCTAAAGGCGGTTAAACTAGGAATGCGAATCACGTACAGATGTCATCTTGACAGTACAGGAAGCTCAACGAGCTATAGACTTCCACCTAATGGCCTGAAACACAATGCGGTTGGAATTGCTATTGAAAAATCTTGAATGAACCGATTAGGTTTCCAGTAAAAATCGTGGTTGAAGTTGAGATCACATAAACTAGTGCTAAAAGAATTAAAAATACCTAAGGCTGATGTATGATACCATCTATTTAGAGTGGCGGTGGCTTATACGAAACCAAAAGACTATTGTATCTTTTACCTAAAAATAACTATCCAACTTTTGGAGTAAGTATTTGAACTTATATAGGGGGTAGGATTAAGGAGGGGTAAGTACAAAAGACCCAAAACTGTCAATGTGCAAGCGCCATGGCGGGCCCCACCTTACTAATAGTAATAATGATACCTTCATCATTATTCTTATCATCATCATCATCATTATCATCATCATCTTTATCAACCGATAAACGTCCGCTGCTGGACTTCCAAACACAATGATCCTGAACCGCCGGGTCAGCGGCCCCTTGCGACATTTTTTGATATCTGTCAGTCCACCTAGTGGGGAGTCGACAAACACTGCGCTTTCCGGTGCGGGGTCGCCAATCTAGCGCCTTGGGTTCCCAACATCTATCAGCTGTTCGAACCACGTGCCCCGCCCATTGCCACTTCAGTTCTGCGATTCGCTGAGTTAGACTTAACTCAGCGGGTCGCAGAATTGAAGTGAAGTGAAGAACCCGACTGGTTACTTTGGTTCTTTTGCGGATCTTCTCATTTCTGATTTAATCACGTAGACACTCCGAGCATTGCTCTTTCACTTTATCATCCAACTACAACTACAAGTTAAAATATTATGAAATGAAATGAAAGGAAAATTTATTGTTTCACAGTGGTACATATCTGATAGGGCTGAGACCTTCTAGTAAGTACTAGACCTGTGTCAGAAGATCCCGCTCTTCCCATAAGTAGCTACATATTAACATATTTTCATAAATAGTAATTAAAATTAACCTTAAATTATATTTACTTATAATGCGAAAACAACCATGCGAAAAAATGTACGTGTGTGAGTATGAATGTGTGTACGTGTGCGTGTGTTTTGGTTTGTATGTGTGTATTGTGTAGGTATACTATGTAGGTAGGTAGTGTTTAAATATTATAGATGCCCTCTTTATTATTTTTTCTATATACTCTTATTTTTAGTTAAACAAGAGAATATAAAACAAAAGCAATTTCAAAAAAGTCAACATCTCTATTGTAAGCTTTTGATATCTATTGAAAAGGCTGAAAATTGCCACATGAAAAATTGAATCCAAAGTTAAAACTATGCAACGTGCGCCGTCACAGCTACTCGTTTATTCCGAAGTTTCTAATTTTGCCTTCGCGGCCGTTCGCTTCAAACCTTGTTACAAGTTTAAATTGGCATTTCTCAGTCCCAGTTTCAATTGTATTGAACTACATTTTTCATTCGATTACAAATTAGCGCTTGACTACGACCTAGTTCATCTTCCTATTGTTTTTTTATTGATTTCCTTGAGTTCAATGTGCACTCGTAATGCATAGTCGTCGTTCTCATAATTATCAACCTGTTTGAATAGTCCACTATACGGCTACTTCCCTCCATACAGGATGAGCAATGTGAGGCTGCGGGAGATAATGTTTTGACATCAGCTGAAATAATCCTTGAGAGGGGTATCCCTCACAAGGATATTCCAAAAAAGTTTTAATCTATCATATATTTTTTTAATTTGTAATAATTTTTATATAATTTTAAGAATCATTTTTTTATTTTAATTATAATTTATATTATAAGAAAAATTTATAATTAAATATCTAGTCCACCTACTGCGGGGCTCGGGGGCCCAATCAACCGGTGGTCAGGGCTTCAGAGTGAGGAACCTCACAATACGCGCAATCTCAAGAGTTACCGCCCTCTGTATCCGACCCTTGATCTTGATATTCTGGCTATTTCAGCCAGCGAGTCCCATATACCTGGACGGAGTCTGCGCAGCTTCGTATGCGCAGACTCCAACCGGGATGCGCAAATGCATTTCTCAGCGTCAAAAAAAAAAGGGTTAATTACATCCATGGTGTTTTTAAAGGATTGGAGACAGTTGTCGTGATTCAACACCGTCATGTGCATATAAATTTTTCTGGTACCAGACACATCCCTTGCATGCTTTCCCACATGTCCGTACTCGCGCCAAAGTCGTCGTAATTATCAACTGGTGGGCATTCATTTGAATAGACTAATCATATTGTATAAAATATCATATTGTATCATATTGTGTAATCCATATTTCGCCCCAATTTCAAAAATAAGAGTAGCTATTGTTAATATGAAAAAGGAATGTAAGTTTGTGGCCTTGCATTGAAAAAGCTGAAAATTGCTGCAGCAGTGAGCAAAATGTCACGTCGGAGTTAGATCTATGCAACGTCGTCACAAGCCACTTGTTCATTCTGAAGTTTTTAATTCAGTTTCGTGGCCACTCGCTGCAAACCTCGTTACAAGTTTAAATTGGCATTTCTAAGTTGTACTTATAGCACTGGACTTACTGAGCAGTACCTGTAACTGCTCTTATGGCCTATTGGCTAGTAAATTCGCCTGCGGATCATTAAGTCCTGAGTTTGGGTCCTGGACTTTGGTAGTAGCTTCGGCTAGAGATGTTGGAAGTTTTGCACTCCCGTTTCTCGTCTTAGGATTTACTTGTAAATGAAAAGACCGTAAATTGTTGTTACAATAAACTGATGATGAATAAAATATAAAATAACGTCATAACGCTCACCTTAAAAGAAGTATTCCTTGTTCTTGAAATGTTATTCTATTTAAAGGTGGGGTCCCACAGACCCGAGCGCACGAAAAATAGTGGCTTGTTCATATTGCGAAGCTACTCAGGAGCGTTGCCGGCTCTGCTGCGGCTAAACTTTTTTATCTGTTAGTAAATTACTGCATATTTATTGAGTATAAACATTATTAATTTATTAATACATACGTGAGCTGGATTGATGACATAAAAAAATAAACATGTTTTGTTGACGGGTCCGACAGACCCACCAGGCACGTCGTGTAATTTTTTCCACCAAGCATCAAGCACCATGACGTAGATTGCCCTATGAGAGTGGCTCTATATAATTTAACTCTTTCTCAGAAGCGCGTTAAGCTGTAAAGTTTATTTAGGAAGATGAAAAAACGCAAAAAATATTTTAACGATAATTTTAATATTTAAATATATAGGTAAACGGTAAAATCGATATTGACTCATCCACCGATACAATCATTACCAATCGCAATACCAAATAAAAATACAAAAAACAAAGTATTGACTGATGAATACAAATGGATTGGTATAACATAAACCAGCAATATGGACGTCGCATCGAAAAGCAATTGATGTTACAAACACGGACGTTAAGTCTCCCATTTACACGCGCAGCACGTAGCCAAGGGTAAAAAGGAGTATTTTATTTTTATAAAATTTATAATCTCCCTTTACGTGTGCGAATTCGATTAATATTCGGTTGGTGCAATGTTACAAGAAATATTTTTGAAAAATGTCCTGCTCGTAACAAGGGAAGTTATTCAGTTATAAGGTCGTTGGTCTAGAGGCTAGCATAATTCGTTTCTTATCACGTGGTACTGGTTTCTAGTCTTGGCTTGCAATATTGAGCTTATCCTTTTTTATGTAGAAATCATTAGTAAAAATTCTCAGTCCCAAGTTGAGAAGTTAGTGGTGTTACACGCCCCTACCTCGGGGAGAGGTGTTTACGCATAAAAATAATACTTAAAAAAATTATACATACTAGTGATTTTTCCTCTTGCTGACCTTTTATAATATAAACCCATCAATTATAATCAAACTCAACCACAAAGCACTCATCGATGGACACACAAGGACCCTTGACCTCGATGGAGTATTATTTTTAACCGACGAAAAAAAACGGAGGAGGTTCTCAATTCGACACGTATATTTGTTTTTATGTATGACCACGCATAACTTTTTACAGTGTTGTCCGATTCTGATAATTCTTTTTTTATTAGAAAGGGCATACATCCAAGGTGGTCCCTTTGTCCTCATGTTAGGATCTGCTGATGATATCCTGCGGAAATTGAAGGAACTCTTCAAATTTTGGAGGCACGCTTACAGCGATTTCGGTTTTTGACTCGGTATCGGTAGCTTTTTGGCTATTAGTGCCATATAATATACTATGTCAGTATAGTACGAGTACGGTACGTGGCGATAAATCACTAAAAAGTAAGAAATAAAATTTTTTAACAAAAAATAGAACCGACTCAAAACGCACTAAAAAGTAAAAAATAACTGTGTCATTTAGTTGCTTTAATTTACTTAAGCAAGCCAAGTTTAAGGAACACTTGGCTGGCACCGACTTCATAGATATGCTTAAGTAAATTAAAGCAACTAAATGACACAGTTATTTTTTACTTTTTAGTGCGTTTTGAGTCGGTTCTATTTTTTGTTAAAAAATTTTCTGTTCCATAAAACAGATGTTACATTATTTGAGTTCATTTATAAAACAGGAAAGTACCTATTTTTGTCCAAGGAAATCTTTGCCCCAATTTGTTTTGCAAATATACCAGCTCTTAAAAATGTATTAGATTTTTCAACAAGCGAAAGGAAAACAATCGGAAACAAGACATTTTCTTTTGTTTGAAAAATCAACCCTCGAAGCGGTTCATGTACCTGTAAGAAAATTTCTTTTTCAAATCCGAATTCTGAGATTAGTTATACAAATTGTAATGGTAGTTCCTTAAGGAACTCGTTTTTGCGTTTCTCAAATTACTGGCGTTAATACTTTTTGGAATACCGGGCCAGCTCTGTCACATTAAATACTATTCATCATCATCATCATTATCAGCCTATTAACGGCACACTACAGGGCCAGGCCTCCCTCCTTATAAGAGGGGATATGGAGCGTACACCCACCACGCTGCTACAGTGCGGGTTTGCGGGCTTAGGTTGATAATGTTTCATTTATTTACAATCACTATCAGATGTTGATCATAGTGACCGGGAACGACGGCTTAACGTGCTCTCCGAAGCATGGGGTGTAACACCACCAATTTCCAGACTCCGGGCTTGGAATGTAATGAAAATATTTTTATTTTAAAGTTAAGTAAATCTAATATCGAACGATTAGATTTACTTAACTTTAAAATAAAAATAAACAAATGGCTTCTAGAAAAATGTTGTTATGACGTAAAAGAATATTTGACTTAAAAGAATTGACTAGACTGTAAATTATTATTATTATTTATTTAAAGTTTGACATTATTTTTAATTATAATTCTAATTTTTTTTTGTAATTTTACTATTTATAGAATTAATATTAATTACCTAAGTTTATACTATGTTAGCAACGCCCTGCCAGGGTCCATGTCATGTAAAGCATGTTAGTACAATAATTTGACATGAACGCTAAATAAATGAATTTGAATTTGAATTTCATATAAGAATGAAAAAGCTCAGAATTATTCCGTGACCCGATCCAGGAATCGAACCCAGGACCTCGTGATTGAAGCCGCATAAATAAAATGGGCACCGACATCGTAGATATGCTTAAGTAAATTTAAACAACTAAGTTATTTTTTACTTTTTAGTGCGTTTTGAAGTCGATATAATTTTTTATTCAAATTTTTTTGAACTTACAAGTATATCGCAAATAAATTCTACTCAACGCCATTTCGGAGAAATAATTATAATAATATATACAACAGCTTTGTCCATTACCTGTCGTTTCCGGAACAGCTTTAACAATAACTAATTCATGTTTCTAGTCCCCAGACAAACATACATAATTATTACTTGTTTGATTAATTCATCGAGTCACAAGAGATTAATCTAAAACATTTTGATGTATTATCTGTGTTGTTCATAGAAAATATCATTATATATTCGATTCGATAACAGTACCTGTAAAATCACTATCACTGAATAAATAAGAATTTCAGTTTAAATAAATTTATCTACTATCATGAACAAGTATATAATTATGAACAAATTATTTCTTATTATTACGAGAGATTTGATATAGTAAATCAAGAAACGTTGCTTAACTTAGTAATAAAACTCTTTTTGTATTTTTTTTTAGTAAAATGCACTATCAAACGCATTGCATTTCAGAATATTTTTAAATGGTCCTGTTCATATAATAATAGATAGTAGAAGAATTGATCCAACCGACATTTAATTAATACTTACTGTTGCTCCATGTATTGAATTGACGTAATTGTTACTGTATCAAACAGTAAGAAACGGACCGACAGAATGTATTATGGTAAAATATCATGACATAATGGTACTGCAAGGGTTTCTTGTTTGAGAATGAACCGTCAATCGGGAGTAAATTGAGTTGCGAAAAAGTTTAATGAGATCCAATGTAAAATGTTCGTTCTCTTTGAAAAGATAATTTACCGAGCTCCAGTATCACGAGAGCATCTGACTTTAATTTTGCTCCCGTTTTTTGAATTCTTGTTTCCACGAAATTTTTCATCTTTGATGTGTAATTTTGGAGCTTTTATTTTAGTATGAAATGAATTCGTAATTTTGTTTAGACTTCTAATTAAAATTCACTAATATAAAATTATTATTTTATAATATTTTAACATTAGTTTTTACAGAAGATTGCCACACACACTCCCAAATGTTAAGGGACATAATGAGGAGAAGAGAGGAAATGGAGAAATGTGAACGGAGAAAGAGGGGGACATGAAGTAATTAATGCATTGCGGTTCCGTGCCAACCTTGGAGAGCAGAGATTTTAGTCAGTGCAAGTCGGACATACCCTGCTAGCAGGCAGAAGTCCGGAGGTATTTTTCCTCCTCGCAAAGAAAAAAGAAAACATTAGTATTCGTCTATAGAGAAAGATGATCATGATACCGTGACATTGAGAGAATTTTGCTGCAATAAGATCTAGAATTTACTCATGAATTATTATTATTATTAGAAACGTGGCGACTAGTCAGTGAAGTCAACTATCTGATGACTTTGTTCGCGGCAACTAGACGGCAAAGTAGTCAGCTTATTACTTTGTATGTAGGTTTACTAGGCAGATTACTTTACTAGGTAGAGTACTTTGTATTATAGGTAATAAGGAAGACCAGGTATGAAAGTAAATCGGATTGTATTGTTGTGGCTGCACTAATAACTGTTTGAGTGATATGCATATGTGGGTTCAAACCTGTGGATAGCCAAGATCTAGGTCTCACAGGATCCTTTTTCTTTCTCTAGCGTAAACGTTATAAACGATGCGTCAGGTAAATTGCCTAATATCCCCAAAACTACAAGCGGCTTGGCCAAATAGTCAGCTGATTAGTTGTTTTTTAACGCTACTAAGGTAAAAACTAGTTGGCTACTAAGGTAAAGAAACAGTCGACTCTTCTTTAATTATTACTGAAACATTTGCAGTAGAAACTTGTAGATTTTATGTCAACTACGAACAACAGCCATACACTACGCCAATACTTAGTTAATAAAAATGTAGGAAAAAAACAAAGGCTTTTAAATTATTCGCCAGCAGCATTAAAAAAAACAAAAGTAAAGTTCCATTTTGTGAGCCCTTTCAAATTCTAACACCGCGAAATCATAAGTACATATAAAGTGCTAAGCAAGCAAAAGCGAGCAGTAATTTAATGAGTTGACCCGGTAATTGGTGAACAGCTGGTTTTTCCGACCGACGTTTAAATTAACTAGACTAACGCCTGAATCTTTGCCGTTTTATTTTTGTGTCATGGTTCCTTTGAGCTTAGATTTTCTCGGCGTCGTTCCTTTTGACTACATTTTTATTTCACTGCCTTAGACGCCTTTTGATTTTACTTAGTAACTGATGTCTGGTCTTCACGTGTAGGATAGAAGAAAGGATGATAGGCTATCTCATACAATTAATTGATGACTCATTTAATAAATAATTAATAATTGCTCTGTGGTTTATGTGCGCACGTATGCCATTCAGTTCATGCCCGTACCAGTAAATAATACAAATAATCAGAGTTTCTCCAAATATCTATCATATCATATCATAATATTGTTTTTTTATTATCTAGGTAAATTTATGTAACTTTGGATTTGATTATGCGCGGTATAATAAAGCGCGTCGTAATAACATTATTGAAATCCATTTTAGGTATTAGAATATTCTGAGAAAAATGTATATGAAGGATATCTTGGAAATAAAGATCCGGTTTGAAAATGTTATTTTTTTATTTACATCTATTGTATAATTATGATTCATTGTTTATCTGTATAAAAATATCTAAGAAAACAACGCTTACAATGTTATTGACGAGTAAAAAGGTTTCATAAAATATAGAAAGAATATTTACAATAGTAATTAAACGAGTTTATTCTATACCACTCGGTCGTGCTCGGGAATAAAAATGATTTCCAATATCAAAACTAGTTGAGAGCAGTATACCGTAGCGATCCAGATGTTAAGACTGTGGGACGTGCCCCGAATGAACCAGCCCTCGTAGCGAGATGGTACGATATGAGCAGTTATTGAATATTGGAAACAAAATGTTATGTAAACGGATTATAAACACCATTTTGTTGTTCGATTTCATCTGTATGAGTTACATAACTGTTTTTCTAACCAATTAAACCGTGCATCGCGTTCAAGCTATGCCTTCAACTGGTCACTGTGAACTTGACCTTGTAATTTGACAAGATATGACGGCGACGCTCACTGCATTCTGAACGCGAACGAAATAGAAAAAGATAAATAAATAAATAAATATTATAGGACAATTACACACATCGCTATATAGCTCCAAAGTAAGCGTAAGCAGCTTGTATTATGGGTACTATGATAACTGATGAATATTTTATATATATTATACATAAATACGTATAATATATATAGTCCAGTGAGCCTAATGTGCACTCATACCACTTTTTCCTCCTTCAAAAATCCTTGAACCCAAGATAGGTTTATAATTATTGCCTTTTAAAGTATTTAGACTTGCGGGGTGGTCAGATTTTTTATAGAGACGTCTTTCATCTACAACCGTGTCACAATTCTTGATGACACATCTCATGGTAAGTGGAAAATCATCGCCTGTATCACTAGAGCAACGCTTAGCAGCCATGCAAGGAATAATCCTACAAAGGTGTCCATCGATCTGAGGCATAGGTGTTCGAAGTCATGTATATCTGCTATTACATTGGCAGCTGTTTTCCAGACCAAAACGTAGCTATATTGTTCAACGGCAGAAAAGTGCATCATTGTATACGGTAAGCGAGTAAACCTTTATTTCTCTCAATGTAACTTGAACTGAGTAAGCGTTTAATTCAATCTGAATAACTTGTCCAACGAACTATAAAGGCAGCTTTAAACTCTGTATTCTTACTGTTAGCTGAGCTAGGAAGAATAAATTAATAAATAACATAGAATTAAAATTTAATTTCTTAAATAGACGCAAAATATTGAACCCGTCCCGTCTTTTTAAATGTGTTCATTGATATAACTAACTAGCAATACCCCGTAGCTTCATCTGCGTACATCCGTTCGGTTGGAAGTAGCAAAGTCAGTTAAACGTTCACGAGCGAAGTAATGACTAAAATAAATAAATAGTTTTCTTATTAACAATTTTATTATTTAGATTTACCGCCAACCCTCAGTGGAGCAGCGTGGTCGGTCTACTCGCTATATCTTCTATACTACAACGAAGGAGGTCTGACCCTGTAAAGGGCCGCTAATAGGCTGATAATGACAATGATTGCTATTCAAAACCTTACTTTAATTTGCGGATCCTAAAATTAGAGGAACAAGAAAATGCAAAAAAGCGTGAGACAACCGAAAGGGGATACTATCACTGTCGCGTTACTAAACTCTTTAATTCTCTGGCTTCTCGACATTTCTTCGATAAGGTCCGAAGCGGACTAACGTTCATAAAGCACATTCATCTTGGACGATTTTTTTTTATTTCTCATTAATTTTGGTAACCCCTAGAGGAGTAATCATTGATATCGTTAATATTATGTATGTATGATTTATAGGCATATTTTGTCTAGTCGAAGTTCCAAAGGTGAACATAAATTTTATTTTTATAAGACGTTCTCATTGAGTGTTCATGAAGATATTTAAAAATTATTCATTCTAAGTTAAGGCAACGTGCGGACCCTGACCAGTCGATAAGAAGTGCATAAATTATGGTATTATATTAATAAGAAAGACAAGGCATATCATTATTTTTACAGTCTATATTTAATGATTTTACTTAAAAAATAAGGTTTATTTAAATCTGTAATAAAACTGTTTACCTGTATTATCACCGGACTTCAAACTAAGAATCCTAAGATATAAAGATTGAATAAAAAAAAAAATTGGTTGTCTGTAAAGTCGGTTTACTGACGATAGTTGAACGTGACAATGTCTTAAGAAAATACTGATGGAATGGTAGCATTTAATTGGTTATTAAAATTTTTAATTTAATTTAATTATAAATATTAATTTAAATTAATAAAATAATTGATTTTGATTTTATAAATTTATATTTTAAATTTATAATAAATATGTTAATGTATAAATATATTAATTTTTAATTTAAAATTAATATATTTAATAGATGGATGTCGAACGAACTTTTCTTCTTTCCGTTCGTTCCGCGCTCTCTCTTGCTCTTCAAGCCTTACATGGAACGCCTCAAAGCGAGGTAACGACGTATGACGTCATGTTTTTTCGTGCGTGCAGCCGGCTCTATCGAATTATAAGACGTTGTCACGTCAAAAATGGAAAACCGTAAATAACACTAAGGGGTATAGTCCCCGTTGAAAGACACTAACTACACAGCATCCTTAAGCCGTTATTGTGTTGGACCCTCTACGTATCCTTAGCCTTCTGCGTGTAGTTCGTCTACAGGAATGTATGTATTCAACGCTACAAGTATTTGATTAAAATGAACGCTGGCAGCTGGACAGTAGAACAAAGCCTAAACCTATTTTTTATTTCTTATCTCTCGAATATTACCATTATCTGAACGGTGATTATATCGAAAAATTGAAGCCTCATCGGAAGAAAATTGAGTTGCGAAAAGTTTAATGAGCTTTACTGTGAAACCGAGTTCCCTTTGAAAAGTTAATTTACTTGTATCATAATAACCGGGACATATTCTGACGTCAATTCGTTTGCGATCTTTGAAATCGTGAGCTCATTTCTTGTAGATCGTTAAGAAAAGAAATTTATATTATAACGTATACAATATGTAATATTATTAACAAAGGCAGGTTACATTTTAGCAATAATGCTGTACATTTCCAGAAATTGCTTTGTTTTAATGGCAAGCAAACTAGCATTTCTATATTTCTGCCTAAAGTATCGTGTTGAACAGAGAGATGATTTTGAGACTCGCACGAATATAGAAAGGTCATACGGATCGTATATCCACCACGTCGCTCCACTACGGCTTAGGGTGATGATTAATTTATTAACGATCATTATCAGAGACGTTAGTAAGCGGGACAGATGCCTTAACGTACTCTTCAAGGCACGGAAGTCGAACACCACCAATATCCTGGCTCCAGTCTTATAATGTTTATGTAAACTCTGAGCCCATATCCGAGAAAATAATCCAAAATTCTGATGAAGTCGCGTACGTCCGTTACATTTAATAATTTATTTTCTACGTCAATTTTATTATGAAGCCTCTTTGTTTGAAAACATTTTACCGTAAAACATGTAAATTACTGCGCAGTGTACCCCAAGTCGCCAATTTACTCGCTAATATTTTATTTATCGTCTGACTGGCTAACAATAATGACTGGAGACGGCATGTTTGCTGCCCTGAATATATTACGCCGATGCCTTAGATGCTTCGTACCTGAAACAAATTTAAAAGGCGTAATGAGAACAACTCATATGAAAGCGCTTTCCTTTTTGTGTAACTAAAAAGTACAGTGTGATTTATCAAAATCTGTTGAACCGAATATATCACGATTATAATTTGTTTCAGTTAGGAAAAACTCTTTCAAATAGGTTTGGTTATTTTCAAAAACAAACAGTTTGTCGAATCTTTGGGTTTTAAAAACTCCCGCCAAGACTACGTGACGACGCGCGCGAGCGTCGCTAGGCGGCAACACGAAACCCCTTGCAAAAATTACGCCGGCACGCTAAGTGGAGCTCCATGAAAATATTAAATTTCTCTCAAAAAACCAAGTGAAAGTGAGAAAAAGTGGTGAACTCGCATCAATCAATCAATAGCGTCCAACAACCTGGCGGGGATAAGTTTTTTAACATTTTTCAAGAATTAACAATAGTAATCAAACACAGTTTATTTATAGTTAGTTAATCATCATTATCAGCCGATATATCAGGCTATTTTTGTACGAGATACCCACTATGCTTCTCATATGCGGGTTGGCGGGCTTAGGGTGATAATGTTTAATTCATTAACGATTCCTATGATGTTGATATAGTATAGTGGGAAGTGTGTACAGTGATAGTGACGGGACCAACAATTCACATGCTCTCCGAGGAACGGGGTTGTTACCCCGATTCTCTCGTCCCGTCGCCGGCCTTGTGATTTACTGAAAATTTCTAAGAAGAAAGAAAATCTGAAACCTATTTTACAACCTTACCCAACATTCGGACCTAGGACCTCGTGATCGAACCCGCACAGGCTTACCACAACACCAACGAAACAGATTTACAGTTAATAGTATAATCAATACAAATTTCCGAAGCAGCCATGAATAATTCTGGGTACAAGTAAACTTTATGGGCCACCCTTCCTTTTCTTGTGAGCATACTACATTGGCGCGTTCGCATTGACGATCGTATGTTTTTATTTTTTTTTTATTATTAAAAAATTATTCCAACTTTTGAACTTGTCTGACCATGTTTTTCTTAAAACTTTAGACTAGTCTAATAATCCTTGCCTACTAATCTGCTCTTATTTAAGATGAAGGTTTCGATAGAGATTTCACAAACAATTACCTTATTGGAAAGTATGGGAGTTTTGTATATTGTTTTTCGATAGAAAATAGCAAAAAATTCTTATATCATGATAATCTGCCTGTAAAGACAACCTGGTTAATAAATAAATAAATTATAGTAGCTACATAGTATGACACTGTCTATCTATCTTTCTCTCTCTCTGCAGTCGTTCATTCATTACTGAATATCGTGGTCCTGGAATTTCCAGCAGAAATCTAGTGTTGAGAAATTGTTACATATATACGTTACTATACATTTATTGTACTTATGTGACATGACACTTATAGTAAGTACGTACGTACGATAAATGTAACGTAACGTATTTGAACAATGGAAATAGGCTTATAAACATTTCTGAACTTGATTCAATAATGTTTAATTTAAGAAGGATGTGGTGTTGCATGTTGGGCAAAGTTGGCAATAAAGGCGCCCGTGATTCAATGAAGGTTAATCGAAAGCTCACTGGTGAGTTGCCAACTTACGAACATGTTAGTAGTTAAGCGCATATCCTACACACAGCCGCGTGCTCATTGCTTAAATGATAACACTAATTCATTACACAGGGGAGGTGCTCCCGCCCCGACCGAAGCTCCGACTGCGGCCTCAACTCCGAGGCCCAGCGGAGACCAGCGCGAGACGGCGGCGTCAACAGCCGCCGATCAACCACATCCGCAACCGCCGTCCACAAGCGCGGCGGGATCGGCACCAACACAGCCGCCCAAACCACAGCGCCCGCCCAACGAAAGGCGTAGGCGCGAAGAACCTCCGCGCAACCAGCAGACCTAGCCAAACACGTCGGTCCCCCATCAGCACGACACCAGAACCAAGCCGGACCTCGCGGTCATAATCCGGGTTGCTATCGTACAGGGCCAGGGACCAGTGGCGGCCATCCAAGCCGGAGTGGCCGCACTATTACAGCACCTGTAAAGGTACTGTACTAGGTCACATCCGTGACCTACGCTCGCCTAGTCGCAGGATGTGTTTAATTACCCATCCTCCTAGGCGAGCCATACAACACGTGGACCCATAGGCTGAAAAGCCTCAGCCTCGCAAGGGGCTGGAATATTTACACTCGAGGCCCGTAACCTCGAATGGGCCTAAATAGGACCATTTGAGACGACCACTATTGATTGATAATTCATTACAAGTTGGCCCTTGACTGTTACACCTGAGGGTAAGTGATGGTGCAATCTAATATGGAAACGGGCTAACCTGTTAAGTGTAGGGTGAAATTCTCACCCTTTCCGGTTTCCACACGACATCGTACCGGATCGCTAATCCGTGCAACTTTGTCGGTAGGGTGGTCTGGGTAAAACCTCCCACCAGCTAGACATGGAGCTATTTAGAAAATTTAAATCGACCGTGCCAGGAATGGAACCATCAAATGCTTCAATGCTGGTTTGGGGTCGAGGTTCATTTAAAAGTAAATATCATAAAAAAAGAATAGAACCTATTCTTTTTTATCTCTCATTTATTTATTTATAATTTTTTTTTAAACTTTCTACAATGCTTATAAAACAATTGTAAAAAATACTATTAAAAATTTATAAAAAAATCCAGTCTGCGGGCTGCGGGGCCCGGGGGTCCAAGCAACCGGTGGTCAGAGCTCCAGAGTGAGGAACCTCCTCACAATACGCGCCGTTTCAAGAATAACCGCCTTCTGTATCCGACCCTTGATTCAACAGCTAAGCGAAACCTTCTTAAGGTGTTGGTCGAAGCTTTTCGCTATAAGACCATTGACTGAAACGACTATAGGAACAATCATCGTAGAATCAACATTCAACAACTATTCTTATTATTACTATAAAAAATAGACTCGAATATATTAATAACTAAAAACAACTGCTTATTTTAAATCTCGATTGAATCCAGTTTTCTATAGAACCGGAACAACGGTGCACAAAGGAGCATAATTATAATACTTTATATGCTAATTAAACTTTAAATAGACCTACTGGCCTACTTTAAAGAAATTATTTTCATTGTTATACTAGTAATCTAATCACTGAGCCTCATAGCCGGCTGCACAAACGAAGAAGCACGACTCATTTTCACGTTCGGAATGTGCTTCCCTATTGTTTGTCCCGCAAAAGCGCGATAGAGATGTACGATTGACTGTTTTCTAATGACTTTATCACGTAAAATTATCGTCCATATACCGACTTTTTTTTTTATCGACTACAAGTTGGCTCTTGACTGCTATCACACCTGATGTTAAGTGATGATGCAGTCTAAGATGGAAGCGGGCTAACTTGTTAGGAGTAGGATGAAATCCACACCCCTATCAGTTTCTACACGACATCGTACCGGAACGCTAAATCGCTTGGCGGTACGTCTTTGTCGGTGGGGTGGTAACTAGCCACGGCGAAAGCCTCTCATCAGCCAATACTTTAGACTTTACAGATAACCATATTATCTTTTAAAAAAAATACATCATCGTTATTAACTTATTTAACTTATTTGGTTTCTAAAAATACCGCAAAGATCATGTAATATTACAAACAAACATTTTTTTCAATGAATAATCGTTTTCAGATAGAGAAATAGACGCAAGAGAGAAGGGTACTATGTTTTAAAACTTGTAGTAATACAAAGAATAATTAAATATCCTTTGCAGTATAGAATATTGTATGCGAGCTATGAACACCTGTGGCACTCAAATGTGACTCTGTTAAGGTAATATTCGGTTCGTTGCGACCGCGTCGTGCAACCGGCGACAGCTGCCTGCGACACTTGTAGAAATGTATGTATGTTCGAATTCGTCCCTCTTTCTCACCGACTTATTATTATACTACTGTCAAAAAGATAGACACGAATTCGTAACTTACTCTGTCAAATTATATAAACTAATGACGGAGTTGCGCAGGTGATAATATTATATAGTAAGGTTTAACTAAACAATAACTTTTCATTTTTTGGCTATTTATAAACCCTTTAGACCTCTCTTATTTATACTATTAGACTTGGACAGATAAACTCAAGAAAACAAATTCAATTAATTTTATATTTCAAATGCCAGACCCCAAAAATTACGTCTGGCAATCATATTAATAGAATGGAACGTCACTTTTTCCCAAGCTTCTTCAACATCAACAATCAGCTTCTTCTTATAATGTAAATATGAAATTGATCTTCATCACACAATACCAATATTATCATCTTCACCCTCCAATAAATAATGAATAGCTGTAGCTAGAATAAATGAAAAATATAATAAAACTCCACCAATAAAAATTAGTAGCCATACTCTGTAACGATGTTTTTATAATTCGAAAGTATGAGCCTTGACTAGCTCAACATCATCGCATAACACAATATTATAGGCACAGAAAAATAATCAGGAATAATTTAAAACTCACACTGTCGTATTATAAGAATACCGTTACGGAATAGCGCTACTTGTCACAAGGCGACAGGCGCCCGGCATCATACTCGTAGGTTTAAATATCGCGGTCGCCGGTCGTTGCATCGAAATAGTACCTTTACATTGTTTAGCATAAGTAACTTACGTTAAAAGAATATTACTTTATTTTTTTTAATATCCAGCAGGTTACATATAATTAAATTTTATATTATTATTATTTTTTTTTATCGACTACAAGTTGGCCCTTGACTGCTATCACACCTGATGTTAAGTGATGATGCAATCTAAAATGGAAGCGAGCTAACTTGTTAGGAGTAGGATGAAATCGAATAGAAATCCGCACCCCTGTCGGTTTCTACACGACATCGTACCGGAACGCTGAATCGCTTGGCGGTACGTCTTTGTCGGTAGGGTGGTAACTAGCCACGGCGAAAGCCTCTCATCAGCCAGTCCAAGACAAATTAAGAAAAATCTCAATCTGCCCCGCCGGGAATCGAACCCAGGACCTCCGTATTATAAATCCACTGCGCCACGGAGGTCGTCAAAAATATTATTACATGTCAGGTTATAATGGATTGTACTATGTCCTGAGCCTACATATTTTTTGTGAAGCTTTGTTGATGGAATGGAACAGGAAGACTATTTCTGATTTTTCTGCGGGTAGTCAATAATTTAGATTATATTTACGATAAATTTGTAGGTAATAAAATAGATGGATTGATGGAACGCACTAAACTTAAAAACTATCCAACGCATATTTGTAATAGTTTTAAAAAATATGAATTAACTAAGTAATTCCCCGCGACTTCGTCCGCGTGGAATTACTTATTACGGCAGCCTAATTTTTCTAAGCTTCGAATGTCATATTTATTAATATCTAATCAACTGCCTAAGAAATAGGTCTTAAGCTTTCAAAATGACGATACTTTCATACAACATTTCATCGCCCCTTTATCCCCTTACACCCCTTTTTTCGCAATTAAAAGTAGCCTATGTCCTTTTTCAGGCTCTAGACTTACTGTGTACCAAATTTCATTTAAATCGGTTCAGTAGTTGTAGAGTGAAAGCAAGACAAACAGACAGACAGAGTTACTTTCGCATTTATAATATAAGTTAGGATTTCTATGTTAGTTTCATACATTTTATATAAAAAACTTACTGTCATTTATATAAATCGTTACATACGGTTTAAAATCTACAGTTCTTATAAAAGAAGTAACGATGTAATAATCAGCAAATATTCATAAATTTGTTTCATTTCATTACATCATTTTAAAGTTTAGACATTTTTTAAAAGAACCATTTTAGCGATGAAAAACATGTAAATGACTGCGCAGTGTACCCCACGTCGCCAATTTACTCGCTAATATTTTATTCATCGTCTGACTGGCTAGCAATAATGACTGAGGAGACGGGATAAGTTTCGCCCTGAATATTTTATAGAACGTGTTAACATAGAATTAGGTAATTTTAACTTAAACTACTGTTTTATTTTTAAATAATTAATATTAACCATATTATGTAAGACAATATTCCGACGGGGATCGAACCCTAGACCTCTTGGATTTAGTTGCGATCCCATAATGACGGCTAACTTTCAAAAACTTTCGGTTTATGTAATTATATAAAAAATAAAAATGTTACTATCGCTAATTGGCTTAGTGGTATTCAGACCAGACTCTGCAGGCAAACCAGCTATATTGTCTTCCATGGAAACTATTTAATATACATTAAGTGGCTTTAATTAAAAGAGTTGAGTTACTACGAAAATATAGCACCGACTTAGATCATTTAATTTGGGAAGCGTTTATTACATACTTGTAGTAGGTTTTGTAGCTGGTGTACATGCTTAACACCTACATTTCAGGTTGATAAACACGTAGACGTGGTATTTTTAAAATCTGCAAAGTGTAGTTCCCTCTCTTTTAGGTCAAGGGCAAACTGAACTTCTAGACTAGACTATAAATAAATAGGTTATTGAAAATGGTTTTGATGTCATCACTTTCACGTGATATTACCATTGGTAATGGTTAGTGTTATTTATTACACAGTATAATGTAGTATCAAAGCGCTTAGTGCGGCGGTGGCTAGATTTACATGCCGTGCCATGCTTTTTTCTGCCTCCAAGAATCGCTGTGTACTTGAAGCATGTGTACCTGCAGATACTGACATTATAAAATATAATTAACTTTTAGGCTCGTGGACATTGGTGGACATTTTTTTTTTCTACTTACAGGTAGCCTTTCTGCTTAGTCCGTAAATTGTTACTATAAAAATTATAACCCAGTGCTGGAAATTAAAACCAGAATTTCGAAGCTATAAAGCAACGTTACAATGTAAAACAGTCCTTTTAAACAACAATTAAATTTACGGAGATGTAATGTCCATTTTTGTGCTCGTGATTTCAGAACTTATGTTCTGTTCGGTGGTGGGTGCTCCATCAATTTCACGTGAAATTACCAACGGGAATTCCGTACAGAATGTTATCAGTTCAGTACCCTTTCGTTAGTGGCACAATTTCACGGACACATTATAATGTAATATCAAAGCGCTTTGGAAGCGGCTGTTTCACATAAAACTTTATAATAAAATCCTATTCCAGTACGTGACTAAAATTTCACACAGCAAATAGTTATTATGAAATTTATCCAAGAACACAAAATTATATTAAACCCGGTGAGCGTGTGACGCAGTTGGGGAAAATAATTTTGGAAACAAAATGGAGGTCGCTAATTTGTGTGATATTATATGTTACAATCACAATTTTCTGTTTACGAATAATTTGTTGTTTTGTTGTGTGAAATAACAAAACAAGAAATTAACGTTTCGCGTGTGCAAATCAAATTATTAATTAAAATATTTTATAACTAATTGGTACGTATCTAAAACAAATTATTTATAAATTGTTAATTATAATTAATTATGCTACGTATTTTTTGCTAACGCATACGTTTCCGCGAACGTATTCAAAAAGCTTTTAGCAGGCATAGGCACAAAATTAGAAAAGTTTTCTAACATTTGCCTTAATTTTACTAATAAATACCTCATATGTGATAGATCTCGTCCCGCAAACTATTACTGTCACTAAATAGAAACTGTACTGATGTTTATTATCATCTTAGCTTGGGGATCAATGCGATACGACAAGGGTTCACTCTATATTACTCCAACCACGAGATCTACCTCGTGGTTGGAGTAATAGTAGAGAGTAATTGGAGTAATAGTAGTAGTAGATAGTAGAGAAGAGTAGGTAGTGGACGTTATATTTAAGGTAAGCACACATAACATATCATAGCTGCTAATTACTCTGCTATGAATATCTATATTGTACGCTAGGGTTTACAAACTGGATCGACTTCTACTTTCTTTAACTATATAGATTTTAACGATTACGATTTACATAACGCATAAAATAATTAAAACTTGTCGGTTCAAGCAAAACGCGAATTAGTGTACATATTCACCTTTAACTTAACTTATCTCATGAACAAAAAAAATAAATAAAATAGTCTCTCGCAGTATCGGCTGTGCTTTCATTGTAAATTGGAAACACTAAACTACAAAATTTAGGCCTAATGATACTACGAGGAGTAATAATGGTTATTACGTTGTAAATAATAGTAAGCAATCAAAATATATGACAATGTGCGGTCGGCTATCTCGCCTGTGAAATATACAAGCGATTTGCACCCTAAACGCGAATACAAAGCGTTGTATTATCCCGTACAAAGTGGAGGGGATGGGGGACAAAAAGATCCGTCACTGCAGTTAATGGGGACTCATACAGCGGTACTTAAACTAAAAGCTGAATTGCGGCTACAAACGGTTTGAAGGTTGTCTTCTACCAAGGGCGTTGGGAATGACAAAAATTGTCCACGCGTAAGAATGTTATGTTAAGAAAAACTAAATTGGATGCTGTTTTTAGGTTAGGATGAGTCTCTATTTGCGGATTCTTTACTTACGAGATACAATACATAGAAGAACAGCTGTTAGTTGTTTTCTTTTGTAATCCATATTTTTGGATACAGATACAAGAATGAAACTAAGTAATAAATATATGAGATAGGCCAGCTTTAGTTTAAAAAATTAATTACAGACAAATCAGTTCCTTTTTATGCGATTTTGTAAATTTTACCAGTTTTGTTAATTTATAATTATAGATACTCATAATTTTCAATTCTTTCGTTAAATCTCGGCACAAAACAATTTCAAATTCGATCTATACGTTTATGAGCTTCGATGCAATCAGACACACATGGTAAAAAAAATACCACTGCGTTCGGATCGGGATTTTACCCATTTTTGTTGCTTGACACTTCTCGCTTTCAAATAAAGTTTTCTAAGTCTAATTTCAGTCGTAAAAGCACTTGTATATGCCAAAATCGATTTAATATATTGGATTGATATAATAACGATGTCCAAATTACATCAGAAAGCAATAGAACCGCACGCACATAAGCAATAAATTACAAGAAATAATACTTATTGCATTTTTTCACGACAACAAGTCATTTTGAAATAAATAAAGCTCGTACCAAAGGCATCATGCAAGAAAGAAAATTGCAAAAAATATTAATACGAATTATGTGTCTCAACTATAAAAATAATGGCCACTGTATATTGTAACATATATGTATTGTATGTGTAAATTCGTATATGTATATTGTAAATACATACTCGTAAATTCTATTCTACGAGTAACGCCAACTTCACCGCACAATCTGCAAACAGATTCCAAAAATATCTTTTTAACAAAAATATGCAAGGACCAAATGTGACAATGAAAATCATCATTATGATCATCATTTAATTTCACCCGTGGAGCTATTGAGGCTTTTCTATACTATTAATATAAAGCGGAAGAGTTTGTTCGTTTGTTTAAACGGACTAATCTCTAGATCTGCGTGTCAGATTGTAAAATTATTTTTGTTTATTTTGAAAGCTAGACTCAAGAGTCTAATAGACTATTTAATATCAAGCTATACATTTCAGTTTGCCATAAATATATAAAGTTAATGTACTGTAATGTCGTATAACAAAAATGTAGATCTTTAGTACACGGGACGGTGGATATTGCTTCAATGAAAGTCTATCTTTAAAATTGGAAGGGTACCAAAGAGATTTTCATGCGGACGAAGTCGCGGGCGACTACTACTATAATATAACTATTAATGTTTATGATAAATAATAATAAAATTTTGTATCATTATAAAATTCGCCGGAAAATATAGAATGGTGAAAATTGCGGGGGAAAATTTATGAGCTAACGAAATTGCGCAAAAATAAGTCATTTTAACACGAGCCCCGCCTGCTGGCCGCTGATATAATTTACTCATAATCCTAGCCCAGCGTACTTTCGCCTCGTGTCTGTTTATGGGTTATAACTCCATATACATCTGTTATGTATGTTACCGTTAAAACCCGCTTTTGGTTAGTATGCGTTTTTCCTACCTAACTAGCTTTTTACGAAAGGCTTTTGTGAAAACTAGAAATACAACTAGAGTGAATTATTAATTATGAAATATTATTATTTAAGCTACCAGATCAGAAACTCTTCCTCTTTATAATATTAGTATAGATATCATAAAAATCAGTGCAGAAGCTTTTGCATTATAATGATAAAAGTATTTCACGTTTTTAATACTAACAGTGCTATAAATATTTAAGACCAAGTGTAAAAATAGAATACTTTGCACCTCGCCCAAAAGTTGCCAGAATAAAGATACCCAAAGTCCAAAATAAATAGTATAATCAATTGAAAATTCCGAATGACTCATGAATAATTCCAAGTACAGCTAAAACTTTATAGACTAGGACCTCCGCCGGTTGTAGTATAAATTCACCCTCATTTAGTTACAAAATATCCGAAACGTATAGGTACGTACTTTTGATTGCGTTAACTAACTTTCGGGGTCCATTGCTAACAATTGTTTTGTGTTTCACAGTAATTCGCTGTGAGAGTTTCGTTCGGACTTTATTTTCAGTTAGTTAATATTAAAACGTAATTGCTCTCAAATGTCTATCAGCTAGTAAAAGGCCGCATAGTTGTGCTTAGATAAACTTTATGTTTAGTTGTTTATTCATAATATTATACATTTTTACTTCAATTAAAAGCTCATTCGATTTGAATATTATACTTTCAATTTACTATAATTTATTAATAAAGTTAAATACATATTAACTGTTGTAGAATTGGATTTCCATAATAATTTACCGGCACTGTAAAATTTTATTTAGGCACAGTGTGGAGTTTTAGTATCAATAAAGCAATAGTTAAAACTCAATGTGTAACTTGCAGTTACAAAAATCTATAGAAATGTAAATAATAGTGGCATTCAGTTCAGTGGGTTAGCCTACTCTTCGAGCCGCACTCGCTACGGATCACAAGGTACTGGGTGCAAGCCTTGGGTTGGACTACAAAATATATTTTCTTTCTTTTTTCTCAGACATCCTCTGTTAAAAATTTTCATAGCGGAAAATTGGTAGCGTTGCATGCACTTACCTCTAAATATATTTTGTTATTATTGGTGTGATCGTTAATCACTGTTTAGAATTTTTATTTTGTGTTAGAAAAAAATATTGAAAATTCTTTAGTATGCTTGCTAGTATATGCAAAGTGCTAAGCGGTTTTACTCGCGTAGGTTCTGTTGTAGTATAGTTTTTTTTTAAGATATCTAAATCAATCTATCTATTTATTATTTTCTTTTTTTATTTTCTTTTTAAGTTCCTTGTTCTGTACACCCTCACCCTCCCTTTAATTTATTGTAGCTTCTAAACTAGGTTGCCTGGAAGAGATCGCCTGTTGGCGATAAGGCCGCCTATTGTGCTACTGTAAATTCTTGTGTAAATTGTATCCTGTTTCGTATCTTTCCTGTCTTGGTGTGTGCAATAAAGAATATTTTCATTTCATTTCATTTCTATCAAATTCAAATCTAAATCGGAATATCAGTCTTATTGCAAAATTATTAATTACACTAAATTTCAACTCAAGGTTTAGATATCTCGTGATGGACATTGGTATTACATTACATTATGCTTATTTACAAAGTTTTTTAAGAACAACCAAATCTAAGTACCAGGCGAGCAGACTCGGCCCAAAGTAATTAAATGTGCTGACCCGTTAATTCGTTAACAACCCTTTTTCTCAACCAACGTTTAATTTCAAATTAACTGGTTCGTATCGTTATTAAATGTTTACCTTAGTAGCGTTTAAGGTGAAACGAGGTTTAAGGTTTTTATATTCTTTATACAAAGTTAAAACAGAATCTGAAAATGGAAAACATTAGATCTCGTACTATAATTGGAATAGTATTTTTTCTTGGAAAATAAAGTTACACGCAAAATATATTCATCTTCAATACAAATATAACAAGAAGAAGAAGAAAATCTATTTACACAATAGTTATAATACATAACATAATCTGAAAGAAAAAAATAATAAACATGTATGCATGCAAAGGCGGCCTTATTGCTTGGAGCAATCTCTTACAGACAACTCTTGATGACAGAAACTGTGAAACGAAAGCGGAAATGGTGCAAGACAGAATAAAATAGATTTTGACAAATATACGAAACTAAATACAAAATAAAACATTATACACATATTATATACAATATATATATCGGAGATGCACCACTCTCCTTGACATCATCTTTAGTGGTTCTTAGTCTCTTGGGCGTTTTTCTAGGGTTTAGGCAAGCACAAAACAAAGTCTTTGTCTTCACGAACAGATTTGTTGCAAGATACATGAAGTAGATTTCTATAATTCCTGACGTATTATTAAGATTCAGAGCAGTAGTTTATTTACACCCATCTCACTTTACTCGTTAATTTAATTTACTTTTTAAGAACACTTTTACACTGGTCCAACTCGACCAAATATCCTCACCGCACTCTAGACACAAACTGCCTACCCAACTCCTTGGTTCCCTTCAAGATGGTGTAAATATTCTACTCTAGCACTTTCGCGCCTTGCTCTCCTATTGGTTGCAATACTATATCACAGCCTATCGGTGGCGACATATCAATACACTAACTTTAAAAATGATAAGATGAGATATTACAAAACATTACACGCCATAAAGCAAATTGAATTTAACTTAACACAATGTTTCAAGTAAGCGGCTATCTCATGTCTCTTATTAAATCATTAACAATTAGTTCTATTTTGATTACTTTCATAAACAATCATAAACAATAGTTCCATAGACAATAAAGATCCATAGACGATATCTATCACAATTAAATATTGCAACAATCTACTCAGAGTCCATTCTAAGGCTTCACATTAAATCCTCCGACATATATAAAATATATACTAAAAATAAATACTCTGTATGAGAACAAGTTCTCATGATAGCGTTTATTATTTACTTACCCAGTTTTATGAGTTGTAATATACTTGTTAATATAGAATGTCATGATGTCGTTGAGATTGCTTTGAGTACTGTGATGATATCAATAAATTGTGCCACCGCGCTGTCGCCATGCCGTCCCACTCACTTTGTGGTTATACCTTAACTCTAAGATCAAAAGTTTCTACGCTCATTCTTGTATTATTATAAAATTTGTCTGGAAATTTCCGCTATATTAAAACCTAGCCGCCGCTGGTCGTTTAAGACCGCTTTCGTGACAAAATCTTAAGATTTTTCATACGCTGTGAAAGTGAATCCGAATTGAGAACGTATTGCTTCATTTGGTTGTACAAAGTATAAATACGTATAAGTGTGATGTAGTACTGCACATCTTGTAAAGCATTTATTTGCTTATGCGACTATTGTCACATTATCTGCTGTTATTTTTCTCGCATTGCTTTTATCCATTCACGTATAAATAGAGTGCAAATTTCAATTTTCTATTGTGTTCTATTGTTTCATTTTGTTTATAAAATACAGTTTTTTAAATGCTTTATCCTTATCAACCTATTTCATCGCTAGCTAGCCAGAGCTAGCCAGGCCTTCTTGTAGGAGAATAAATAAGGAGCCATAAATTTAAATCCATTACCCTGTTCAATTGCAGGCTGGCGGGCTTAGTATGATGATGTTTACAATCGGTTTAAAGTGCTTACCGAGTCACAACGTGAAGCATCACAAACTTATCAAATCAGGGGCTAAGAATTTTTATTGGAAATTTGTTGGAAAAAAAACGTAATCTATTCAGTTGACCCAGAACCCAAAATCTTTCATACGGTTCCCGAGAAAAAATATTTGCAAAGTTTTATTAAAATCGATATATTAGTTTAGGAGTTACAAACTGACTTCAGTCACGTCACGACGTCACATTGCCTTGACAGCGTGACACACAAATTTCACTAAAGTAAAGTATGTACATATAATTTAAGCACATAACTATTTGTACACTTGTAGATAATGAAGAGTTAACTTCTATATAAGATACCATTTAACCTGACTTTGACTACAAATGTGCCTGAAGGAAGCAATAATGGAGTTTATGTAGGAACGCGTTTCAGACTTCTTACTTAGATGGCTTTGTCGACTAAATCTAATCTAAGAATTTTCTCAACATGACATGAACTTGACTAAAACTCATTTTGTGATTAAGAATGAGAATGTGATATTAAACTGTCGTGTCGAGATGAGTATTGTCAAAAATACAAATTATGTTATAAACTTGTGGAGAGGACAAGTAATCGTATACGAAACTTTAGTACTTTTATTAAAAGTTATAATGAATAACATTTAAATAAAAGTACTTGAAAATAAATAACATAAATATGTCTTAAATTCAGATTGGCGCAGAGGCGAAACGACGCGTCGTAGTAGAGTTTTGCCTGTATCAAATTTATCTATATTTTCCCATTACTAAGTAGAAAGTTCTATTATACTAGCGGACCCCCGCGACTTCGTCCGCGTGAAGCTAGTGTAGACTTGAACTCCCTTTGACCCCTTAGGTGAGCATTAGAAAAAACGTTTCTTAGCGCTCATCTACGTCATTATAGCTATATAGCAGTCACCCTTTTAATTTTAAAGAAAGACTTTCATATAAAGTGTGCTCTTTCCCCGCTACCCCTCTCAATTTAATTTTTGACGTGACAACGTCTTATAATTCGATAGAGCCGGCTGCACGCACGAAAACACATGGTGTCATGCGTCGTTACCTCGCTTTGAGGCGTTCCATGTAAGGCTTGAAGTGCAAGCGAGAGCGCGGAACGAGCGACAAAGAAGCACAATCGGCCTTTGCGTTCGGCAGCGTTCGACATCCGTCTATTAAATATAATTATTAAATATATTAATTTTAAATTAAAAATTAATATATTTATTATAAATTTAAAATATATATTTATAAAATCAAAATCAATTATTTTATTAATTTAAATTAATATTTATAAAAATATACTTAAATTAAAAATTTTAATAACCAATTAAATGCTACCATTCCATCAGTATTTTCTTAAGACATTGTCACGTTCAACTGCCGTCAGTAAACCGACTTTACAGACAACCAATTTTTTTTATAGTTTCCCGTGAAGCGATATCCTCCGCCCCATTTTGTATACTATAGATCTACATTTTTGTTAAACATTGTATGAGATTACATTAACATTAACAATATATATTTATGGCAAGCTGATGTGTATAGCTTGTATTAAATAGTCTATTTCACTTTTAAGTCTAGCTTTCATAATAAACAAAATAATTTACAATCCGACATGTAGATCTCGAGATTAGCCCGTTTAAACAAACGAACAAACTTTTTCGTATATTATAAACATATGGCCTGCCATGCCAAATAAATTGAAAGAAAAGATCAAAGATCGAATTCTCAAAGAATATAATTGCCAAAATGTTGACCCCTATTCGGTACGTAACACGGAGGAGGTCAACTTAATTTGGACGACATAGCGGCAGTGTCGTTTTTTAGAAATTTTGTAATTTCTCCGAAACTATATAACTAATTAACATACTGTAAAAAGCAAATATTATCTCTATAATATCCTTGTGATTATGAAATAATTTATTTTGATAAGGATTTAAGTTTAGTTGTATAAATAATGACCTAAACTTAAGCATATGAATTAAATGATTTATTACAGAGTCGCGCTTCTAAGAAATTTTGGAACATCTCCGAAACTATATAACTAATTAACATACCGTTAAAAGTAAATCTTATCTCTATAATATCCTTGTGATTATAAAATAATTTATTTTGATAAGGATTTAAGTTTAATAGTATAAATAATGACGTAAAAGTAAGCACATGAATTAAATGATTTTTTAAAACACAAAAAGTTATATATCTGCCAAAATATAAAAGATAGATATATGCTGTTGCGGACATTTTTGTAGAACTTTTTAAGATGCATAAAGTTTTTATACATTGTTTTCAATTATATACAATAGTTATGGCAGCATATGCATAAAAAGCAGATTTAACAGATTTTTCTGATCCGACGTGCGCTACAAAGACTCTGACAACTGGTTTAATATATACAATACAATTATAAAATATAGCCTATGACACTCACCGATAACGTAGCATTCTACTGGTAAAAGAATTTTTAAAATCGGATTAGTAATTCCGAAGATTAGCCCCGACAGAACTTTATTTACAAACTTACAAACTTTACCTCTTTATAATTAATATTATAAAGAGGTAAAGTTTGTACTAATGTATAGATAAACGTGGAATCAAGCCACGCGTCATTCCAATCCGTATTTGAACATCACAACTTTATTATAATAATTAAAGTTGAGCTATACAGCCGAACGTAGAACCTTCTAATTTTCGAAGGTTAAAAATCAGCCAAATGTTATATACAGTTTGTATTTGTCCGTTTAAAACTTCACAAAAGCAACTACAAATAAAATTACTTAAAATTAAACAATCAAACCTTTCAAATAAGCCGTTAATATGCCGTTAATAGATAAATGAAGTAAACGACTTATCGAAAATGTCCAGGAAGTACCAGGGGACGCGAGAATTAAGGAGTTCACTAATGAGATGTTGATTGCATCGCACGCCTCCACTGTCACCCGCTTTTATAAAGTTTTTATTTTTTCTCCTCCTCATTTTTCGTTCTCTCTACCCAACGGTTGAAATGCAGAATGCGACTTTGCCGGTTTTCATAGTCCGAGAGAATGTATTTTGATGTACTAGAGTTGTTTAATCTCTCGAGGTCTTGTTTTATTTCAGTTGTTTGGCACAACAATAAAATATCATAACCCGTAACATATATTATATACAAAACATACATCAAATGATTTTTTTAGTGCCGTTAAGTTTGTGTAAGAAATCTTTTAGTTAATTTGGCCTTAAAGTTAACAACCACAAAAACCCGCCATATTAATTTCACAATATAACGAAACAACCATGTTCATAAATCTTATTACAAAATTAAAATGTAACAACACCATGTAAAATTCGTCCACCGTCTCTCAGAGCATTGTTGTTCGTCTGAGGACTTATGCAGATTTCATTAAACGTTTTCTCAACTCTGTTTAAGTTATATGGAGAGAAATAAACTTTCGATGGCGAATTGTTTTGCCGCCCTCTTTTTAGAGCGCGCGATAAGTCCACGTTACAAATTAAGTTTTCTAGTTTCGTTTTTAGGGACAAAATGTTTTACTTAGTTTTATTCAACGAATTTTATCGTTGCTAGCGACTTGTGTAACTATCGTGTATTTAAAGTAAACGGTACAGTGTTTTTGTTTTGTTTTATTGTTCGCTATTTATAAAATGCAAACGTTGGCTTTGTGAGAGTTGGTCTGAGAAAATAGTGCTAAACTTATTTTTGTCACCAAGCAGTATTAGTAACTATAGAAGGTTCTTAACTCTAAAAGTCTAAAGTAAATTATAAATAATTGTTCAAATTTTCCTTTTTACGAAATTTACATAAGTATGTTATAAGATTTAAGTTAGTAATTATATATAAATAATTGCTCAATTAACAAGCTTTGTTGTTTATTCGAATTGTAGTCTATAATGTAAATAATATTACAAAAATTCATTATTATTCTACATGATATTTTTATAAGTTGTTGAGAATGACGTACAACGTTGTCCCTTGTTCTCGCCCCGTCGAACCTTTCCCGCCTTCATTCATGCGGGCAGCTGTGATCGAAAACTTGCTCTATAATTACCACCATAATGGTAACAAAGCCGTGGCCACCTCCCAGAGGCTTTTGTGGTCGGTTTTATCTTAATTGCTTCAAGAAACTCGATATCGTTTGGCGACAAGATGCTTTTTATTCCCGCACTCCCTTCCCCGCTGGCAAACAATGACAGAAGTTTGAATTAGTTTTCTGTTTGATAAAGGCTGAGTTTTTAAGGGCCCGATATAAGTCCAATACCTTAAGGTGCATTCAAACTTCCACACGACAGAAATACTGCCGACTATTCCAAAAATTACCTAAATACTTAACCTTAAAAGTTTTAAATCATATTATAGGTGACTAGCGAACGCCCGCGACTTCGTCCGCGTGAAACTTGGTGTAGACTTGAACTCCCGTTTGACCCCTTAAGGAGGTGAGCATTAGAAAAAATGTTTCTTAGCGCTCGCCTACGTCATTATAGCTATAGAGCAGTCGCCCGCGACTTCGTCCGCGTGAAAACCTCTTAGGTACCCTTTTAATAATAAAGACAGACTTTCATATAAAGTGTGCTCTTTCCCCGCTACCCCTCTCAATTCAACTTTTTATAGTTTCCTGTCATGTAATATCCTCTGTCCCGTCCCGTGTACTAAAGATCTAAATTTTTGTTAAACCTTGTACGATATTACAGTACATTAACATTAACAAATATAGGTATTTATAGCAAGCTGATGTGCATAGCTTGTATTAAATAGTCTATTTCACTTTTGAGTCTAACTTTCATAATAAACAAAATAATTTACAATCCGACATGCAGATCTAGAGATTAGCCCTTTTAAACAAACGAACAAACTTTTTCGTATATTATACAAATATGGTCTGCCATGCCAAATAAATTGAAAAAAAAGATCAAAGATCGAATTCTCAAAGAATATAAGTACCAAAATGTTGACCCCTATTCAGTACGTATAACATAACACGTAGGAGGTCAACTTAATTTGGACGATATAGCGGCAGAGTTGTTTTTTAGAAATTTTGTAATATCTCCGAAACTATGTAACTAATTAACATACTGTAAAAGGCAAATCTTATCTCTATAATATCCTTGTGATTACTAAGTAATTTATTTTGATAAAGATTTAAGTTTAGTTGTTTAAATAATAACGTAAACGTAAGCATATGAATTAAATGATTTTTCAAAACACAAAAAGTCATATATCTGCCAAAATATAAAAGATAGATCTATGCTATCGCGGACTTTTTTGTAGAACTTTTTAAGATGCATAAAGTTTTCATATAATGTTTTCAATTATATCCAAGTTAAGGCAGCGTATCCGTAAAACGCAGATTTAACAGAGTTTTGCGATCCGACTTGCGCTACAAAAACTGTGATAACTCGGGTAATATATACAATACAAATATACAATATAGCCTAAATAATAAAAAAGTTTTAAATCATATTATATAGATTATTTTAAAATTTTATATTTAAACCGATGGAATAAATGAAGAAGGAGGGCTGATTTATGTCAAATTAATTGATACAATAAATTTTAGAACCCGTTAATTTCCCGCAAAGAGAAAAGTAGAAGTTCTAAATTTCAAATAAAAACCCGGTACGTATAGACACTTAAGAACTCAAATTCAACACAATAATCTTAAAAAGCACAGCATTTTATTAACAATAACTCTAAAAAAGTCGCATACCGCATTTGAAATGTTAAACAAAAAAAATTAAGAGACAAAGTAGCAAATGAAAAGGGACTCAATCGGGAAGCGCGACGCAGACGGAATCTAATTAGCGAACTCCTTAATTCCCGTGTCTGACGGGAATTCCCCGATTCCTTCGATAAACCATTTCTATTTACATCTTGTCGCGCGATTATTGCCTTGGTAATTAACGAGGAAATTAACGTCTGTTGTGATTATAGTCGTCCTTTAGTCGCAATATATTTTGATTGTTTCCGAGTAGGAAATTAGAATTTTAGAATAGAAATGTACAATAAGAGTAGATAAATTAAGAACTTGAGGTTAGTAAGGTATATTCAATTATAAATTAATATTTTTAGCTTTTACGATTTTAGACTCATAAAATAATAAAGTACTAGTCAAGCTATCTCTATCAGCGAAGTTCTAAATTACTGTGTCTCTCGGGACTTCCCCGACAAACCATTTCTATTTACATCTTGTCGCGCGATTATTGCCTTGGTAATTATCGAGGGAATTAACGTCTGTTGTGATTTTAGTCATAATATAGTGTAATATTTATCTAATTTGATTGTTTGCGATGTGAAATTACAACGGTAGAGTACATCTAGGAACTGAAACAATGTGATTTCACAATACTAGTTAGGTAATGTGTCACGTACAATAAGAAGAAAGTTACTAATTTCCTCGTGGAAACCCTGAAAGCGATAATCTTAATTAACCATAAAAAAACCAGTATCTGCTGATGATAACCTGATTAAAATCCTTTGTGTCGATTAAAACATCTTGTTGTCTACTAAGTTAATATTTGAAAAATAAAAAAATACAATGTGCGCGCTTTCATTTTCGATTCAGCCAGTTTCCAAATTTCCGATCACTTTATGCGAAACTATTTATTATTTATCCTTTTATATATTTTAAAATTTATACGACTATGATAGATTTTACAATAGTTATGTTATTATTTATAATCGTGTAAAATATTGAAATTGACGAAAAACATTTCTTGATTGTGACTCGTAAAAATCTTTTTACTATTACGTAACGCTGTGGTGTGCACAGGCTCTAACAAATAATTGATTTTGTAAAAAAAATAGAGGCTCATTATCACATCCGTATTGTTTGGATTTATTTGCAATCAATCAATCTTCGCCACATTTTCCTAAGGCTGCGCGGCACGAGGAATAAATCTTTTGTAAAAGTTTTCTCAACAGGATGGTATTATTCATGAGGATGCCAACCGACTGATTGATCGCGGTGTTTGGATTTATACCTATGTCTGGGCCAGGAACACGCTTGAGACTTTTATTCGATACATGCTTATCCTGATTTTATTTTGAAGCCGATAGTAAAGGTCCACTGTAAATCAAGCCACTCTTCTTTAATTTGGGGTTTGTGACTGCGACTCAAAACGCCGGTACAATTAACCTTCAAGCTAGCGCGCAGCCATTTGTAACAAAAGCGATGGCGCGTAATCTAATAGACCTATCATCAAGCATTAATATCTTGAAAGCGAATTCTAGAAAAACTTATCACTAAGCACTGATTCACTTTCTACATTAATAAAGATGTAAAGAGTGTCAGAGTTGCCAAAATACTTGAAAAACATTTTATATTACGAAAAACACCAACTTGCCTCTGAACAGTAAAAATGATTTCTATTCATAGTAAATTTTTCAATTACGGGTGCATGTTGACACTTGAGACGAGATTAGTTGTGACGAAAGTATTAGACATTGTAAACAAAAACGTTTCAAGTGCGGTCGATTCGAGTACGCGCGCATTCTTGAATTGTTAAAGTGATTGACACACTATAAAGCATCAGTGTTGTAGTATACCGATGCGTAGCGTCGGTTGATAAATGTCAACATCTGATTTTTGCATGTAGAGAGTTTAACAGAAATTCTGACTATGACATCTACACGAAACAATGATATAACTTCGAGTACGCTCTGGAATATTTCCATTTAAGTGTTCTTCTGTGCTTTCTAAAAATACGGATGTGCGATGCTTTTATTTCAAATTACTTGGATCATGGTGTTTTTAAACATTTATGATTCTGTTATATTTTCTTGTCGCACATATGATTCGTTCGCAGGAAAAATCGTTGCATTTTAGTATTCTTTCTAGTACTAAAAATTGTAATAGAGTGAGAAACGCTCGACAAAAATGTTTGCAGTGCAAAGCGATTTTCCTTTGAAACTCGTGGCCCTCGGGTAAGAGTAAGAGCCGATGCTTTGTTTCCAAGTTTAATCATAAACATAAGGGAACAATCACGTACTTATGACGTTCCCTTGAAGGCATTAAAATATAATAAAAAATGTTAAACTTATTTGTTGTCACTGTTGGTATATTGTACTATTTTATTTAACCTATTCGTTAAATAAAACAGAAATAAATAACGTCTGAATATAGGTTGTAATTCGGTGATCTTTTTGGGGAAACCAAGGATTTTGTTTGAGACAAAAAATAGGAACAGAAACGCAAAATAATACAAATTTATTCGCATTACTCTATTTCACTGTTTTAAACATTAAAATGACTTGTACGAGCAGCATTGATATTCAGGACAAGTGCGAGGGGGAGACAAACAAGCTCATTACCAGGCTGGCGCGGCTACAATCTTGATTACGTCATCCGCAACATAATTGTGGGGAACACCGTTTTACTTGTGACATTGTTGTGTAATAGATAATTTATGTTACCCCTTTATCATCAATCTATTTAATGTACCATTTCAAATCTCATTTCACGTATTACACGCAAAGGAGTGCTAGTATCTGCCGCTCCGCTCTGAAATAGAATGGCAGCGTTTGAAAACCATTTTACTCAGTTTTGTTACTAGTTGTAGTTAGTCCTTGTTGAATAAATAATCATAATTACGTCTTTGCCTCAGTCTTCTCTAGAACTCAGATCTACCACGCTGCACCAGTTATATTATGACGCTGTAAAGTAAGCAAAAGAAAAAAAGGAGATTTTCACTTTGATTATTAAATTAAGTACTAACTTATGAAATCTTGCCGACGTCCTTTAACGAAGTGTGATGTCACTTTTTAACGACTTTTATTATTTAGTTTTCAATGAAATAAACCCCGAATATTTCTTGGCGTGACTGAGATCTGATATTAAAAACATTGAATGTACTTCCCGCTAATATCATTCAAAAGACGGATTTTAACATAAAAATACAGTACCTTATATAGTTTATAACTTAATATTGGCTAAACATGTTTCATTACTGGAATTTACATTGAGAGTATTTTGTCGAATCGTTTGTCATTGCCGCATGGATTGGTTACGTTTTCACGGGAAACAGCAAATAATACAATATTGCTTGTTCTACCTTGAGTTTTGCGAAATGGATATTATTCCGGCATCATGATACAGAAATTTAATATTGGTATTGGTGATATTAGCTACTGCAGTAAAGGCCAGAAGAGCATTGACCAACATGCATTTGCATTTGACTAGGGGTTTTGGATTTTATACGCATCGCCAGTCAATAGCATTTGGTGGCATTCGCATGCGTACAATATTGTAATGTCGATCAAATTTCGCTCAAAGCGGTAGATATCATCTTGCGACTACGCATTAATGTGGATAGGTATAGAAACTGCCATGGAGAGTATGTACGTGTCTATTTTAGTTGCTATTTAGATGGTGACTAAGGCAGTGTTTTCATCCAGGGCCTCACATATATAATGTGCACACAAAATTTCATGTAAATCCAGCCTGGTGGAGGATATTCCCAACAGAAGAAAACGGTAAACTCTATCTACTTGCTTCAGTCGATATTTGCCTTTATCTATACGGCAAGTTTTCAGCAAAACGTAACCAGCAAACCACATACTTTTAAATTGCTTGACTGCTCCAAGCTCCTTGCTAGGACAACTTGACAACACTAGCACCGGGCCGCGGCCTTGATAAGAACAAGTTATTGTCGACACGAATATCAATTTGATTCAAGCGAAGTCTTAATTCTGAAGTACCGGATTGCACTGCCCGTGTCCATGTGGGATCATGGACTTGAGATCGAAACTCAGCGACGAAAGATATTCGAACAGTCCTTGCGTCGAACTGCTATCAATTAATCAGCTGTTGTAAGGTAGTTTTTCCATGACGGCCTTATATTGGGTGATTAGATTAGAAGATAAAAATCGGTTGTCTGTAAAGTCGGTTTACTGACGATAGTTGAACGTGACAATGTCTTAAGAAAATACTGATGGAATGGTAGCATTTAATTGGTTATTAAAATTTTTAATTTAAGTATATTTTTATAAATATTAATTTAAATTAATAAAATAATTGATTTTGATTTTATAAATTTATATTTTAAATTGATTTTGATTTTATAAATTTATATTTTAAATTTATAATAAATATATTAATTTTTAATTTAAAATAAATAAATGCAAAAGGGATGATTACGAACACAGACTTTTAGAAAGAGTTAGTTGTTGTCAACAAGTGCAGAAGAATTACAATACTTAGTATACAAAGATATATAAGAGTAATTATATCTGTGTGTAGAGTGTAAAACGATTTATGTGATTCAGGCCAAAATCTGATGTTAAGTAATGGACTTACGCCATCCATGCCGAAATACGATTCGTACTATCGAATTCAATGCAATGCGTTTAACGAAACTCAGCACTCCCATCTATTCAGCTAAAGGAGATCTTATTTAAGCTGAAATGAAGACAGATGTTTCAATTAAAATCTTCGATGATCGATGTTTTTATAATAAGTGATGGAAACTTTTAGAATTTATTTTATTCAAGGCAGAGATGTTTTTTTAAATAGATAAGTAGATATAGTATAATCCAGATCGCTATAATATAATAGAGGCTGTTTAAAGGGTTATAACTAGTTCCTTTTAACTATTATCGTTGGAACGGTAGAAATAAAAGTGGCAATCGTATGACAACATCAAAAAACTTTGTTGTGGAATTAAAAAAGCACAATAGCGTTGATTGCAGCTGCACCAAAAACCGTGTTCGCGCATTTAGGGCAGGTGACCTATGACCCTAGCCGGAGATTTGGAAGGCGGCCAGAGTGTGGCGTAAATTCGCTCCCCGTTGAACATTAGGGGCAAGGGGTTGAAAGTTAAATATGAACACTGTAGCACGTATGTAAAGGGGGCCAAATTATTTATTTAGACCTTAACATTGGACAATTTACGAGATTACCGGGCAGGTTGCTGTTTATTTTAATTTTTAGGTCGGCACGTACGGATCCGCTGCTGTGACGGTTTTACTGCTTGTTTTGAAATAGCAAGGTTGCCTTGCATGTTGCCAAGGCCGACCTTTGTGTTAAAGTTATCTAATATGTATTGCTAGCAACATTGAATACTGCGCTTCAAACAGCTAGAGTCTACGACGATTAGACGAGAATCATTAAAAATAAGAATGTACTCTGCGGTTTATATAAAAGGACAGTTTATTAAATTGCGGACATTATCAGTTCCAGTTCTAGCATAGGCAGTTATGCTGCTTCAATAATATTATAAAATTAATTAGATTAGTGTTTAAGGAAAGATTGTTTCATTTTGATTTGATTTAAGAAAGTTTGTAATTAAAATGTGTTGATATTTTGATTAATGCTGTTTTCCTGCTCGTGCCTTTTAACCCCTTCTGGTGATGTTTCTAAAAGTATACTAACGTTATAAAGAGGTAAGGTTTGTAAGTCAGAAAAAGTTTGTTGGGTATCGTCAGAACTACTGATCCGATTTATAAAATTCTTTCACCAGTACAATGCTACATCATCGCGAAATGCCAATAACTATGTTTTATATTTGTATTATATTAGCCGTAACTCGGCTCTCAGTTCTTGTCGCATAAATCAGAACGAAAAATCTGTTAATTTGGAATTATGCACATGCGCTGCCTTAAATATTGCGTATAATTAAAAGCAATGTATATAAATTATTTAACTTTATCTATCTTTCTATCTATCCATCTAAAGTTTATATATTCGTAAAGATATACTGTCCCTTTAAAACGTAATATTAGTTTTAGGAGGTAATAGAAAATTAATACAATTAAACACTTACGCAGGTAATTCTTCTGACGCGGACGGGGTAATATATTGTTTGAAGGGAAAGTATTAGAATAAAATAGAATAGAATAAGTATTTATTTGTCCACTCAACAAAACATAATTGCAAAAACAACAAAATGTAACAATAGTAGTATTGGCGTAGACAAACAAGGTCTCCGCCTCAGCATGAAGCCACAGCGAGCTGTAGCGCTGATTTACAGGCGGAGCCTTCTAAGTATTAGAATAAGAACGTAGAACAAAAAGTAGAACTTATAATGGAGAGGTGGGAATAGGTCGCAGGACAAAGTAACGAACTAAATTTAGATTCCTAAGGGGGACGAAGTTGCGAGCGACTGCTAGTGGTCGTATATTTTTATACTAAAACTGACAGTTGTTGATGGAATGAGCTGATAGTCTACGTGATGTGAAGTGAAAACTCACCAAGTTACTAAATAAAAATTCCTAGGAAATGTTGCACCCATTAAACTGAGGACTCATGCCCTTGTAATTCTTTTTGGGTTTCAGGTAGGTACATAATTTTTAACGAAAACACAATTACACAAATTGCTATTAAATACATAAGAAAATGATGGCTCCAGGCCTTTAAAAACTACTACCTTTAATCATTTATGGTCCAAATTCCATAATTGTCTACCTTACCTATGGGAAAACGTGGGCGGTCAGACTTTAAGTTTTTATAAAATAACAAAGTTAATATGCACTGTATGTGGCTGTAAAGTTTTAAGACTTCCCTCGAGTTCCTCAAGATTTCATCATCAGATCATGACTAGGTAAACATTAAACCTACAGGAAACTATACCCTTTCAAACTAAATCTAATTTATCAAATCAGTCCAGCTGTCTTCGAGTAGTAAGTAGTTCGACTGTCTTTCGTCTTCATCACCCGACCCTTAATGACAGTCACAGCTCACCTAAGTGTAAAGTTCTCTTCGAGGCAAATTAATCAAGACCGACCACAAGGTAACTGCAGTAAAATTGAGGAGTTCCCTCATCTGTTTCGGCTCCAACATTAGAACGACTCCAGACCTTTATTAAATTGTAGTGTTTTTAAATATTGAAAGGTAAGGCCGGTGGCCGGGGCGCTCTTCCGGGCCGCCTTTGTGGCGAGCTGTCGCTACAGATTTTGAAGGTTCCCGTCAATTTCTCCTAGACCCCATCATCCGATCCTCACCACATGAATATGGGACCACCTCGAAAGTATACTTCGAACACAAAAACTATTTTTCAAATCGGTCCAGCCGTCTTCGAGTAATCGCATACATACAAAAAAAAACATACAGTTCAATTGAGAACCTCCCCTTTTTTGAAGTCGGTTAAAATATTAACGTAAATACCTACATGTTCTAACTCATCCTTACCGATGAAGCGGTAACAATTTATAACCTTGTAAAAATACTTTACAGAAAAGACACCGAGAGTAGCTCGAATGGCCAGATGTTCTTTTTCTTCTTCTTCTTCGTTCAGTTGGCACTGCCAATGTTGGCAGCTTCATAAGCTTCTCTCTGTCTTTCAAGTAGAAATAATTGTGCGACACTCGCGATGCCAGGCCTCTCACTGATGTTCTTCAAACAAAATTTCTTTCTGCCGCCAACATATATTCTACAATCATTATATTAAATATCTAAACGTTTCACTATATCCTGGTTACAACTTACAAATTTTACTTGAGTTTTATCGAGTTTTTGAAAGATTGAATTTCCCTAAATTTTAATTTTCTTGTGTTATTACTACGAGTAATTGTGTATCATTTGAAATATTCATTTTAGCGAGTGATCGTACCGAAAAATTTCTTGCAGTCGCTAGGTGCTGGAATGGCGACCCCTCACTGGAAAGCGCCATGTTAGGCAACCCCCTACAGTATGTGCCGATGTCATTAAACTTGTTACGGGGAGCCGCTGTAAGCAATTGTCTCAAGACCTTCATGTTAGGAAATTCTTATAACAGGCTTATATCTAGAAGTGAACGTCCTTTTGCAAATAATGATTAGAATGACTGAGAGTCTAGAAATCCCAAGAAGAAGTGTGAAATCATATTCGTTATTTAGTTTAGGGGTTTTTTTTAAGAAAAATAAGAACCATTTCTCCAGGATCCACCGTATTTTATTATAGAAAAAGACAAACGCAAAAATATTCGAAACTGTTTTTTGTTTTTCAGACGCAGAAGCTAGAGCAAGGCTGGAAGAGGAGGATACGAACGGGACATCGCCGCCAACAGAAGAATAATATTTAGCCACATTTGTAAATAGCGTGAAGTCTAGTTGTTATTATATGTTTCAGTCGTTATTAAAGAAAAACAATTTGTAATCTATTTAAAATTATTATTTTCCCATACAAAATCAATAAGCGGAGCTCGATTCCCCAGATATTCCGATAATAAAAACGCAAATGCCTAAACGTTTCACTCTATCACGGTTAGAAGTAACCCACCACTGTGGAAGCGGAAACAATTTGTAACCTTGTAAATGATCCCTGTAAGTACGTAACAATTTGTTCTTAAAACGACCAAAATTACGGTGCGAACTTTATGAGGACGGGAAATTGTGCAAAAATGAGATATTTCAACATGAGACGCGTCTGTTCCCTGCAGATTGTGTTACTTACTTTATTTTTTCGTGCTTTTTGTTGGCTTATTTGTTTGAGCCTTTTCATACATTGTTATTTTCGTATAGCCGTTGTTAACGTTTCAACCAAAAGATATTCAATGTTTGACATAGGGATTATAAGGGTCTTGTAAGAATTTTCATACTCCATGAATTCTTTATTCGACCTTTTCACGAAAAGGCCATGAATTTACATTGAATGATCGGTATATAAATGAACATAATACAAAAAATATATTTCTTACATAGTGTATCATCATCATCATCATCATCATCATCATTACCAGCCTATTACCGGCCCACTACAGGGCCAGGCCTCCCTCCTTATAGGAGAGGGGATATACACACTACATAGTGTATAACAAAACTAAAAGCAACTAAATATTATGTAGGTATATAAAATCACCCATTAGCTTGTTTTAATGGCTAACAAAAGTCAAATTAATCTGTTTGTATTGTCGGTATACCATTTATAAGTTAAAAGTATATCAGATGGCCTTCATTCATTTTTGTCATTTATATGAAAGAGAAGTCACCAATCTTGATTCATAAATACATAAGCAAACTTAAGGTCGACCCATATCATTACCCTTGTCTTCAAAATTGTGGATCTTAACCAAAAACTTACCTACAACTCAAGTAAGTCTAATTTCGAAAAGCATAGTTTATGATCTAAGTCCAACCACGTAACCAACTTGAAAGGCCAAGTGATGTGAACTTAATAATGTTCATCCAAACGCGATGACCTACCAAACTTGAGAGCTAAACTGCTAAACTGCTGAACATACAAAACTCTGCAACTACCGTATACGGTACGTACCTGCCATATTGTATTCTATGTAGGTATTCAGCGTGAAATTAACTCTATTAATATCTACCAAAAGCACTTGTGAGTTTAGCTACGGTAAATGACTTTTGCAGACATACATTGTAGGTATGCTTATAAGTTTAGGTATGTTTTAAAAAGTACGTGTTCAGTTATTTGAATATTAGCATACCTACTTTTTTATAATCTATTTTTTACGAATCTATAATAATTATCGGTAGATGGAAAATCTGTCGCTTATAGACAGGGCGAGAATTTGCAGGGCATCAAGTAATTTTTGTATGTATAACTTTTGCTAAGAAGAAAAATTATGTATGAAGTTTGAAGTTAGTTCCTGGTGAATCTTCAAGCTCATAAGTATATTTTCTTATAAAGTCTTCCTATACATCTGTCCAACGGATCTGACCAACAGTTCGTAGCCTCTACATAAATAAAACCTGGGTTCAAGTCCTGGCTCAGGCTGTGAAGTATTGAGATTATCTTTAACCTTAGAAAATTTTAGTAAAGAGGTTCAGTCTGGTCAGTCAGTCGGACGTTGGTGGTGTTACGCGTGTCATGACGAGTATGCTAAGTATATTATACCGATCGTTATACTATCACCCTAAGTCCACCCAACTGCACTGGAGCAGCGTGGTGGATCCAAACACCAAATCATCCTGTCGTAAGGGACAGAGGGTAATGATGCCGACGACGATGTCATTTAAAACTTAATAATACAAAGTTCTTTCAATGAGTATCAAGACATTGTACTCTTATTACAACAAATATTATAGCAATATCGTTTCGATAAGCCGCAGTCGACTTGCAGACTGAACGTTATCCTTCTGCTAATATTATTCTGAGATGAACCCGCTGATACGGTCTCGGTAATCCATGAAAGATTCTCCAATTAGACTCCTGGTTACATGAATAATGGTTATGAGAAAATATGGGAAATTTATACACTTCGGCACTTAATATAGCATTATTACCTTATTTAAATTTATTCACGTATAAAAATATATTTTTAAGATTAAGAAGAATTTTTGTGTTATGGTTCCGGGGCAATTTAAGGCTTTAGTAAAGCCAACGAAATTGAACAATAACTCCAAAACAGTTTGTTAGGACCCGCTGGTTTGTGTATTGTATGATATCTTGTAAATTATTTAATTCATTTAAAAAGTAACTTTGCTGCAAAAGGAGAATGCCAGATCCTAGCCCAGAAAGAACACAAATTGTAATTATACTAAAAATATCCTATTATTATATAAATGTTTTACAATAAGCCATTTTTACTGTAGGACACCGGAATAAAATTCTGTTAAAAAAAGTAATTAAACTATTTCCTTTTAATTGACACTCTTTACGATTTTTTAAATCTTTATTGTTGCACTGGGTTCTAGCTTTTTAAATATTGTTTTCATTGTATTTTCATCAAAAGTGGGCTCTAGAAGGTTAGTATCCAAAGTCGTTAAGGCTGTTTAAAAATGTATTTAATGAAGCTTTGCAACTGTCGTGTCAGACAGACAGTCATACGGAACAACAATACAGAAATGGACGATAACCAATGTTAGGCTCGTGTCGAATACTCCGAGTTCTAGAGCTTTTAAATGTAATTTATATTAAATATTTAAAAAAATGCTATAAAATGATGCATAATACATTGTTGTACAATATGTTTTCATAGGTGGATTAAAGTCCTATACATTGTCTGACCTTCTCCTTTATAACCTAATTCCTTAGTGTAAATTTCACGTTAAAAGAATAATGCGTTTTGCAGATAAAATTTCAAAACATGGCAAAATCAGCCTTTTTTAAATTGCTATTTTTCCCCATAGTGTTCGAGCTGGGTCTGCTTCGGTCCGTTTCGGAAATCCGTTGGTGGAGTTAGTGGTTGTGTGCACAACTTCCGGTTCTCTGCTGTCATTCGGTGAAATGGAACTACGTGGGGCTCGTGCAGTAAGAGTCCGACACAACCTACACCTACCCTTGTAAACTTTTAGTCTTGATACATTTTATTTTCATCTCATTGTAAATCACTAACCGTTCATTTTCTTTTCGTCTCATCTCAAACAATTTTTCTTGAAACCAGATAGCAGTCATCAGAAAATTAGAAAAAATTGACGTTTAAAATTTTGTCTACTTGTAAACAGAGCCTATTTGCAATAAACAAACTAAGGTTTCAAATTGAAATGCCCAAGCTAATAACATTGGTAATATAGTAAACAATTACCAAACGTTGTTCTATTGCAAACTGTAACCATAGAATGCCTCACATAGGTCATTCTACCCTCCGTATAGCACGTGAGAAGGTATATCAAACAGTTTCTACGTCACTTGATATTTCAATGCTCTTGAATCGTGAGCAATAAATCATTGCCGTCCTCACGTGAAAGCCTACCATAGTTCTATTATACAACTCAGTGCCTCCCCCTCGCTCGTAAGCGCAAATACTTTTGTGTGAGAAGGATGTCAAACTACAACAGTTTCACGTCACATGCAGTTGATGGTTTAATATAAATGTTCGAATTGCTGAAGTACAGTATAACGTATTGACTCTCAGTAGCGTAAAACTTGGAACAAAAGCGGAGTTAACATAAGTATATATACTAGAGTATTATGACATCTGCTGTATACTCGTATCTTGAGATGATGTATTGATGGCCAAAACATCATCATTTTCTAAATGCTGAAAGTTTGTTAGTTTTGTTAGTTTGTTAGTGTCTTTGGGAACTAGTGTCTAGCTAATGGGAGCATTATAACTAATTTGGTTTTTAAGTTTTTGCAGGAGGCTATAAACTTCTATTTTTATGACAAGTTTTACAGTTTGACACAATTGTAAGAGTGACATATGATACATTATTTCCCAGAATTCATAATTGGAACTGCGGGAATCACCGATACCCGATTTCAACTTCTACTTCTGTTTATTACCATTGGAAAGTTATATTATAAACTTCATTTCCAAAATACAAGCAAATAAATTCGAATTTATATTTGTTCCTTTTTTTATCGCTTCTTAGATGTGCGGCTTTTGTTGCAGTGTGCGATTAACCCTATTTTTCACTGTAAAGGAATTTTAAAGTATAAAGTTTGTTAAGCTTTTTTGCACGTCTCCTATCTCAGTACTGGTACTTTCAAAAGATATTGTAATCTAGACTAGAGCTTTCCATCTTAGGGTCTCTTTAGATGTATCACGGTCAGGCAGATAACAAAACATCAAGAATTGGTTTCAAGATTTCATTGTCAGAAATCGTGTTTTAGGAAATTTCCAATCTTCGTATTAGCTAATGAATTTTCAGCGTCTTTAGCTTAGGTTCCATCACGTTAGCTTTTAATCAAAAGTCACATTTTATGACGCTATTAGCAGACACACAGTTAAATAGATTGACTGAAAATCAATCTTAAATCGCCCCTTTTTCGATTCTTATGCCACAAATCCTACGCATCGTTATAAAAACCATATTAATATATTGGCTTATCGTATCTTTATCGTATCATCAAAATCAGTCCGTTACTTTATAAGCTACGGTATCATGGACATATATACAGGAGCAGTGGTAGAAACATGAATCGATATTTTTATATTTTTTTTAAATCGTATCAGTTGTTTTTAAGCCCTAAAGTAATAGAGCAAGAGCCCACGACAGCCAGACCTTCGTTATTTTATAAAAGGTGAAATTTTCTCTGTACATGTCTCCTATAAAGGTAAGAACGACCAGCGACTATAGAGTTTGGGTTGTGGTTACTTGGGCAGGTAACAGGTAGTAAAGGTGTATAAAATAGTACTGAAAATTTGTTAGAGTATAAAGCTCAATTTTTGTATATTTTCTTCGGGATAACTGTAGAAATCTCGTCACCCATTGCCGGACACTTATGACAGTTGCTACCCCTTGCCAGACAACCCTAAACTTTGATAAATTACAATTATACTTTCGTTATAGTATAAAAGCTAAATTTTATATATGTTACTTGGGGGCCTATAAAAAGATGTTACCTCAATAGCCGGACAGTTTTCATGGTTTTTACATCTTGCCAGACACATTGAAAGTCTACTGTAGATACGACCGCGAGGTAACAACTGTTCAAATATTTCAAAAAAATTGTTATAAATGGCTACTCAATTTCGAGCTTCGAGAATTGATGTGATCTTTGATCAGTACTTTACTCCATCGATCAAAGATTATGAGCATTCCTAACGGTTAGAATCCGCGCAATTGGAATACTCTATAACTGGGCCCGAACAAATTCGACCAAGTGATTCCGCGAAAGAGTTGAAAAATTTAAATTTCAAAGAAGCTTTAGCTAATTTTTTTATTTCACATTGGGCTACTGATGAAGTGGTGCCATTTATTGGCAACAAAACAATATACATCAATTAAAGAAAGTGTCATTCTTTCACTGTTGATAATTCCAATAAAGTTGTCTCAAGGATTGATGAAGAGTGTCAGCACACGAGGAAGCAGATACCAAGATAGTATATCATGCATGTAACATCAACTGTAACTGACTGTTAATTTGTCAGAGCTTACCTGGATTACATGCCTTCACAGGTTGTGATTTTAATCCTGCGCTCTTCAGAAAAGGAGAGTACCAGGAAGCTTTCAAGAACTTCGGTAACAACGAATTAATTGAAAATTTAAATGATCAACAAAACATCTTTAATATCAGAGATTTATATGCAATGTCTACAATATCCCTAATGTAATTGCTGTTGATGCCGCTAGAGTTCAAGTGTTCATCGACACAGTCTCCTATGTAAACGAAGCTTTTGACCGAAAGAAGTTGCTAAATTTTGACACATACCAGTTCAAATGGTTTGAAGGGGATCAACTACCGAGTTATGTTAGTGATTGGCTCAAAACTCAAGTAGGTATACAATAATTATTATGACAAATTATGATACAAATTTTTTAACTATTCATAATTGTATAAACTTGCTTATTTTCTTTCAGAAACTGACGATGATGGTGATGTTGAGGACGATCATGCCATCGACGACAATGTTTAAATTAATAAACAAGTTTAAATATTTTTTTTACCTGTAATCATACTTTTTATTATATTTTTATGATATTAAACTAATATATTTTACTTTATACAACATGGCTATGAACGTAATAAAATTATTTTTTATTAGATATCTTAAAAAATAGTAATCGACTAAGCATTCGTGCTCGCACCTACAGTGCACTTTCGATGTGTCTGGCAAGATGTAAAAACCATGAAAACTGTCTGGCTATTGAGGTAACATCTTTTTATAGGCCCCCAAGTAACATTTATAAAATTTAGCTTTTATACTATAACGAAAGTATAATTGTAATTTATCAAAGTTTAGGGGTGTCTGGCAAGGGGTAGCAACTGTCATAAGTGTCCGGCAATGGGTGACGAGATTTCTACAGTTATCCCGAAGAAAATATACAAAAATTGAGCTTTATACTCTAACAAATTTTAAGTACTATTTTATACACCTTTGCTACCTGTTACCTGCCCAAGTAACCACAACCCAAACTCTATAGTCGCAGGTCGTTCTTACCTGTATAGGAGGCATGTACAGAGAAAATTTCAACTTTTATAAAATAAGGAAGGTCTGGCCGTCGCAGGCTCTTGGGCCATAAGCAAAACTTAAAAAGAATGACTTTTGAAGTGTTTTGAGCATTTCGTTAACTGTTATGTCTAGTTAGACCTTAATAGTAAACGCGAGCACCTCCATTAATAAATCTGTTGGTATCCTCATGAATAATACCCGGGATGGGTATTAAGTTAAGACTTTTACAAAAGATTTATTCCGCGAGCGTTAAAGAAATGTAGCCAAGATTGATTGAATTCCAATAAATCTCTAGATTCGCGGGGTTTTATAGAAATTATACACAAAATCTCTCTTTTTACTTCTCCAGATAGCCTTTGATCATCTTTATTATTAGCTTATTTTTGGGTAGTACTCTTTTGTTTGTTACAAAATGTCGTATTGTGTTACTCTCCGAGCCCCGGACAAAGTATATAATAATAAATACAGGTTTATTTTAAAATTTATATCATTAGAGCATCATTAAAGAGCACTTGACGAAACTAGCAGAAAAAGATGAGTTTAGTAGATTTACTACTCGCTGACATAATTTTCGAAATCACTACATCTCTAGTAACAAACATGTTTATCAAGATATACAGTAAATATGTCGTCATAATATATGACATGGCTAAGATATTGCGAATTTGACGTGAGTACACACTCCTAATGACATCAGTGACCACAGCGGTTAGTCCAAACTAGCTAATCTAACAGTTTCTAACTATATACACAACGGAATGTAGACAAATACATGTGTAAATAGGATTAGACACTGCCCCAATTAAAAGTTATTTACACTTTTTCTTCATTCAATGACATGAGCGTTGTACTATGACGTCGTCAGATGTTAATTTATGTTGATGCAGATGCAGTTTTAATGTTATTACAGTTGTACTACGCTTTTAAAGTTGCCCTTTAGGTGTAGCCCTCATAGGAGATAATTGGAGCTAATATTGTTGGTTTAAATCCCGGTTATAAATGGATGAATTTGTTAATAAAAATAGCTTAGACCAACAGGTTAACCTGCTGTCCAGGCACAGTATACAACACACATAATTTTGCAATCGCAGATTGCTGAAACCATAGCCCAGAATAGAATTCAGAGGTTCACGATTCGAAGTATAGGCAAAGTATTAGATTGAGGCAGTGAGTAACTTCATAATCTTAATATTCTAAACCAGAACACACCGTCTGAATAGTGTTTGAGCTATCTCCTAGTACGTTATCAAAGTTCGAAACAAAGCTCTGTGTTTATATTCCGAGTGTAAACCTGAATATTGCAATCGATCAGCCACCTGGCATCCTCATGAATAATACCATCCCATAGAGGAAAGTTTTACAAAAGCTTTATTTACTTGTGGCAAGCGTTAGGAGAATGTGACAAAGAGTGATTGATTGCAAATAAATATTTAAACAAGCGAATTTTGTAACATGAATATATTGTACATTTTATGTAAATAAGGCATTACAGAGCGTGAGTAAGTGATGGCCAGATCATCGTTATTTTATAAAAGCTGAAAGGTCAGCTGAAGTTCCTGACATAGAAAAGTACGCTAGGCAGTTATTGAGTGTAGAGTAATTATGGAGTTCAGATAGTTCTTGCATTAATAGATAACAGGTAAAAAGAGATCCTGACTTCCAATCATTCGAGTATACAGTATGATTTTTCTAGCATTTTCTTTGAGACAATATAAAAAAATTAATATCCATGCATGGCTTGTGTGGCAACAATTTTCAGAACATCGTAAAATGTACAGTGTAATTAAGATAAGACAACTTAACTTGTCTTATATACCATCAGATTAGGTAGCTTGGGCTTTACCGGGCAAGCAGTACGACCCTTCTTCTCTGCAGCATTGATGACGTGTTCTGGTGTTAAAAGTATGGTTGCTGCTGATGATAAAGAACGGAACTGATGAAAAATTAACAAAACATGCGTCCATTATCGAGTTGTTTCTTATTCTAAAGAAAACAATTTAGCAGTAAGTACCCCGAATAAACTAAATATTATGCTAAGCTAAATCGCTAAATGGATCAAGTTTTAGTGTATCTAGCTTAAGGTATAAATCTCGAACAAACTGTTGTCTACGGCTATTTATCTTCTTGTTTATTATCGTACTTTGAAACAACGGTGGTTTATACTCAAATTTGAATATCGTAATCAATCAATTACTTTGGAGAACAATACTGAGGTACTTGGAGAATTAAGTTTTATTTGGATATTATAATAAAATTACAAGTCTATATTTTATTATATAACATGATTATATTATCTTACAAGCAGACGCCCGCACCTTCATCCGTAAAGAAAGCAATGTATTGTTCGAAGGGTTCGAAAGGCATCAATACCAAACTACTTATATTATTTGACAACCTCCGTGGCGCAGTGATATGCGTGGTGGATTTATAAGACCGAGGCCCTGGGTTCGATTCCCGGCGGGGCAGCCTGAGATTTTTCTTAATTTGTCTTGGTCTGGCTGGTGGGAGGCTTTCGCCGTGGCTAGTTACCACCCTACCGACAATGACGTACCGCCAAGCGATTTAGCGTTCCGGTACGATGTCGTGTAGAAACCGAAAGGGGTGTGGATTTCATCATACTCCTAACAAATTAGCCCGCTTCCATCTTAGATTGCATCATCACTTAACGTCAGGTGTGATAGAAGTCAAGGGCTAACTTGTAGTCGATAAAAAAAATATATATAGAAGCAGCAACTTTAACCAACAAAACATCAAAACGTTTTATTTACAAACTTCATTAAATCTAATCAAAATTAGTCAAAATATAAATATTCTTACGATAAACACACGAAAAATTAATGTTGAAAAGCATTTTCTTATCTAAATAATATACCTAAATGAGTTGGCTATAATAACAATACCTGGCTCAGTTTGTAGCGAGCTTTTCTAAGATTAAGACAGTTTCGGAAGCCTACCCATCTTGGCTTTTGCTAACCATTAGACTAAAGTGCCAGTTAGTTAACTATCAGGGTCAATGCATCAGGTAAATTGCACTTAAATGGATAGAACTAACTAAACTGCGTTTCACAACTGCACTTAGTCCTTTGTAATAACATCTAAAACGTACTGAGCTTAGCTCAACCGAACACTGCACTTATCTGTACATTGTATAGAAATCATATTGCAATCTTCTTCGTCATAGTTGAAAGTGTAGTGTATCTATAATACTTTAAACTATTTCTTGCCAAACGATTCTAAGTTACTTTTGTCACATTGCTCGTCGCCTAACCGATAACTTGAATAAGCCAATAGTGGAGGAAAAACGAGCACCCAGGTGATTGACCAGGTTAAGTTACTCACTGGCCTCTCTGATACGACAGCCGTTAGGAAAGTTGAGGACCGGACTATGTGGAGGGGAAGAGTGAACAACGTATTGCTAAAGGTACCGTGTTTTAATTGCATAACAATATTCCTCATAAAATATTACAACCAATAGACTTGGTAGAGTGCTAACGGATATATCAGTGCATTATACAAAGTCGTTGATGTTTTTTTTTAATAATAATTGACGGACCAAGCAGGCAGAATAATTAGTAGGACACTAAGTGCCTTTTTGGGTTCGTCAACTTGAGGGGTATCTGTAAGTGCACTGAAAACCATGCCCTTTAAACAGGAAAACAGCAGCGCTGTTTGGCGGCAGAAGTAAGAACCGTGGGAGTACTTTCCTGCACAAGCTAAAAACTCTACTACTAAATTAAGCTGACCAACTGTGCTGCCACGTGGATGTTAAGTCGATAGTTATTGTTTCGATACTAGTTTATAACAAAGCATCTATGTCCAGAAGCTTTTGACTGATGAATATAGGTTGGACCGATACAGAAGCTTTCTTTGTAGCAAATTGTATTTTGAAAAAGCTATGTATTCTGGGGCCCTAATTACCGGTTGAATGGACCATCAACCCCTGCAATGAGAGAAACCGTGATATCATTCAGTGGAGAATAACTAATTTTAATTCAAAACTAAATTAAAGTAAATTTTTCGATTTGTCTGGTGTTTGCAAGTCTTTATAAGAGGCCTAGACCATTACCAGCCATAACGAAGATGATGATCATAATTATTTGACTTCGATAAACAAACATAGCGATTAGATCGATGGACGTATTATTAGCGACTATATTCTCGTACTAAGCAGAAATGCATTAGGTTAATTGTTATTGCTTAGGTTGGCTTACCTACTGCCGGTTTCAGAAAGTTTGATTAGTGCATTAGTTTTATAAAAAACACAAAGATGGATTAACTTTACTTAGATCTAATTATTCTTTAGTGACTTTAGGTTAAAAATCAATTTACTGATATTGGAAACTATAGTAACTAATTATAAATAAAACGAATGTGAGTTAGATCATTGTAACTGAATTAAAAAAAATAAAGTCGCTTTGGCTTTTGGTATTTAGTTAAAAGTTATCTTTCATACATTTTTAATAACAACTCACATTACAAAATGCGATGTCAAATTTTTAATTTATATTTAAGGTTTTAAGTAATTTTAAATGTTTGTGGTACTTATATTACTGGCATTAATTTAAAATAAATAACCAACGGTTATTTGCATTATCGATATTTGGTCGGGATAATAACAAATCTATGAATTATTCACTTTATTTTCCATCACGTTGATCTTTAGCTAATTATAAGTTAAACTAACCATCTTTACAGTAACTGTGGATTTGCTAATCTTATACGGTCACTGCATTTCTCATACAACCACATTTCGAGCAGAATGATCTAATAATAATGATATGTATGGCCTTGTCGACTTTGAGATGCCTTACTATAGGTACGACCCAGCGTCAGTTCTTGAAAATAGCAGTGCGTTGCTCTACTAGGATCGAACGATTATCACTGTTAGGTATATTGTAGCCAATTATAAACCTGATAGTGATAATTGATCGATCAACGCGCCATGCAATGATTGTTGATATTCCTGTTTCTCATGACGATAATCTGGTGAAAGCTACTAACGTTTAGGGGGGCAGCTAGGGGCTCGGAAAGAAATGCAACGATACGTAATAATTATTTAATTAATAATTAATTACAATATAATTAAACTACATGACTAAAGATCAACGATTGATCTTCTACATACTAAAGATCACGATTGATCTTCTACATCCTAGCTAAGCCTAAGGTGACTACCGATCGGCGATCGATCAAGAAGTGATTCTCGTAGGCTCCTAACTTTAGAGGTAGCAGCGGTCCACGTGAGACTTGCATGTAATCTTGCTGTGTTAGCGCCTCGTGCGACTGGTTCAGTGGGCAGGTTTTTAGGCCATCGCTTACACGGCAGCGTCCTTGACTTGGCTGCACGTAACAAGCTGAAAAGAAAAAAGTATCAAAATATTTACTTGGACCTTGCTCATGAGATTACCGCCATGTGGAATGTTGATTCAACGACGATTTTTCCTATAGTCGTTTCAGTCAACGGTCTTATAGCGATAAGCTTTGACCAACATCTTAAAAAGGTTTCGCTTAGTTGTTGGGTCAAGGGTCGGATACAGAAGGCAGTAGTCCTTGAAACGGCGCGTATTGTGAGGAGGCTCCTCACTCTGGAGCCCTGACCGCCGGTTGCGTGGACCCCTGGGCCCCGCAGCAGGCGGACTAAATTTTTTGTAAATTTTTAATAGTGTTTTTTTTTTAATAATTTTATAAGCATTGTTAAAAATTTTAAAAATAATTGTAAATAAATAAATAAGAGATAAAAATAATTACAAAGGAGATTTTCTGTATGTAAATAGATTTTACTCCACATTGTTCAATTGCAAAATTATACTTACATAGATGATTTTTTGTCAGATCTGATTTGACGCTTATTGATCATTAGATTTTTGTTGAATTAATAAAATATCAATTATTCACAATTCATAAAGATTTTCTGCCAATTGACGTGCTTTTATGCAATTTTTATGAAAGTCTGCGATCGACTCACAGGCCTATTTCATTTCTGCTAGCGATTAAAAAAACGAAATCAAAAAAATAAAGTTACAAGAACGCTCATTTTAAAAATAGCCAACCATTCCCGAGTAAAAATTGCGGAGCTGTTAAAACTTTGCTAATACCGTGTAACAAGGCAGCGATCTCGGGGTAAAATCTAACCATTTAAATTGCAGTCGTTATTCCGACAAGGCTCGATTCGTAGTAAAGAACTGTTTTCAACCAATAATTGCTTGTACCAAGTTGCGGATTAGCTGGTTCAGGCAAGTTAGTGAAAAAATATATTAACATATGCAAAACTGATGATATTACGAGTGATTTTTGGAAACATACAGCTTTTGCTTTTTTGACATTCCTACATTTTTTTTGTTATCAACTACAAGTTGGACCTTGACTGCTATCACACCTGATGTTAAGTGATGATACAATCTAAAATGGAAGCTGGCTAAATTGTTAGGAGTAGGATAAAGTCCCTTTCGGTTTCTAAACGACATCATACCGGAATGCTAAATCGCTTGGCGGTACGTCTTTGTCGATAGGGTGGTAACTAGCCCCAGTGAAAGCCTCCCACCAGCCAGACCAAGACAAATTAAGAAAATTTCAATCTACTCCCCCGGGAATCGAACCTAGGACCTCCGTCTTATAATTCCACCGCGCATACTACTGCGCGAAGTAGGTCGTCGAATATACACACGGCTCAATTCGTAGTGAAAAACAATTTTTAACCAATTTTAACTTGTAGGAAATTGCTGATTAGTCAGTAAATGCAAATTGGTGAACATAAAATCATTACGACATAATATCTAATGTACGTTTTGATGACATTTCTGATTATGGTGGTAATTATTATTATGTAATGAGTTTTGAACGAGCGATTCTGTGTATTTGGCATTTCGTAATTTTTGGATATGAGTATTGGTTTTCCATACTGTAATCAATATTTGCTGAAGCATGTTCACCGCTGGTTTGTTTTGTTGTGTTTTGCTTTGAAGTTGTTATTAGAGGTCACCTCTTGTAGATATTACCAAACAACAGTCGTTTGCCGCCTGCGTCTAGCGGCTCTCTGTAACCAGCTCGAAGTCGTCGCTCTACCTTGTCGTTCCGTCGGTGGGTGGGACTACATTTTTTAACCGACTTCTTGTTTTCTAAGAAAATAAAGTACTTTGGTATTGAGACAAGCTTTGCTATTTAAATTTATCTCTATTTTGGCGTTTAAAAACAACAAATAATAATATTTTCCTAAAAACCTCTCTTTTACATGTTTGACATACGTATTTGTATTCATTACCATAATATCAAAATCATTGAATGCAATTTTACTAAATATTAAAAACCTACTCAACTTGCTAATCAGTAGATTTACAATTTTTTTACATTTTCTGCAATTTTGTTAATAACTATGTAAACGAATTCCACCTTGTTTATTTTTAAAAACCACAAATCGTAATCAAGCTATACAAATAGGTACATCGATAAAAATAAACTCGCAACAATATACGGATAATAAAAATTCGAAAAATGTAAACGACAAAATATCGATAGCCGAAAATAAATAGTGTTTTATTCAGAGCGCTTCGCAGTCAACTCGAGACGTATTGATATTTCGCCGCTTGCAGAATTCGCAATGGCGGCACTCGAGGAACACTGCTATGACAATACCAGTACAATATACTGAGAGATGTACAGATCAGACCTTCGCCGAATTATAAAAGCTGAATGTTAGTCAGCCTATGTCCCTACGCAAGCTAGCTAAAGACGGCTGACAATTATTTAGTTTGGACCGTGATGGCTTTGTCAACTTTCTATGCTTCTATCATAGGTAAGTAATGTCAACTATTATGACTGTGGCAAGGGACCACACTTTCAACTGCCTGTAACTGTTTCGAAGTCCCATACAAAGGTAAACATTCGTCACATATAAATATAAACACAATTTACATCATGTTTTAGATCTTTCTAAAGGTTATTATACTTTTAATTTAAAAGTATTAGATTGGCACGTGATCGTCTTTCGATTAGGACCCTATTATCAATGTTATGTCCATAAATAACTCAAGTACTTTTAGAGTTTCGGAAGATAAAATATTCATGCAACCATAAACAAATCTTGACTATCCCTAAACTTACACTTCCTCACTGTATTACATGAACTGATTCTCATATATGTGGCCCCTTTCATGTTTTATAAATTAATTGCTTTATATTTTTCAATCCACGAAGTGTTTCCCATTTATGGGACCTCTTCGTGTATTATATAGTTCCACAAATGTGATTAGAATCAAATTCTCTTAAGAACTTAAAATTCCAATCAATATCAGAGTGGTATCACAGATACGCACACAGAGCGATCCGAGTAAGTCCTCAGACAAACCTTAGATCGATGGCATCCTTCTATTGAAAGATTTTCATACTATTGCTCCACATCAATATTAGAGTGGTAATACAGATACGCACACAGAACGATCAGAGTAAGTCCTCAGACAAACTTTAGATCGATGGCATCTTTCTATTGAAAGATGGTCATATGCTCCATCCCGCAATATGACGGTGGCCCGCTACCAGAAATGCTAGTTCTATGATGCCCGGGCCGAGTGAGGGTCACCGCAAAACGTCTATCTTAATAATTATATGAAAGCCACACTTCATGAATGCAGCCTCAGTTAATGTCTCAATAGACTTCGCTAGTTGCTAGAACATTCTGCGTGGGACCGCGTCGCACTGCGCACCGAATCGTTCAAAGAACCGACACGATTCTGTGGAAAGAATCTAATAATCGAATCTCTTATTAGAGAAACCGGAGCCCCCCCCCCCTCAAATCATTTCTTTGTGAGAGAAATGTATACGGCACAAGTTGTAAGTGTGTTCCTCTTTAATTTCATACCTCGATACGAGGTGTAAGGCGTTCGAAAACAGCACATTTTATAGAGGTGTGTTCCTCTTTATATTGGATTCTAATTGTGAGAAGTTAAAAGAGAATATGGCACTCAGTAAGTCAACATAGAGCTCAGACATCCGTTTCAAACACCTCGTCAGATGAAGATTCAGAGCTGAACCAAATGTAAGCGACAGTATCTCACTCCTCAAACAATCAGATGAGTATACCTCAATACGAGGTGTTATGCGTTCAAAAAGCTTTAACATAGATATAAATACAACAGTCGTATTTTATTGTGTAAATGCCCAAGCTGTCAAGGCATATTTATATGAAGATGTTAATATATTTATATTATTATGTGTCTTGCTATCACATAATTCAATAATTTATTTTATAAAATTCAATATTTCTTAGTAAGGGTGCATAACCTAACTTGATGGATTATTGCTTATAAATCTCTTTCCATATATGCCTTCTCACACTATTTATAACCGACCTCTATGTATTATATTCATCGCTCGATGAAAACACAGAGTTACAATGAAACCTTGCCACTGTCGGAACACCGCATTCTCATAGAAACTTACACAGACGCGGAGCACTGCATCGTCATAGACACAGCGGACACCCCCTCTCTCACACATCCCCACATTAGTGGCGGCGCGCGCTTCGCTCAAACACCGAGCAGATCCTTCGATCTAGCATTCGTTCGAAAGTCACTATTCGTCTCCGGCAGCCCTCGGGGCGTATTTGACATACAATATGTATACAAATTTGAATGAGAAGCGCTTCACGATTGTGCATTCTATTAGAAGATACTTCTAATTGCTCGTTTTATATAAAACACTGTTGTTTATCGTTTTACTATTCTTTAATAAAACACTTTTATATATTTTACATGTATATATATATTTTAATTATTTTTTAGTGTTATTATATATGTTAGTATGTACGATTATGATCGTCACTGCCCAAGTATAAACCATTACACTTTTAAATAAATTAATATTAAAAATAATACAGAATTAAGCCACTTAAGTTTATGTCAACTCTTTGAAAATAATATAATTTGAAACTTTAACATAGTTAAAGTTTCAAAATGAACCTAAGGAAGACTTGCCAAGAAACTTAGTGATTATATCGTGGAGACACGATATAATCTATATTCTGCATAAAACAAATACGTTTTCAATTTGACAAAGGATGGACCCTTTAAATCAACTAGCTAAGAAAGCGACCATATTCCAAACTCCAAAATAGCATATCATACTTACCTGTCGGAGCAAAGCCTAAGTAACGCCAAACTTTTAACTTTTTAAAATAACGAAGATCTGGCCATCACAAGCTCTCAGTCCACAAGAACCAGTTCGTATCGTATTAGCTCATTTTTAAACTTCACGACGAGACACCGTCGCGGTCATATATTTGGGTTTCAATATACTTTCGATTGTTTATCTTTTCAGGAATAAATGGGATACTTAGGTATAAATTGGAAGGTGGTATGCAATATGTTCCGTATACACTGATGGATTATTTCGACGGTATTTTTGGTAGAAACACGTTTCAAACATATTTAATACGAATAGGGATCCTAAACTATGAAGTTGATTTTCACGTTTGCTAATAACGATACTACTATTTTCCTTATTTATATAGTGTTAATATATATTATATTATTTAAGAGTATTTTTATCCAAACACGAAAAATAGTCACAAAATAATATCTAATAATAATCCAGGAAATCGGTAAGGGAAAATAATTAAGTAACAGTTCCATCTAATATATTAATTTCGTAAACAAAATAATCATTTTCAACCCCTTGTTCATTATTGGGATCATTTATTACAGAAACATTTTTTTATGAATTTCATGTATGTTTATTTGTGCAAAGGATTACACAACTCGTATCTACACGTGTTATTTGCCAGTTGTTTTTCAGTACAAAATATTTGCAGCTTTTAGATCCTATCAATGTTTTCGATGCGTCAACCAAAAATTTTTTAGATTGAATGAAATAGATGGATCACTGACAAAAATGCCGTGTCTAAAAGTATTGCAGCCCCGTTGCTTTGGGTTCGAACAGTTAGCAATATCAGAGACCGGCGAAGTGTGAAATTAGGTCTATCGGTGCAACGTGGTCTAACTGAGCCACGGAGCGACAAACGAACTTGACAGTATCGCCGTTGACGATAATGAATGGGTTACAAGTCGTGTTTTGAAAATTTTAGATGTTGTAACGAACGTCTAAAATTACCAAAACTCAACTAAATTACTTGACTAAATGGAACAAGCGTTAGGATGTTTTTTTATTAATTAAGGTAAGATAGTAAGTATATTAGAACTCTAAACATTGGAATCATCATCATCATGTAAGCTGCTAGATGTCTGCTGAAAGCGAGCTGATAGGCCTGTTGCAGAGAGTTCCAGGCCCAACATTCTTGAGCCAGTTCCCTGCGACACTTGATGTCGTCAGTCCTAGTTGGAGGTCAATCCAGTTTCCGGTGCGAAGTCATTTGGAAATTTGGGTCTTGATCGGGTCATTGTGCCTCGTTAACAAAACAAAAATTGATAATATGAAATAACAAGTTATCAATATTACCCATGACATAATCGATAGTAAATAATAGGATTTAAACACAGTTATTATTATTCTTTATTTGTATTCCACACACACACAATAAAAAAAACAGTACAGAGATAACTTAAAAAAAAAGTTAGGTATTGAATTTTTTGTAAAGACAACTTAATTAAATCTTAATTATTTTTGAATTTTACAGTTTACGTAAGCCTAATTTTACCTCCCAACTCTACCCTATATAGAATTTAGTTTAATTTATATTTAAATTCGTTTTTAGTAGGCTTAGTTTACTTGCACGTTTGAAACGTCAAGTTGTGTATTGACTCTACTGTTGTGTAAACTATTTGTTGTGACATTACTCCCGGTTGAGAAGCAAGTTTATCCATTTTTAAAGTAAGGAAATCTAAAAAAAGAAGCTTTTGCGTTGATACCAGGCCTTGGTTCTTGCAAGGTTGCAATACATTATTTTTCTCGTGAAAGAACTGGTGGTGGAGTTATCGCTAAGACCCACGACATTCGAACAGTCCGTTGCTTCTGTAACGAAAGTCGACAGTACGAGTCTCGACTTAAACTATATCTCTCTATCGTTTGCTTCTCTATGGTTGTCGAATTGCGTTATAGAATCGACATGCCGTACATCTGTCTGTTCGCGAGATATAAAGGTGACACGTCCAGCGTCCATTGCCTTGGGATCGATCAGTTAGTAATATCAGGGGCCGTCCGGGTGTGAAATTACATCCATCGGAGCGAGTTGTCCATTGTGATTCGCTCTTGGACATATGAACTTGATAGCGTATGATTTGGTGCGTCTCTATCAAACAATAATCCTATTATTATTAATTAATATTATATTAACTATCCGATTGACTGACTATTATATTACGCAACAACCTAAGGGTGCGAGTTCATCGACCGCAGACGAAAACTGCAGACGACGTGTCGCAGTGACACTTCTGGTTTCTATGTAAATAATAATACATAAGAAATGAATATTGTTTGCATGTTTTGACGACCTCCATGGCGCAGTGGAAAGCGCGGTGGATTTATAAGACGGAGGTCCTGGGTTCGATTCCCGGCGGGGCAGATTGAGATTTTTCTTAATTTGTCTTGGTCTGGCTGGTGGGAGGTTTTCGCCGTGGCTAGTTACCACCCTACCGACAAAGACGTATCGCTAAGCAATTTAGCGTTCCGGTACGATGTCGTGTAGAAACCAAAAGGGGTGTGGATCTTTGTCCCACTCCTAACAAGTTAGCCCGCTTCCATCTTAGACGGCATCATCACTTAACATCAGGTGTGATAGCTGTCAAGGGCCAACTTGTAGTCGGTAAAAAAATGTAAGTAATGAAGTAAGGTACGTGGCGACCAATATGTCGTACCCATACAAAGACAGAAATCAGCTCTGTCGCTTCTGTTGTCGATCGACGTCGGCTACAAACAGCACCTTAACTATATTATTATCAGCCTATTAAAGGCCCGCCACATAGCCAGGCCTCCCTCCTTTTAGGTGAGGGGATATGGAGCGTAGACTCACCATGTTGCCCCCATGCGGGTTGGTGGGCTGAGGGTGAAAAGATTCTCTTAACGTTCACTTAGGGACCGTTCAAGTATTACGTAAGCACTATAGAGGGGTGGGGGGGGTCTGTGTATTGCTTATTTTTGATGACATGGGGGGTGGGGGGGTCTAGATGATGATTACGTCATCGATAGTTATTTATTTTTTTACACGAATAGCAAAAATTCGTGCATTCTCTATGTTGAATACTGTATCAGTAAAATCCAATCACTGCCCTAAAATAATTTTCTAATTTTTAAAATTATAATTATGACAATTATTAAAAAAAATATGTAATTTATACTTGAAAAATGTTTACGTAAGCATAGGGAGAGGGGGTAGGAACTTTGCTTACTTTTGCTGACAAGGGGGGTGGGGGTAAATAATTGTAATAAATCTGCTTACGTAATATTTGAACGGTCCCTTACTTGTGTTAATGACAGTGACTTAGCGTGCTCTCCGAGGCATGGAGGTTGTACCTAACATCAGAAACATCCCCACTCCTTGAAAAGACATACACACATCATACATGCTAACACATGCACACATGTTCCTTAAATTATTACTTTTAAGCTATTGCATAGCTTCTATCGCGGGCCTTGAGCGTGGAGACTGAATCCAGAAATTCCGTAACGAAAGAAAACCTAACACCCCCACTCCGACCGGCACAGCGATGATACTTTTTAGTTTTTTCAGATTGTCTTATTCGCGTCTTTGTTCGCCAACGTCCATACCATGTTGAATACACCGGTTCTCGTTCGATCACCGAAGTTAAGCAACATCGGGCACGGTCAGTAGTAAAAATAAAAATAAAAATTTAAAAAAGCCAACATCACGCGGTGTCCCCAGGCGGTCACCCATCCAAGTACTGACCGCGTCCGATGTTGCTTAATTTCTATGCAATAGCTTTACTGTTGCAGTCTCCGAGTGCCACACGTCTTTTTTAAAACATAGGTAAAATAGGGTTATATAGATGGAACTTCCTGTTCGTGTTCGCTCGTGCGCTCATGTCAGCGCAGATGTAATGCGCTCGTAAAGTCTACCTCTACAACATGCATTAAGGAAGCCTACACGTACAGGCTGCGCTGCCAAAATGCATCCAGTGCACAGAATATCCATATAGCTCCTTTACTTAATGCCTACTTGAAAAATATATATCTGGGTGATCAAGCTTTGCTGATCACTTGATTTTCTAAAATATATCTTTTTTTAATTTATATGGCTAATTTAGATACGTATTATCATCATATCCTTATAGGAGAGGGGATATTAGGGTGATACACAATCTTCATAAATGTTAATGACATTGACCGGGACGGAAACCTTACTATGCCTTGAAGTGTCTTTGAAGTGCGGTAAAACATCATTAACTTCCCAACTCTGGGCTAAGATTTCCTGGGAGAAAGAAAATCTCAATATTTCATAACCCGTCTCAGGTATCAAAACCTGGGCCTCATTATTCAATAACGACAACCACTAAAAAATGATGACAATGATAATTTAATGCGCGCCATTAAAGCTGGCCTCAACTGGACTCGGGTAGCCCAATCTAGAGAGGACTGGATGTCTTTGGAGGAGGCCTGTACCTACAGAGGGGTTCTTGCAGACTAAATTGTAAAATTAATAACTAAATTTTATTTTTTGTTTTTGTAAATCTGCACTAAATAAAAGGCTTTTTTTATTTTTATTTTATTTAATTATTATTAAATTATCATAACATCAAAAAGAAAAAAGGAATAAGTCGAAGAGAAATTATTTTTTTGCTATCAGAACGGCAACATGCTAAACGTCTTTCACGAAACAACACATATATAATACAATACAATAGTACTGGTAATTATTACCACGCTTCAAATGATCAAATTCCAGAACGCTCGTGTTTGAGCAAATGTCTTCCAACAAGTGACGCGTATAGTACCTAAAGCTATTAAGCCTGAACCGCGTAATTCCCGATGCACCTGCGCGTATTTTCACGGCTCCGTTGTCTGGGATAAAGGTAAGAGAAGAGTGCCTATCTGATGATAAATGGAGCACTTAGTATCTTAGCACGGCGACTTGGCGTATTGTGCCCCGATGAGAACAGATGTAGACTTCCTATTTTAAGTTTCTTTTTTTTTAATAAAAATATAACATCAGATTTCTAAGTTGCTTTAAGTATTTTACTAATATCATGATTAAATTAAATGTAACTAACATAAGTATGGCTACGCATGGTTCTAAAATAGAGCAATGCTTCTCCTTAATCTAAGGCACAAATTAAAGATTTTAAATATCATTTTAGTTTCGAAAATATAAAACCGATATATTTATTAACTAGCAGATGTCCGTAACTTTACCTGCGAGCAAAATAGTGAATTGCAATCTTCCAAGAACACCCAAAAAACGAAAAAAATACCCGACCCTTTATTCAACAAAATAATGAGTATCCTTATAGACTAGGTATATGACGTAACCTTTTTCTTGTAGTCCTAATAAAAAGGAACAATTCTTCCATACATTATTTTGTTATATCTCAAATAGGTAGAGCAGCATCTTCGATGAAAGCTCCCTGACGGCTTAAATTTTTCCGGCTCTTTCTACAAGTATCAACTTATTTCAATCAATTGATACACAACCTCAACAAATTACACATATACCAAAAACCTTCATCAGGAATTTATCGCGAACAGACAGAAAGAGACACGCGACGAGGGACTTTTTATAATTTGTAGTGATAGGCCAATAGTAATTGAAATCAATCGCTTATAGAGTCAGAAAAAAAGTTAGAAATTGTAGCGTCGTTGAAGGTAATCGGTCGGGCGATCCAAGTAAATTAGTGCAATTTTTTTCATAGTTAGCAAACTGTAACCCACTTTAGCCGTGCCGTTGTTATGAAAAATTGCAGAACCACAAGAAAGGAAATTTAAATACAGTTGACCGCGCACAAAAAAAGTGCAGAGCTGTTAAAACTTTGCAAATACCTACCGTGGAAGGCGGGTTTCTCGGGGGTATAAATCTAACGATTGAAATTGTAATCATTGTCCGTTGCGAGGGAGTTATTATTTGCCCTTTATTGCCCTTGTTAACCGATCTCGTGTCGTGATAATGTTTCTAAACTAGGACATAAAGACAATGTTATATCACCGTACACGCAGCATTCAAACTTTAGGTCGAGGATCATAATATGATCAAGCTTAAAGTATGTAGTTATGTATTACAAATATGTGTAACAAAATATTATTTTTCAAATTTTTAATTCAGTGCTTTTATTTATCTCTTAGGTTAACGCTGATATTAAATTAATAAACAACATAAAGAACTTGAAAAGGCGCATATTGTAAGGTTTCTCACTTTGGAACCCTGATCGCCGGGTGCAAAAGCACTCAGAAGCCCCGCGAATGAAGGAGCAGATGTTTTTCTTTTAAAAATTTTTAATAAAATAAAATAAATAAAATAAAATAAAATAGCCTTTTATTTTCTACTACCAATACAAAGTGATTTTAAACAATAACCTGAATACTATACATATTTATTTACATTAATTGCTAGAATTGTTAGTGTTTATTCCAGTGTTTATTATAAGTGTGGTAGAAGTCGCCTCCTCGGCGTAGGCCTCCCCCAATTTACGCCATATATTCCGCTCTCTAGCGATGCTCATCCATTCCGGTCCTACTCTCTGTTGAAATATATCCCGCCATCTTTTTCTTTGACGTCCTCTTTTTCTCTTTTCTATTGGTGACCATTCCGTTAATTTTTTTTGCCCATCTTGTATTTTCCATCCTACAAACGTGTCCTGCCCATTTCCATTTCAGTAACCTTATTCTTTTTGTTATATCGTATAATTTTGTCTTGTTCCTAATGTTTATGTTGCTGATTTTGTAAATATTAAGCACTATTAAAAATTTTTAATAGTGCTTAATATTTATTTGTAGATTAATCTACATTGTTAGAACAGTCATAGAAAAACAAAGTTTTGCCAACGAGGTCGTATATCTATCTACCCGTACCATACAACTTCTACCGGGATACGGGTTGGTTATAATATAAATCTTGCACAGATTTTTATACCCCGCCCTTCATTACATATTCAATACCGAAAAAGTCATAAATTTTGTGGTCAAACTCCATTCAACTAACTTTTAGGCGCGATCACCATACGCGTAAATTGAGGTCGGGCCCGAGTGTTGTCATAAACGTCCTGTTAAATTTACATGAACGAATTTATGTGGATTATATTAAGTTTATTATGTTTTTAAAAGTTTGTTAACCGTGAAGATATCTTTTGCTAAAACTTTGATGTATGGACGTACAAAGCCACCATAATTTTTTGGCTGTTAAGCTGCTTCATTACAACATACAACAAAATGGTTTACAAGAATAATAAGAACAAGATCAAGTGATCATTGTCAGCCGAGTAACGGATCACTACAAAGTTAGGGCTCCCACGTTGTTGTAAAGGAAAGGAGCGCTGACCCTGGAAGGTTTAAAATAATAATCAAATGTTAATGATAGTGATCGGGACTGAAGGCATGCACGTGTAACACCAACAATTTCCAGGCTACTGAAAATATCTTAAAAAAACGAAAACCTCGGAGTTATATCACGATTAGACAAACTCATGAACTCATGTCGTGATTGAAACCACATGAGCTTACTTAGACACGAGGCTGTCAGTTATTTAAAGTAATCTTCAATATTACCTAACAAACGTATATGCGCTTGAATATAATAAGCCAACCTTGGAGCAAATATACTTATTTGCTTATATTTATACACTTTGTACCAATAACGTAGGACGTTGGGAAAAAGAGTTTCGATAATGTAGCGTAAAATACTTTCATCCGCGTCACTAGTTGCACAGATCTCCTGTCGTATATTTTCATTCATCTTCATTCATGTTTCCGTTTGGAGCCGAGATTTGAACGAGTGATCGATTGACTATCCGATTTGTTCACCAGTTTGTCTGCCATCAGTATTGTTTATGTTGCCAACGCCTGCGCTTTCCGGCGAACATTTTTACATTTACGAATCACAATCATCCACAGACTAGATATTGGTTTTCGTGACATCATTGTTCTACGCTATCATCATTTTCAGTCTATTTAACGATTCTGCAAGAACTTTATTTTTTTTATAGGAGAGATGATATGGAGTATAGAATACTCTGCGGTGCGGTTGGCGAGCTATAATCGTCATGATCACTACCAGCCTATTAACGGTCCATTACAGGGTCAAGCTACTGTCCTTACAGCTGAAGCGATATGAGACCCAGAACCACGACTCTATTCATTTATTCATTTATTTGCATTCCAATTTATACATATGTCAAATTATTATATTATAAGTAGTATGTCAAATTGGAACCCACACAGGGGGGGTTTTTGGGGCACAGCAAATGGTTCATGAGGGAGACGGCGCCATAGTATCATTTAGAAATTCGTCGACCGAGAAGTATGCTTTATTAAGGAAGTAAGTTTTGGCAGTTTGAATACGTCATGCTATATTATTTTAATTTTTTTTATTCTTTGTGGGATTTTATTATATATTTTAGCACACATTGAATTAGTGTATTACCATAGATTTCAAGAAATAAATCCGCCATAGATTTAAGAGACCTGAATTCGAATGTTTCTAGATTCAATGCCCGATCGTAGGATCGTCTTACTTATTTCTAGCACAAGTTTTTAGGTAAATTGGAAACGCCATTAGTTGAAGAGTAAAGAGCAGAAGTCATGTTATAAATGAAATTCTATATTTTAAAATCATGTGTCTAAAACTCTTTTTATTGCTTGCTAGCGGAAGCCCGCGACTTCATCCGCGTGAAACTTGGTGTAGACTTGAACTCCTGTAATCCCGTTTGACCCCTTAAGGAGGTGACCATTAGAAAAACGTTTCTTAGCGCTCGCCTACGTCATTATAGCTATATAGCAGTCGCCCGCGACTTCGTCCGCGTGAAACTTGGTGTAGACTTGAACTCCCGTTTGACCCCTTAAGTAGGTGAGCAATAGAAAAAACGTTTTTTAGCTATCGCCTACGTCATTATAGCTATATAGCAGTTGCCAGCGACTTCGTCCGCGTGAAACGTGGTGTAGACTTGAACTCCCGTTTGACTCCTTAAGTAGGTGAGCATTAGAAAAAACGTTTCTTAGCGCTCGTCTACGTCATTATAGCGATATAGCAGTCGCCCCGACTTCGTCCGCGTGAAAACCTCTTAGGTATCCTTTTAATTTTAAAGACAGACTTTCATATTAAGTGTGCTCTTTACCCGCTACCCCTCTCAATTCTACTTTTTTATAGTTTCCCGTCAAGCAATATCCTTCGTCCCGTCCCGTGTACTAAAGATCTATATTTTTGTTAAACATTGTACGATATTACAATACATTAACATTAACAATATATATTTATGGCAAGCTGATGTGCATAGCTTGTATTAAATAGTCTATTTCACTTTTGAGTCTAACTTTCATAATAAACAAAATAATTTACAATCCGACATGCAGATCTAGAGATTAGCCCGTTTAAGCAAACGAACAAACTTTTTCGTATATTATACAAATATGGTCTGCCATGCTAAAAAATTGAAAGAAAAGATCAAAGATCGAATTCTCAAAGAATATCAGTACCAAAATCTTGAACCCTATTCAGTACGTATAACATAACACGGAGGAGGTCAACTTAATTTGGACGATATAGCGGCAGTATCGTTTATTAGAAATTTTATAATATCTCCGAAACTATATAACTAATTAACATACTGTAAAAGGCAAATCTTATCTCTACAATATCCTTGTGATTATTAAATAATTTTTTTTGATAAGGATTTATGTTTAGTTGTATAAATAATGGCGTAAACGTATGCATATGAATTAAATGATTTTAATAAACACAAAAAGTCATATCTCTGCCAAAATATAAAAGATAGATATGCTATCGCAGACTTTTTTGTAGAACTTTTTAAGATGCATGAAGATTTCATACAATGTTTTCAATTATATCCAATATCTAAGGCAGCGCACGTGCATATAGCTAAATTTAATAAATTTCACGTTTCGACTCGCCTGACAAAAACTGTGATAACTCGAGTAATATATACAATAAAAATAAAAAATATAGCCTATAACACTCACCGATAACGTAGCATTCTACTGGTGAAAGAATTTTTAAAATCAGATCAGTAGCCAAAGATTAGCCCCGACAGAACTTTATTTACAAACTTTACCTCTTCATAATATTAGTATAGATAAGTGTCTTACGTGTTTCTCTTAAAGTTATACGAAAATAAACCACATCTATTACACAAGTAATACAAAGGCCTTAAAAATAAATGAGTTTGTCTATATTCCCCGTACTACATGAGGTATATGCAACCCCTTTGTTACGCTAATAACAACAATTTCATGTTACGTCCCGCACTCACAAGTGCTTCGCAGCAAGATATGACTTCGTAATTACTAAAATTAAATGTTACGAATGAAAATTTTAATACATTTAATTTTAAGCGAACATAGTGGAGCTGCATCAGGTGAATGTTATAGTTGAAGAGCTAAGGCTATTCCTGTTGTCATTCTTTCGACTATAATTCAATAATTATTATAGTCAAAAGAATGACAATTTTATACTGATACAATAATTTGTATCAACATAATATTATGCTTCATCGGGAGTTTCTTTTAATTACATTTCGTATTTATCATGGTTTTAGAGTTTTAAAGTTTTTATTAATAGTTAATAAAAATATTTTGATAACTTAATTTTTACTGAGTTATTTTTTTACTGTGCTTTCGCAGTAAAAAATATTATGCTTTAAGAAGGTTTTAAGAAAAACAAAAGAAATATGCAAACGTCTAAATCTAAATCAATAATTTTAGCTTGGACGATATCCATTCGGTTATCATTGTTATATCCTTTAAGCCGTGTATGTTGATTTATTTAATCTAGCAACAACTTAAGATGGCACTAATTCCACACACGCGAGCAGAATAAAGAATCCCGTCATAAAGCCTAAATAAATAACCAAATGGAGTATTTGATTATTTGACGGCTTTCGTTTCGCAGTGGCATACGCGGTGGATTAATAACACGGAGCGCCTGGGTTCGATTCCCGGCGGGGCAAATTGAGATTTTTCTTTATCTTGGTCTGGCTGGTGGGAGGCTTTCGCCGTGGCTAGTTACCGACAAAGACGTACCGCCAAGCGATTTAGCGTTCCAATACGATGTCGTGTAGAAATCAAAAGGTTTATAAAGGTTAGATTTTGGTTCTACTCTTCTACTCCTAAAGAGTTAACCCACTTCCATCTTAGATTGCATCATCTCTTAAGTCAAGATGAAAAAAATATGTTTTTTAGAAAAATTAATGCGAAATTCCACTGATTGACGGATTTATCATGAGATCTCTTAAACTAAACAGTTGATATTAAAAGCATAATATTAATTTTGCGATTTAAACGTTCACTAAGAATGGATACTTTCTCACGAGAACGGGATTATGAGATGAGACCGCTTAAAATAGCCAGATCAAAAATATCAGCCACTATATAGCAAAGCTCTTAGACTATTATACGTAACGAAATGAAATTCTCGGGCCACGTTTTGCCAGCACCGCTGTATAAACATCGCGTGCGCGGTGTCTCTAAGCTTTGCAGTGGCGCCGGCAAGATGAATTCATAAGGTGAAACCTTTGTTACAGCGAATTTTAATTATATGACTTTATAATTGTAGCCAGTGTTCGCCTACTACGAAATTCAACTATAATCGTTTTTGAAAAATTGAAAAACATTAATTTTCGTTTATCTAAACTTTTCAATGTAAATAACCAATGGCCAGTACAACTGAAAATAATATTTTATTTTTTAGTTATTAAAAGTTAGCCCTTGACAGAAATCACACCTGACGGTAAATGATACAGCCTAAAACGGAAGCGGGTTGAATCGTTAGAGCAGGATGAAGCCCACATCCCTTTCGGTTCCTGTACGACGTAGCACCGGAACACTAAGTCGTTTACCGGTACGTCAGCAGGGTGGTAACTATGCCGGGAAATGCATTTTGCGTGTCCCAGCCTGAGGCTGCGCAAACAGAACTGCGCAGCCACCGTCCGGGTATGTGGGGCTCGCTGGCTGTGAAACAGCAAGAATACCCACTAGAATCCAGCGGAGCCGCCGAGCTGGTGTCAAGTTAAATGAAAAGCCTTGTTTGAGAAACATGTCTAAGTAACGAAACCTCTATTAAAATCGGATGAGTAAGTAGTGGGTTGTGAATAAACCGCAGACACACAAACTTTCGTAGATAATATCGGTTAAAACATAGAGGACAGAGTTTACTGTTTGTTGATATTATACGGGCCTAATAATTATCTGACTGATTGCTAAAGAATTGAAGAAATAGTTATGTTATATTTGTAATTTAACTCATGATTATCAGAAACGCAAGGCTGCCATTTTAAGTAATGGACATGTACTCGTGTAAGAAACACCGATGTTACTTATACCTTTAATTTGTAAACTTAGAAATGCATTGCCATTCTTAAATGGATTACCATCATCATCATCATTAAATAATGATAAACAGCCCACTACAGGGCTGGAAGGTCTGGCCTTCAATCAAAAGGGATATGGAACTTATACCCACCGCGCTGTTTTAATGTGTATTGTTGGGCTTAAGGTGATAACATTTGAATATTATTTGACGATCACTATCGGATGTTGATGATAGTAACCAGAACCGACGGCTCAACGTACCAGTGTACTATGTAACACTACTTATTCCCCGTCTCCGGGCTTAGAATTTATTGCAAATTCTAAGCTCGGCTCAAGAAAATCAAATCAAAGAGATTTGGTTTTCTTGAGCTAGACATCTAACCCTGAAGAAGTCTGAAGACTGATAGGCTAACCAGTAGACCAACGAGGCACTCTTTATTATACCATACTGATTATTATCATAATTAAGAATGTTTAAAAATCGTTTTATGAGAAGTAAACATTATAAAGTCTTTCACAGAAAAAAGAGTTACATCTTACGAGTGTCATTTCATCTGATAAAAACCAGTTCGTTCACAAGCTGCTACCCAGATGCTTTACAATAAAACAACCTACTTTTTAACGGATGCATTGTAATATTTCGAATTCTTTGACACAACACAATACAGGCTCGAAGTGAAATCTCAATTTTTCACAAGTTTCAGAGTAATATTTTGCGTGAAGAAAACTTTGCTTGATTAACAACGTAATAGAGTATGAATCTTCAGGGTGAGTGATTAAAAGTGTTTTTTATATTTTATTTTTAATCTTCAATAGAACTGTTAAATTCATTTATAAACACTCATACAATTTTTACCAACACAGAACACTAACAAGATTTATTCCTAATTTTATTTACATCGATCTCATTTCATTACTCGACCTTGTTTTTCATTTTTTTATTAAGGCCAGCATTTCGTAAGCTTTTTTTCAGTAGAATATGTTTACTTAGACGTGCTGTAAATTATATTAGATTTCGCAGGTAAAGTAAACGGACAGCTTTATTTTGTAGAGATCGATTCAAGCAAAGCAGTAATCCAACTGAAATTAAATTTTACGAATAATTGAAACTTGTGTAATGTACGGATTGTCATCATGGTAGCCTAGTTACATGCAAGCTTGTAGGATCTTAATAAACAGAAGTAACAAACTGGCTAATACTTGAGTAATAAATAGGTTGCTGTATAATTGCAGTTAATATATTACAAATAAAGAATACAATGTTATACAAGTTTGTGGTAAGATCTCGATGCTCAGTAACGATCTGGCTTCATTTACAAGTCGCAGTTCCGAAGGCAGACAGCAATCAAGACGATTGTCTGCTGATTAGCATAGTTCCTGGAAGTTTTCTCGCAACCAACTTATTACTAACAAGACTTACTCATTCCATCTTCACTAATTTGTTCAATTCAAGCGCTGAATTTTAAGGAACTCGTTTGTAAAATGGCTACTTGTTAGAAGGATTGTTCCCCCTTTTTTGTTACAAAGAAAGTTTCTTCACGAAATTATGACTTTTGAGTGTGGGCCTTTTGATGTTGCTCTTCTACTGGTTTCTGTTCACCACGAAAATTGAAGTTTTTTGTTATATATGAATATTAATTTATGATATATGAGGAAAAAACTCTCATTCACACATTTATTTTAATAGGCTTTTTTATACAAGCAGTTTTAAATGTTAAAATTGTACTTTACCACCGGATTGGAAAGCAGATTCTGCCGAGCAGATCTGACACGCAGCAGTTGCTGTTGTCAAGTCAAATTTACTTAAAAACAGAATGCTTAACATAAATTGACATTAGTTCATCTGGGTCGCATTACCGGACCGACTCGCTAATTTACGTTGAGCCAATAAAATAAATTTACTTAAGTCTTCCATAAATATTTATCTCCAGCAGTGTCTCCAATAATATATTCGCACGTTTACAGTAATTAACAAGTTATTCATGAAGTAATTCAATAGTACTTGGAGTAGGCAGTCAAATTAATTAATTGACCTCAGTCACAGGCCGCCAGTAGTTGTCTGCAATCAAACTCGGGCTCGATTTACATAATTTCCGCATCAAACTCTCGTCTGAACTAACCTGAACTCAAGTTATTCTAAGTCAACTCAAGACTTCGTTCGCCTTCTGATTACAGAAGCCATTTCGAAATGTAGAAACCATAATGAAATTGCGGTGGAGTTTTTAAGGCCATTTTGTTTATTATATATTTTTTTTGCTTTTGATTATGATCAGAATAAAAAATTATTTATTTCAAGTAGTAATAATAATAATAAACGCGACGGAATCCGGCTCTATTGGGACCGGTCTATCATCACGGACAGGACTATTCTAGCGAATAAGTCTGATATCGTGGTGTTAGAGGACATCACAATTCCATATGACGAGAACCTTGTGAGACGGAAAAAACGTAAGTACCTTGATCTGGCTCACGAGGTTACCGCCATGTGGCATGTGGAGTCCACTGAAATCATCCCGATCGTTATATCTGCCAATGGGTTGGTCCCAGTCAGCCTCGCTCACCATCTGAGGCGACTGGGGTTCCGTGGCAGTTCGCTCGCAGCAAGGATGCAGAAAGCGGTCTTGCTGGATTCGGCTAGGATGGTAATCCTCCGCCCGGAGCATATATGTATTTATGTAGCGTATATTTAAGTTTATTTATATTAAGTATTTAAGTAAGTTTATTATAAAAGTTTCGGTTTTTTATATGTATTTATTGTGTATCCGGGCGTGAGAGTATATTTAATGTAAAATAATAATCGTTAATTTTCATTCAGTTCATTTACATTACATTAAGGAGATTACATAATTATAAGCTGCCAGATCTACATCAGTATAAGTTAATTTACATTGTATTATTATTTGATAACTATTTTACATTTTAGTCTGAGTCTAGATGGGTTAGCTGTAGATCAATTTGATGGTACTGGGACCAGCCTGATCCTCCTGAAGTATGCTGTATACAAGCTCTTTTGAAGAGTCTATCAGTCAAACAAGGTCTGTCAGTACGTAGTTCCTCGAACACCAGTTCGAAAGGCAGAATCTGCCGAAAGGAGCCGGCAAGAAACTCAGCAGTTAATCTTTTAAAAACTAATGTTACATTTCTTATGAATTTAATTATTTAGAGAACCAAGACCACCACACTGAACAGAATAAATTAAAGTATAATAAATACACAACATAAAGCAGTTTAATTACAACTGTGTAGTTTGTATGATAAACGTACTTTGGTAATAATTACAAACACTTTCATACAAAAGTGAAGTACACGATACGCTATTAAAACTAAAGTAAATAATGTACTTTACGAGTATTTCTTTACAAGTTGATGATGGCATAGTCAGTATCAAGTGACCAAGTTGATACTTAATTACTGAAGTTGAGGCGATAGCAGTTAACAAAGTATTGAAAAATGAACGGTTCTTCGATCTTTGCTTAAGAACAAAGTAATTTCAACTCCGCCAGCGTTTGCCTTTGGGGGGAGATTAAAAATAAAAGATGCTAGCGAAGCCTTAAACTATAGTTAAGATAAGCCAACTTAAAGTTGCCGAGGTGGGGTTTTAAGAAAGTTAAAGTTACATCCTTTTTTAAAATAACGCAAGTCGCCGCCAACTTTAGGTATAAACATCGGGCTACGACTTTTATGGAGTTTTAATTTGTTTTGCAATTTGACTATCTTTACGCGGGTAGTGCAAGTACAGTTTGCGGTGACATGTGGACACGATGAATTTTATTTCTATAAACTTAATTAATTAAAATTCTCTTATTATAACGAAATAGGGTGATGAGTTTTGATCTATGATTTATTATATAATATAGATTGATGTGCTCTCCGAGATACGTGATACTACCAGCTTCTTAACTTTTTGCTGAATATGTTTTTGAAAACAAAAAGAAGGAACCTCATAATGCAGAGCCACTTAGGCTAATCACTGGAGCAAGGAGGCTGCTTTTGATTATATCCTCAGAAAACGCCCAGACTTACTCAGCGAGCGATGCAAACAGTTACTATGATAGTGGTATCTAAACGGAATTTAATCTAAACGAAAACAACACACTCGTACTTAAACAAATCGTAAAGCTGAAAAAAGTATATTCAAACGTTTCTCAAGGAGTTGCGGGAAGCAAGTGGCTCAAGTTTATGTTTAGAAGTCCTTACAGATCAAGCAGACAGCGTACCTATGAGTGAAAAACAATTTACTTATGGTTGAGCAACATATTGCAAACATGCAAGGAACACGTCCTACAAAGTTTGTATTCAATCAGAGACATAAGTGTTAGGCATCATGCACCTGTAATTACACCTGTAACCATGCCTTTTAGACAGACACCAAAACGCTTAGCAGCAAAACTTTCTCATTCAAGCTGTGTAACAAAAAGCAAATGTTATGATCATTAACGTTTTACGATTCCGTTCATCCCAAGTATACAAAATAACACAGTATCGAAAAACGAGACAAAAGAGAATCATGTCACGGTGCGCAGATCACTCTTGTCCGAGCCCCGCCAGCGATGCGGTTGTTGGCGCGCTAACAAGGCCCTCGGATACGTGTCAACAACGAACCAAATTAGCCGTGAACTGATTCTTAATCAACAACATATGAATGGGATGTCGCTCTCTAACAAATCTACATTCTTCTATAAATAAGTCTATCTTATGTCGTACAGTGAATGTGTAGGTAATATTTATTTTACTGCTTCAATTTTAATATTCGAAATTTAGATTAATTTATTTCAAGTCTGCTGTTTTACAAGCTTTGCCTTAACTGGGCCTTAGTGATTTTACCACTTGGTTAGCAGAATCACCTGAGAAGAACTACCAGTAACTAAACGTAAAAATTTAGAACAAACTGTGTATTGTATCTTTCATGCACAAAGTAAAAGAAAAATATTTATATGCAAAAAACTTACGCCAGACAAGTTCTCTAATCATTTGAAACTTTGAATTTAAAACCTAATGCATCACAAAACGATTAGTCGATTCGCTTTTAGTTCAAATTTTAGTAATGAGTCGGGACATAACTTTAGTATACGTATTTTGTCTGTGACTAAAATTGCATGTTACACCTACGCGCATTCGCTTTCTTCTAATGAGGTGCTTAAGTATCGTAGGACTAAAGTTTAAGTCTGACTTACGTTGAGTACAGCTTGAGCACTAACAGAGGTGCAACTGAGTCGAAATAATGAGAATTTTGAAAATAAAGCCTGTATGTAATCTTACAAGTGAAATATTCTCAGCGTTTACTTTATTACTAAGTCAATTTTGGTTATACTCTACGTTCGAATTGAAGAACAAAGAATCATTATCCTCATCATCATTATCAGCATATTGACAGCCCACTACAGCGCCAGGTTTCCCTCCTTATAGGACAGGGAATATAGAGCACAGGCCCTCCACGCTGCTTTAATGCATCATTAATAGTCGGTGGACGTCCACTGCTAGACATAGGCCTTTTTAACTCTCAAACACAACGACCCTAAGCAGCTCAGCAAAATGGTGAACAAAGAATACATTGTTTAAATTTACTTCAATATGAAATTATTTTTTGATTATCAGAGTGATAGTTTTCCACTTTTTTCTTTAACTCGCTTCGGGAGTACATTATCTATACTTCTATACCAATATTATAAAGAGGTAAAGTTTGTAAGTTTGTAAATAAAGTTCTGTCGGGGCTAATCTTCAAAACTACTGCTCCGATTTTAAGAATTCTTTGACCAGTAGAATGCTACGTTCTCGGTGAGTGTCATAGGCTATATTTTATATTTGTATTGTATTACCCGAGTTATCACAGTTTTTGTCACGCGAGTCGGTCCGTGAAATTTATTAAATCGGCGTAAATCGCGTGCGCTGTCTTAACTATTGGATATAATTGAAAACATTTTATGAACACTTTATGCATCTTAAAAAGTTCTACAAAAAAGTCCGCGATAGCACATATTTACATTTTGGCAGATATATAACTTTTTGTGTTTTTAAAAATCATTTAATTCATATATTTACGTTTACGTCATTATTTATACAACTAAATTTAAATACTTATCAAAATTCATTATTTAATAATCACAAGTAAATTATAGAGATAAGATTTGCTTTTCACAGTATGTTAATTTGTTATATAGTTTCGGAGATATTACAAAATTTCTAAAAAGTGCGACTCTGTAATAAATCATTTAAATCATATGCTTAAGTTTACGTCATTATTTATACAAGTAAACTTAAATTTTTATCAAAATAAATTGTTCAATAATTACAAGGATATTATAGAGATAAGATTTGCCTTTTACAGTATGTTAATTAGTTATATAGTTTCGGAGATATTACAAAATTTCTAAAAAACATGTGAATGCCGCTATATCGTCCAAATTAAGTTGACCTCCTCCGTGTTATGTTATACGTACTGAATAGGGGTCAACATTTTGGTATTACTATTCTTTGAGAATTCGATCTTTGATCTCTTCTTTCAATTTATTAGGTATGCCAGACCATATTTATATAACATACGAAAAAGTTTGTTCGTTTGTTTAAACGGGCTAATCTCTAGATCTGCATGTCGGATTGTCTCAAAAGTGAAATAGACTATTTAATACACGCTATACACATCAGCTTGCCATAAATATATATTTTTAATGTTAATGCACTGTAATGTCGTACAATGTTTATCAAAAATGTAGATCTTTAGTACACGGGACTGGACGGAGGATATTGCTTCACGGGAAACTATAAAAAAAATTAATTGAGAGGGGTAGCGGGGAAAGAGCACACTATATATGAAAGTCTGTCTTTAAAATTAAAAGGGTACCTAAGGGGATTTCACGCGGACGAAGTCGCGGGCGAGTGCTAGTAAATAACAATTTTATATAAGAAGGATATTTCACCAAAATTTGAAATGAATTAGGCTTATTTCACATTCAAGTAACTTCTTCCCACATCAATTACAATCCAAATAAAATTAAAATGTTCATAAAGTTGCGATTGTTAAAGTGATATCTTCCTAAATAGGGAAGTTTCGGTAAACAGCGTCGTAACTTTAAATTGGTTTTTGCGGCTACAAAGAATTTTCTTTCTTCATCTGTTTTATATGAAACGAGGCTTGTTTGGCATGTCTGAAATGAACCTTGCATATCCATTATATTACATGCTTACTCGTGTAAAAATTATTTTAATTTTTGGTTGGTATCTATACTATACATTCATTAAGAGCGAAATGCCACTTGATCAATTAATTTGTCATAAGATCTCAAGATCATAACTAAAATTGGCGCAAAGGCAATGTGAAGTGTCACGTCATAATTTTTGCCTCAAGCAGAATTCATTTCTATTGTCCCATATTCTTTTATTAATTAATGTATTTATTTAAAGACAAGCCAACAATATTTATGCACACAAAATTATAAACTGTAACATTATATAATAAAGTACAAAGTTGAAGTATAGAAAAACGAAAGTAAGCTTTTTAATTTTACATAGTTGAATAATATAACTTTAACCAAACGAACGAACGACGAATCAAAAGAGAACCAACACAATGGGATCGTGTCGTTTTATCGCGGAGTTCCTACGGCCATCTTAAAGTCCTCGTCATCACGATATTGCATCGTCACACGATATACATTTGCAAGCAAAATGTTAGCAAAATCATAAATCCGGAAGTGGGATAAGTTTAACTTGCAAGATTTAATTACAGACCGGGACTGGTCTGTAAATTAAAAAGAAACTAAGCAAAATAAACAAACTACAAACATATCAAGCGACTTGGTTGTGGTATTTATTATTTTGAAACGATATTTTTTTTGTTTTCCTACATTATTTTGTAGTCAAACGAGTTCTGCAAGAGAAGACAAGTCCACATACTTTGAACGGATTCTGATTGAGGAAGCCATTGCTAAACAGCCAATTTAATTTTGCATATCGTTGTGTGGGTTCAAATATCATTTGAATTGAAGAATATACAAAAACTTTTATTATGTGCCCCACTTTCATAATCGTCAACAGTCCTAGCTCCGTAACCCCTATCGTGAGGAGGCCTGGCCATGTAGAGTCAGGACTGTGTTCTCATGAGAGTGAAACTTTCCTTGCTACCTTTCAGTAGAACGATAAAGATTAGAGAGGGAAGCATTCAAAAGTTATAACGTCTGTCTTGTATCTTACAACTTCTATTTTACGCGGATCCGCGGTTTAAAAGATTTACGAGAAGGTATATCTTCTTACAATTATTATGAACAGTTGCCAACTTTGAGAATATGCTCAGCGAAACTTGTTGAAGGTTTTGATTTACCCAGAATTATAATTATTGTTCTTACAGAGCTTACCTCTGGTCTAAGTGCCTCATTAAAAGTTACTAACACAATTGCTTCTACTTATACAATACTACCCGTGCCCATCGGTGTCTCCTGTGTAGATCCCGTTTTCGTGCAGTGTGGTGGGTCTATGCTGCATGCCCCCTATCCTATACAGTGGGAGGCCTGGCCCTGTAGTGGCCCGTTAATAGGCTGACAGTAATGATGATGGTGAGTGCTAAGTTTTATAGATCTTTTGATGTCTGTCAGGTGAGTCACTAAGCAGTAAATAAATTAAAACTAAGAAAACTTTTTAGTTTTTATTAGATTCACGAAAAATTATATTAATATAATATTAACTTTTTTAGATTCACCAAAAAGAAAAAAAATGTCATCTAATCTAAACGCGTACAAAAAAATTTCAGCTGTTACAGATATTATATGCTTCAAAATTGTTTTTCACATAATATTTTTCGAGTTAATCGTAGCAAGCCCTTTTATTTCATATTCATATTGTACATTAAAATAATTGGTTTACCATCTTGGGTATGCTGTCATGTTGGATTTAGAATGACGTCACATATGTAGTACCATACATTGTCATCCAAATAAAAATATATACAAAATTTCAGCTGATTTAAATTATAATGAATATTGATTGCAGTTAACGATTGGAAATCTTAAATTATCACCATTGCTTTTAAATAATCAAAAATTACATATGGACGATTCAAAATTATCTTAAAGATTTGATTGAATAAAGATATTATAACTTTGAGTTTTGACATTGAATGTTACCACGGTGTTCATACCAATATAGTGTACCTACATAATAGTAACGGTTCAAAAGCACGAATTTGTAGCGATAGCTTCATAAAACGACCGCCCAGTGTTATAGAACAGCTACAATGGCGTTGCAGGCCGCATTGCATGTAAAATACGTTTTATCTTTAATTATGAAATTCCCACAACGTCAAATTCAGGTGTGTTCATTACGTTGGTTCTGGTATCGTTTTGTTAGTACAAATTGTGATATGGTACAAGTCATGAGAATAAAATATCACCATGGTTAGGTTTTTAATTGCATATTATTCGACTCCGATGGGCGACTGCACTTCGACCCTTTTAAATATTCTGTACTCGTCAACATCGATGTTCGGAGATGATATCCACTCAAAGAGTTGCGCAGTTGCTTTGAATAATTATGTTCCTCGACTCTGTCTGCATTGTATGACCTGCAGATTGACGCAGACGGCCGAGTGGCGCAGTGGGTAGTGGCCCTGCTTCTGCGTCCTAAGCTGTGGGTTCTATTCCCACATCTGGAAAATGTTTGTGTGATGAGCATGGATGTTTTCCAGTGTCTGGGTGTTTATCTATATGTTATAAGTATTTATGTATAGTATAAATAAAAATTATTCATCAGTTATCATAGTACCCATAACACAAGCTACCTAAGCTTACTTTGGGGCTATATAGCGATGTGTGTAATTGTCCTGTAATATTTATTTATTCATTGGGACTTCGGTAAAGTCGCTTTTGCAGGGCACCCACCGCTGTTATGGTATACTTACCTTAGCTGTGTCCATCACAGTTGAGTTTGAAAACATTACAGAGGGAGGTTTTTGACTAAGGAAGGAGCTTAGACACATTCACATCATTATTTCTGAGTAAAGCCTTTGATAGTTTTAGAAAATCGGGTGTAGGTTTTAGGTACATAGTGTTAGACTCACATCCCTTAAATGTTATTATTAAATTATGGACTCTAATTAAATAATAACATCTTGGACGTGAGTGTTATTTCATCCTCTTACAACTTGGGGCACGGTTCTTGACTCATTACTTGAGTTTCGCCGTTCCGTTTGTTCATAGAGTTTAGTGGCTATACCTGCCTACTACAATCAGAAATTATACTGACAATTTTCTTTTATGTTAGCTTAGGGCTACAACGAGTCTTGCTAAATTGACTCTCAAACTGTACCTACTACATTGAGTTGCTCCGAAATATAAAAAGTCGACATTGTCTTTAATTTTATTACATAGCAATTTTCATACTATTTCGTCACTTGATTTTACTTGCATCTGACACCTTTTTCTTTTTAGTCATCATGGTTTTCATTATTTTTACCCTAATATCGGTTCACTACAGGGGAAGCCTGCCTATTTATAGGAGAGTGGATAATATTTGGTTTTTTACACACTATACAATCACTATAGGATGTTAATAATAACGACCGGGACCGAAGACTTTATTTGCTCTCCAAGGAACCACGAACTTGTAAACTCTGTTTTTCGAATTTATATTAAAATTTTCTGAGAAGAAAGGAACGTCAGTTATTTCTTTGTTTCAGTTAATGATGAATAGCCCTGTCTATAGTAGTTTCAGTGTTATAATATAATGTTTAATTAAAATTTCATTTTAAATTTAACGAAAATAGTCTAATGCCAACATTATAACTTGATTGATAATTTTGATAAAATAATAGAGCTAATTAGTAAACTTGTAATTGAAAGGTTTCTATTCTCTAACATTAATTATGTTAATTGAATAGAACGATCGAAAAGCACAAATATTGTTGAATTAATTAATATCAAAATATTTTTTTTAGCTTTAGTTGCCTTTCATCGTACAGGTAATATTTAGTAACATATTCCTGTAAATGTGCACTTGTGAACAAGTGTGTTAAAAACCCTTTTATTTTCAAAAGTCTACAATAGGTACTTTTTCAGCATAACATATAAACACTTAAATATTTGTAGTCACTAACAGACAATGTAATTGATATAAACCAACATTTATCAGTATAAAAAACATTTTTTTTCACTATCATTAATTAAATACCTCATTATTCATCGCTTGACAAAAATGCAATTAATTAACATTCGCGTCACATTTTCAGACCTTACCCAAGTAATTATGCAAATTAGAAACCTTAAACAGAACACTGAAAAATGCCCGACACTCACTATTTAATTACATGTTAATTTTAATTAATAAATGTTATTATTTTTATATTCTACCCAGATAGCTTTAGTATTTATTGTAGCCCTGACCTTAAAACACAAAATTTCGGATTTTATTTTTTAAATATAATAGATACATGTGGGAGATTGGAGTTAATAATCTGTTAATGATTTATGAAAAAAATAATATTGAAAAAAATATGGAAGAGTAAATGTATGATCATCATCACCATCATCATTCAGCCGATTAAACGTTCGTTACAAGGGTAAGCCACCCTCCTCCAAGAAGAAATAATATAGCTTAGACCCACCACGCCGCTATAATGGGGGTTGGTGAACTTATTATGATAATGTTTTGCACCGTGGTTCTGGCTCCTATGGTGTCGCAGATGTTCATGGACGGTGGTAATTACTTAACATCAGGTGACCCTTTTGCTTGTTATTTTTATAAAAATATGTTTGATTCATAAACGATCTCAGATGTTGCATCTCAGCAACACCAGTTACTGGACTAAGAGTTTAACTGAAAAGAAGAAGAAAAAAGAACTAAATTAACGGCCCACTACAGGGCCAGGCACTCCCCTTCAGAGCATGTCAAATGTTATTAAATAAATAAAAACTATAAATCTGTAGAAGTACATTGTATTATATTCTTTGTTGTTCCTTCCATAATTGAATTCTAATAAGGTAAAATTTAATTAAGACGAGTAAACTGGATTTAATTTTGCTAGCGTTGGCCGCCCCGTCCTCAGAGAGCCGATGTCAGACGGAGTGACGTGTAGATTATGATTTATAGTTTTACCAGTTAGCTACTTTGGGTGTTGTAGTGTATAATTAATTAGCTACTTGCAAAACTAGTGGTTAGATGGGTATCGGACCGTAAAGTTCCGTGTTCATAACTTCATATTTTCGAATGCCCAGTTTGATGACTTGAGATTTGTGGCACAGGAACCAAACAGAGCCATCTACTCTGGACACTTGATTGAGAAATCTCCAGAGAGGAGTGAGTGAAATATGGGTAAATAGTCCGTAAAAAAAATTTGACAAGAGAAGAAAGAAAAAGAGAACACACCTAGTCAGCAAGCTCAAATGCCATGCGGTGCCGTGCTGAATCGGAAGTCAATGTAAGAGGGATTTTGTACCTCTTGGTACCATGTTATAGTCCTCGCTCCCAATAAAGGCTAAATTATAAAAGGAGAACCTTTTTATAATTATTATTAAAGGACCAAGTAGACCACCAAGTGGAAAACCATTGCCAAAGTAAGGTTATGCCAGGAATATAATATAATCCAAGGTAGTGCTGAATTATGTTACTATCTGAGGCGGCTCATGTGCCTGTAACACCGGTAACCTTACCCTCTAGGCCGAAATACAGGCATGCTGCTTGGAAGAAATAAGCGTGGCGGTTGTATGTTACTATCTGAGGCGGCTCATGTGCCTGTAATAACACCCGTAACCTTACCCTCTAGGCTGAAATACAGGCATGCTGCTTGGAAGAAATAAGCGTGGCGGTTGTATGTTACTATCTGAGGCGGCTCATGTGCCTGTAATAACACCGGTAACCTTACCCTCCAGGCCGAAATACAGGCATGCTGCTTGGAAGAAATAAGCGTGGCGGTTGTATGTTACTATCTGAGGCGGCTCATGTGCCTGTAATAACACCCGTAACCTTACCCTCTAGGCTGAAATACAGGCATGCTGCTTGGAAGAAATAAGCGTGGCGGTTGTATGTTACTATCTGAGGCGGCTCATGTGCCTGTAATAACACCGGTAACCTTACCCTCCAGGCCGAAATACAGGCATGCTGCTTGGAAGAAATAAGCGTGGCGGTTGTATGTTACTATCTGAGGCGGCTCATGTGCCTGTAATAACACCCGTAACCTTACCCTATAGGCTGAAATACAGGCATGCTGCTTGGAAGAAATAAGCGTGGCGGTTGTATGTTACTATCTGAGGCGGCTCATGTGCCTGTAATAACACCCGTAACCTTACCCTCTAGGCTGAAATACAGGTATGCTGCTTGGAAGAAATAAGCGTGGCGGTTGTATGTTACTATCTGAGGCGGCTCATGTGCCTGTAACACCGGTAACCTTACCCTCCAGGCCGAAATACAGGCATGCTGCTTGGAAGAAATAAGCGTGGCGGTTGTATGTTACTATCTGAGGCGGCTCATGTGCCTGTAATAACACCGGTAACCTTACCCTCCAGACCGAAATACAGGCATGCTGCTTGGAAGAAATAAGCGTGGCGGTTGTATGTTACTATCTGAGGCGGCTCATGTGCCTGTAATAACACCCGTAACCTTACCCTCTAGGCTGAAATACAGGCATGCTGCTTGGAAGAAATAAGCGTGGCGGTTGTATGTTACTATCTGAGGCGGCTCATGTGCCTGTAATAACACCGGTAACCTTACCCTCCAGACCGAAATACAGGCATGCTGCTTGGAAGAAATAAGCGTGGCGGTTGTATGTTACTATCTGAGGCGGCTCATGTGCCTGTAATAACACCCGTAACCTTACCCTCTAGGCTGAAATACAGGCATGCTGCTTGGAAGAATAAGCGTGGCGGTTGTATGTTACTATCTGAGGCGGCTCATGTGCCTGTAATAACACCCGTAACCTTACCCTCTAGGCTGAAATACAGGCATGCTGCTTGGAAGAAATAAGCGTGGCGGTTGTATGTTACTATCTGAGGCGGCTCATGTGCCTGTAATAACACCCGTAACCTTACCCTCTAGGCTGAAATACAGGCATGCTGCTTGGAAGAAATAAGCGTGGCGGTTGTATGTTACTATCTGAGGCGGCTCATGTGCCTGTAATAACACCCGTAACCTTACCCTCTAGGCTGAAATACAGGCATGCTGCTTGGAAGAAATAAGCGTAGCGGTTGTATGTTCTCCGCATGAGTTCAAATGTTTACAGTTTCTAGCTAATAAATAATCTTCTTCTTCATCTTAGTGTGAAATAGTACACAAAAATGGATTATTTCAGAACTGAAATAATTCCCTTTTACCACTAGGTACTCTTACATAAAAACGCTCCTTAGGTAATTATCGATCCACAGTAGGCTTAAAATAGTATATCAAGCTAAAGTTCTTTAGTATTTTTTAATTTTGTCTGTTTCACGTACCAGACCACCATAAAACGAAAAAGGCTTAATTCGTTAACAGAATAATCTTATATTCTAAAGGTAAAGGTTTCATTTTTAAACAGATTTTTTATTGAAAAAAATAAAAATGGTACTAAAAGCAGCATTCTTGTCTATTGCGTGCGTTTTTATTTTTAACCGACTTCAAAAAGAAGGAGGTTATCAATTCGACCCGTATGTATGTAATATTTCCAGAATAGACGAGTTTTCGCATATGTTATTCTTTAAACACCGTCTGAACTAATGTGCCAAATTTCAAAAGTGTATGTATGTATGTATGTATTTATGTTTGTGGAAGCATATCTTCAGAACTACAAGTCCGATATAAGTAATTCTTTATTTGTTGTACCAGATATTGTTCAACTTAGTGTACACTGCAAGTTTCATCAAAATCGGTTCACTAGTTTTTGAGAAAGGGAAGTTTTATGTTTTTGTATTTGTGTTCGTATATCTCCGGAATAACAAGTCCTTTTTTTGTTGTAGGTATTGTTCAAGTTAGGTAATGTTACAAGTTTCATCCAAATTGGTTGAGTACTGAGTTTATAGATATAGTTAAGTAAATGAAACTTACTAAATGACGCATTTATTTTTTACTTTTCAGTGTGTTTTGAAGACGGTAAATTTTTTTGATTTTAATTTCGTTGCAAGCTGCGTCTTGTTCTGCTGTCTGAATTTTTAACCGATGAAAAAACGGAGGAGGTTCACAATTCGACACGTTTATTTTTTTTTTATGTATGACCACGCATAACTTTTTACAGAATTGTCAGATTTTGATAATTCTTTTTTATTACAAAGAGCACACTTCCAAGGTGGTCCCATTGTCACCATGTTAGGATCTGATGATGATATCCTGGGGAAATTGAAGGAACTCTTTAAATTTTGAAGGCACGCTTACAACGGTTTCGGTCTTTGTCTCGGTATCGGTAGCTTTTTGGCTACTAGTGCCGTATAATATACTATAACGGTAAAGTACGAGTACGTTATGTACGATAAATCACTAAAAATTAGAAATAAAATTTTTTAACAAAAAATAGAACCGACTCAAAACGCACTAAAAAGTAAAAAATAACTGTCATTTAGTTGCTTTAATTTACTTAAGCATATCTAGGAGTCGGTGCCAGCCAAGGTTTCTACTTTAAGGACGTTACCTAGAAGTTAGAACCCACAAACTGCTTTACTACGTTAAATAAATGTTCCTTAAACTTGCTGGCACCGACTTCAAAGATATGCTTAAGTAAATTAAAGCAACTAAATGACACAGTTACTTTATACTTTTTAGTGCGTTTTGAGTCGGTTCTATTTTTTGTTAAAAAAAAAATTATTTTTTGTAATTGTAGTTAAAAGTAGAGTGTAATACATGCGACTAAAACCAATTGCGACTTTGATACTCGTATATATATTCAGTCCCATGTATAGCATACTATTATTTTGATACTTTCTATGAAACGCAGAATTTTGCAACATTAAATAGTAAATGTTCTGATACAAGCAACATATAAGATAGAATAAGCAACTTCGTGCCACCAAAGGGAACTGATGGTGCATGAAATGGAAACAGCGAGTACGTAACATGGGTTTGATATGATTTATTTCCCTCTTCTACAATAGGTATGTAATATACCAATACGGAACGCAAAGGAAAGCAAAACAAAGTGTATATTTTTATAGTTCTTACTACAATTTCTCACTTGCCTACATTATTTAGTTTTAGATGTAATATATAATTGACGACCTCCGTGGCGCAGTGGTATGCGCAAAGGATTTATAAGGCGGAGATCCTGGGTTCGATTCCCGGCGGGGCAGATTGAGATTTTTCTTATTTTGTCTTGGTCTGGCTGGTGGGAGGCTTTCGCCGTAGCTGGTAACTACCGACAAAGACGTACCGCCAAGCTATTTAGCGTTGCGGTACGATGTCGTGTAGAATCCGATAGGGGTGTGGATTTTCATCCTACTCCTAACAAGTTTCCATCTTAGATTGCATCATCACTTAACATCAGGTGTGATAGCAGTCAAGGGCCAACTTGTAGGCATTAAAAAAAAATCCATTAGCAGTCCCCCGCGACTTCGTCCGCGTGAAAACCTAAGGTGTGCTCTTTCCCCGCTACCCCTCTCAATTTAATTGTTTTATAGTTTCCCGTGAAGCAATATCCTCCGTCCCGTCCCGTGTACTGAAGATCTACATTTTTGTAAAACATTGTACGATATTACTGTACATTAACATTAACAATATATATTTATGGCAAGCTGATGTGTATAACTTTTAATAGTCTATTTCACTTTTGAATCTAGCTTTCATAATAAGCAAAATAATTTACAATCCGTCATGGAGATCTAGAGATAAGCCCGTTTAAATAAACGGACAAACTTTTACGTATATTATATACGAAAAAGTTTCGGAGATATTACAAAATTTCTAAACAAAAATATGGTCTGCCAGCTAAATAAATCGTTAAATAAGTACCAAATTGTTGACCTCCTCCGTTTATGTTATATGACTAACATAGAGGTGTCAACTTAATTTGGACGATATAGCGGCATTGTTTTTTAGAAATTTTGTAATATCTCCGAAACAACATAACTAATTAACACACTGTAAGAGGCAAATCTTATCTCTATAATATCCTTGTGATTATCAAACATTTTATTTTCATAAGGATTTAAGTTTAGTTGTATAAATAATGACGTAAACTTAAGCATATGAATTAAATGATTTATTACAGAGTCGCACTTTTTTAGAAAGGTTGTAATATCTCCGAAACTATTTAACTAATTAACACACTGTAAAAGGCAAATCTTATCTCTATAATATCCTTGTGATTATTAAATAATTTATTTTAATAAGGATTTATGAATTAAATGATTTTTTAAAACACAAAAAGTTATATATCTGCTAAAATATAAAAGATAGATATATGCTATAGCGGACTTTTTTGTGGAACTTCTGAAGGTACATAAAGTTTTCATACAATTTTTTCAATTATATCCAATATCTAAGGCAGCGTACGCGCATAAAGCTAAATTTAATAAATTTCACGGTCCGACTCGCGCGACAAAAACTGTGATAACTCGGGTAATATATACAATACAAATATAAAATATAGCCTATAACACTCACCGATAAAGTAGCATTCTACTGGTGAAAGAATTTTTAAAATTGAATGAGTAGTTCCGAAGATTAGCCCCGACAGAGTTTTATTTACAAACATACAAACTTACAAACTTTACCTCTTTATAATAATTTATTCTTTATTTGTATAGTTGCATATCACAATACAATTAAATACAACAGAAATAATTTGTATATAATAAGAAGCACGCAAAAGGCGATTTTATCACTTAGCAGCAATGTCTGGCAGGCAAGTATAGGATTAAGAAAACATTAAAATATTGTACTGTAGGTGGTATATACCTCGTGAAAAATAATTATTTACATTAATTGTAGAATCACAGTTTTCGTCAAAAAAGATTAGTTTTTATTCTAGCACACAACATAGCCTTTCAGTCTCCCGCATTAAACCAGCTTTATTACCACCATATCAATACATTGTTATCGAATATACTCATATATTATATAACTGTTTCTAACTAAACGTCAGGATGTGGTATAAAAATTTCAAAAGTAGAAATGTAATAAAAGCTTGTAAAAATCGTACTCTTATAGAATCGAATCTGAACCTTTATTGCTTTTTCAAAGGTCGCAATATAAAGCCAGAGTGACTTATATTACTGTCATATTTATTTTAAGTACTGTCATAAAAGCACTTTTGAAAAGTCAAGCCTGTCAGCGACTCTACCACTGGTTAGGAAGGTTCTGTTGAGAAGAACCGGCAAAAAACTCGTATCGTATACACCAGTATAAGTATGGCACTACTGTAATAAGGCACACGTATGTATATACACAGGCGAAAGACCAGAATTTCCGGGGCTTAAAATTATAATGATATGGTGGACCCAATTTATTCATGATTTCACTGCAGAAATACATTTTGCTGAATGGTACGTTACTCGTTAGTATTAGTCTGTATGTATCAAAGTTAAATTTAATGATGTATATAATATAAAGGTTAATACAGGAAAGCATTTAAATGACCAAATAGTACCTATCTGTTAGGTCGAGTTGTGATCACTGTGGCTAAGTACTGAAACACTTACCTTGATACAGACCTAACTACCTGTCAGTATTATATAACGGTCTTCTCAATTTAGTAGCTAAGAGTCACGTTGTATTGGGTTGAGTCTTGGGTCGATCTATGAAATATCGAACTTTTCCTTCTTCCAAATAATTCTTAGCCCGCAGTTGTCTACAATACCGGGCAAACGGAGCATCCTTAGTAGATGTTGAATGTACAGTGACTTCGTAATTGAATGGTGTAGAGTCAACATCTCCTAAGTATGTTTCGGTTTCGGAGCGTATCTAACGTTCGTGCGCACGTTTCAGTTTTCTGTCGGACCTAAGCGATACTGGGATTTGCACATAGAAAATAACATATTAACTACAAGCAGACAGCCACGACTCGACGAGAAATATATTTTTTTAATAGTTTGTGAAAAATCCTTAAGCTTTAGACTCTAAAATAGGTTTAGTACTTTAAGTATAATTAAGTAACAAATTAATACTTTCGCATTAATAATATTAGTAAGTAGTAATAACATTAATAATATTATAGATTACAACGAATTTCCGAAAAGTAACTCCTTTCATCCAATATAAAAAATAGCTTAATTTTTTTCAGCTAATAACAAAAGCGTTTACTTTAGTGATTTATTTTAATTGTCAAAGCAGGTCGACGTTAAGTATATAAATGTATTTTAGTAATACAATGATGTCGTTAGCATTGTCCTGCGGCTACGAACATACACCGATCTTCATTAGAGTGAACAGCGTAGCAAATATAATTAACTTTCCTACTAACGTGCTAAGAATAACAATATGTTTTTCTATGAAGCATGTCATACTGCCTTAATTTGAGACTAAAACCTATTCTGTTTAATAGGTTGGAGTGAAGTAGGCAATTTCACTTGTTCTTCTTCAAGGTCCCATACTTTTCTGTCTCACCAATGTCCGTGCCGAGATTTAGCTGTCTTATTACTCTGTCAGAGTATAGTTATTGAAACTTATAGGCATAATAACATATTACACGTATTTATAAATAGTACGAGAAATCATACGTGAAGCTATAAGCCTTTCAGTAGCTAGAGCTCTAAAAGGGTTGACGACGAATAAAAGACAAACTAACTTCGTTAAAGCAGGCTCAAGTATAAATTCCACCAGCAAGCCTTATTCAATTCTGGGCTCTGCTCCTGATTGGACTATATTAATGGACACGTATGAAAAGCATTATAAAATCCCGGAAGACTTAGCTATTACGACATCTAGGCCGGACATATTTCTTTTTTCCAAACAAATCAAACGTATAGTACTTGTCGAGCTTACAGTGCCGTGGGAAACAAACATCCCTAAAGACCATGTATTCAAAGTGAATAAATATTATGACCTTACTAATGAACTAACCAAAAATGGCTATGTGGTTAGTTTATACGCGGTAGAAGTGGGTGCGAGGGGTATACCAGCGAAGTCTCTCTACAACCTGCTAAAAGACCTTGGCCTTACTAGAAGTGCAGTAAGCTCCATATTGGAACGAGTGTCCAAAGCTGCTCTAGTAGGTTCCTTCCGAATTTGGCTGGGCAGGGAGAATAACTTGAACAGAGGAGGTGAGTGTTGACGCGCGTCACTAAGGGTACCCTTAAACCTACACCCGTGTCACAAGTCTCGGGCTCTGTTCGGAGTTTTTCTCTCAGCCACGCGATGGACCAGGCACCCGCACGGTGAATCCATGGAATGCTAAGATATTCGTCTCTTAATAGTAAGTAAAACTCAGTGATAGAATTAAGAATAGTGTCTTCTTCCTTCTTCAATCCTGGGCCTTTTCCGCACTTGGCCGTAAGTTGGTCATTGTGTGTGGGTCCCCTGGTGTAGACTCCCGATGACTCACTTCAGCCGGCCGAGCTCGCTCCAGAAGCTTAGCAGGCCGCCCAGATCGCCGATTGCCTCTTGGAGTGTCGCTTTGGAGCCAATGTATGTCTCACGTTGTTCCGATACTGCTCTGCAACTGAGCATAACGTGTATCGGTGTCTCGTCGTGTTCCAGACAACCCCTGCATATAGGGCTATCGGTCATACCTAGAATTGAGAGGTGTTTGTTTAAGAATAGTGTGATAAGAGAGCAGTGTGGTTTACAAGAAGATAAAATCGAGAACCTATACGTACATAACATGCTGATATGGTTTGTTTGGTCATGAAGAGAGAATGAATGAAATGAAACTACTAAAGGGTGAAGGGATTATTTAAAGGGCGAGAGTGAATAGGAATGTTTAGGAGAAGAAAGCAAATGAACCAACATACTTGTATGAAAGGTTTAATGAAATTTAAAGAAGCGAGAGAGATATGCAAGGACCGTGGTAAGTGGAAAGATGTGGTCTCTGCCTATCCCTATGGGAATGTCTAATCTAGGAAATCTAGACTACCTATATAGAGGCATTGAGACTCGCGCTATTGAATTTCGTTACAGAACCGACAATCAAATAATTTCTTTATGAACACTTTCAGATCTTAAGATAATGTCCGGGACCGACGGCTGCACATCGCACCCTCAGTAATATAAAGGCACAAGTCAAAATTTTACGAAATCGAGATTTTAAATGCTAAGGGCACAAAATGAAATTCTCTATCGGTTAGCTCCGACAGCGGGAGAAAAAGGACAATAATTACTGAGTTATTACATTTGTGCCTCTCTCACACTCCCCTACCCTGCATCCCGATTTTACTGCTACAAGGTGATATTCAGTAAAGTGCCCATACGTCACGAAAGTAGACTGCTTAAACGTTGTGCGATTCATATTTGTGCCCTTATATGACGAAAAAAAGGTAAGTAATGTTCTGAAAATTTTGTATTATAAAGAATACTTTCTGATTGGGCCGTTATATTTCACAAAATGTTGTCAATTAGTGGTTCTTATCCTTAAAATACCACTCTATCGCTAAAAAGCAAATATGTTAAAAGAATCTATATCTTACTAGTTCATTATAACACAAAAAAATATATTACGTTCGATGGCACAATTTACTATAGGCCCTTATTAACACTTATAACTTGAACTTTTATCTAAATTCTGTCTTTAAAATAAACAGGAAAATTAAAAAGTTTTGATTAATATCAAAATTGAATTAATACAGGTTCATCAAAAAGATGACATTTATTTGATATTTGTGTTAAATATTATAATTTTGTAGAAAACTCGAACCCCGACCAAGAAAAGTAACGAATTTACCAAAACCACCAAATCAGCATAGAATGGATTGCAGTGAAGATGATCCATAATTAATCGAAAATGTAAATTAACTTTAACATGGCTTAAATTTAAATTAGGGTCTTTGATTTATATTACCTGTATATTTTCAGATTCTTCTAAACGAAACTAAAGAGAGTAAGTATGTCATTGAACTGCTATAGTTCAACTAAAATTAAAACTGTTACTCATCAAAAAGGAACTGGTTTCGATGGTCATGATGAGGAAATTCCATAATCGCAATGGACTGCGCCTTTAAGAAGCCACGAAGAAGTAACAGAGAATAGAAATATCATTTTATCTCTTCAGAAGTTAATCACACGCTATTGTTCGTGCTCTCGCTCTTCATCCAGCTCTAATAGCTTAAATATTTCAAGTTCCAGCTGTAGGAATGGATTATTAGCCTCCCTTGCTCTTTTAATTGCTGAGATGTACTGAAATGGGGAGTATATTGCTCCAGTTTTCTTTGCGTTGTCCAGTGATTTTGTGCTGTGTATGACATTGAGAATTTGAGAATTATTGATGATAAATATTTGATGTTGACAACGGCGTAAAGGTATAAACTATTGAGACATTGTTTATACCTCTCAAACTTCTTTACCGTCAAATATTTATCATATTATCGAGGAAATACAATCTAAAGCTAAAAACAGAAGTATAAGTACTTGGGAGTATTTCTGGACCAGAAACTAAACTGAAAAGACATTGAAACAAAAATTTAAAAATTTACCTACCTTTAGCCAATGCAAACGCATTGGGAAGCATGGGGTTTGAAACCACACATAGTGAAATGGCTATACACAACGGTAATATACACAACGGGAGCTCTCTTACCTACGCTTCAATGGACAAACCTTACAATATCAACATAAACGAAACCACTTTGGATGAAGCAACACCAGACAGAATAAAGGTATATACTCGTGCCTACAGATGAATCAAAATCAGACACAGGAACCGGTGCAGGAGTCCACTGTCAGAAGCTAAATATAAACATCGTACAGGCGCTCGGCAAGAACAATTCTGTCTTCTAGGCGGAATGTATTAGTATTACAATAGCGGCCAAAGCAATGGTCAGCATAAAGGTAACAAACTTCAATATTATTATACACAGTGTCAGCCATGCAGCACCTAAAGCTCTAGATAAACACACAGGAGGTATTGTGTTTATCTAAGCTGCTGCTTGACTGTCACAACGCACTTGAGGAACTATCAAAAGTAAACCAAGTAACGGGGTTAAGATACACAGCGGCAATTTCGGCAACGAAAGGGCAGACGAACTTGCACGACGTGACACAACACTGAAAGTTATAGAATAGTACCATACCTATCAATGAATATAAAACCTGGTTACACAAAGACCCCTACAACAAATATGGGCACAAACAACAGGCTGTAAACATATCAAAGAGGCAATACCGTGTCTCTACACACAATTAATCAAAAAACTCGCACAGTTAATCCGTGTAAAGCTTAGAACGGACACAGGACTGATTACAGGGCACTGTCCACTAAACAAACGCCTCTCAATTCTATGTATGACCGACATCCCCCTATGCAGGATATGTTTAGAGAATGACAAGACGCCGATACACGTTATGCTCAGTTGTAGAGGAGTATCGGAACAACGTGAAGCACACTGGCTCCAAAGCGACACTCCAAGAGGCAATCGGCGACCTGGGTGGCTTGCTAAGCTGCAGCGAGCTCGGCTGGCTAGAGTGAGCTAGCGGGAGCCTACACCAGGGGATCCACGCACAACGGTCAAGTGCGGAGAAACCCAGAAATAAAGAATGTTGAGGAAATAACCATGAAGAAGGCTTACTTAGAAGCACTTCGACTTAGTTCTGCTAAAAAAGAGAACTCAAGGCTCTTATTAATGAAAATAAGCAATTGATAGATCCATACTACGCTTCCTATTATAATAGTATGTTATTGTAATTTTAAATGATTATTTATATATTATTATTATTTATATATTAAAATTATAATGTAATTTGTATTACTTTTTTACTAGAATTTTAAGGAAGATTCTGTTTAAATTTTTATGTTTATATGGACAATGAATATGAGAATTTTAATTAAATTATTACTTATAATAAACAAATTATTACTTTCAGTTAAATTGTTATTTTATTCATAAAATAGAAATAATGTCAGAAGAATGCAGTTTGTTTTAGTGTAATACGGTACCAATTATATTTAAAACTAAATAATTACACACACTTTAGTCATATACAGGAAGAAACTTAAAAAGGTACTATATTTCATTTGCGTTTTTAAGTACTATATGGGCCTAACTTAAAAATGTTTTTTTAAAAGCTTGTAATTTAAAAACTATTATAAGTATTTTAATTATTTTTATGCCTATTTATAAAGTAGCTATCAAATAACAAATTTGCCGATTTTCACATTTGTAGTTCAAATAGTACGAATTTTATTAAAAAAATAAGCTGATATATTAGAATCCGAAATCTTTAAACGCGATTTCCCAAAAAACTACTTTTTTGGATTGTGCCTCTATATTACTGAGGGTGCGACATGCTCTCCGAAAGAGTGTGCCACCACCAACTACCTAATTTCATTATGAGAATTTTTTAAAATTTCTTAGAATAAAGATAATCCTAACTACCGGAAACATATTATGAAAGATGGCACTCTAGACATATGTCGAGCGTGTCATCATCCTGGGAAGTCCTTCAGGCATATAGTTTTCTTGCTAACGGCGAATACTTGCTCAGACATAGTCAAGTAGCCAGGATAATCCACCAACAACTTGCTCTTCAGTACGGCCTTGTCGATTTTGAGATACCTTACTATAGGTACGACCCAGCGCCAGTTCTTGAAAATAACAATGCATTGCTTTACTGGGATCAAACGATTATCACTGACAGGTATATTGTAGCCAATAGACCTGATACAGTGATAGTCGATCGATCAGTACGCCGTGCAATAATTGTTGATATTCCTGTTTCTCATGACGATAACCTCGTGAAAGCCGAAAAGGAAAAAGTATCAAAATACTTCGACCTTGCCCACGAGATTACCGCCATGTAGAATGTTGAGTCAACTATTATTGTTCCGATAGTCATTCCAGTCAATGGTCTTTTTGCAAAAAGCTTCGATCAACACCTTAAGAAGCTTTCGCTTAGTTGTTGGATCAAGGGTCGGATACAGAAGGCAGTAAAGTCCCTGAAACGGCGCGTATTATGAGGAGGTTCTTCACTCTGGAGTCCTGACCACCGGTTGCTTGGGCTCGCTAAGGCCCCGCAAATGGAGGAGAAGATTTTTTTTATAAATTTTTAATTGTGTTTTTTTATAGATTTTTGTATTATATACCTACAACATTGTTAAATTTTTTTTAAATATGTAAATAAAAAGAAATGAGAGATAATCCTAATATTTATTAAGCGGACCTGGGTCCCAAACGAGCCTAGAACCCTTTTTTGCAATCAGAAGTAGCCTATGTCCTTTTTCAGGCTCCAGCTTATCTGTGTGTCAAATTTCACTTAAATTGGATTAGTAGTTTTAGCGTGTGTCACAACCAGAAAGACATTTATAATATTAGTTAGGATAGCTCGTTTACAGTTAGGTATTTTCTGGTTGTATTTTAACTCAAATATAGTCAAAAGATATTCATTGCAATTTCAACAATTTACGTTTATTGCATATTAATAAAATCTTGTCAGATATGCTTCTTTGTTTTAGTCGGTTCAAAATTATCCGATATTTGTTCACCCGAGGAGAAACACAAATTAGGGCGCGATAAGAAATCGGCACGAGCAGTGAGTCGAGAAGATAAACATACTTCCGGTATCTACACATTCATTTACCATTGTCTCACTATATTAAATACATAACGAGGGGTGAAAGGCTAACTGTGTTAAGCGACATTTTGTAAAGTTTACAGGAGAGCCATTTAAAGTTTTTATTTTCCGAAAAAAATTCATAAAAATTAAATGATTGCATATTAGTAAAATATTCTTCGTCTAAGTGCTTTTATTTATAAAGACCCGAAGTTAGCTTTACTAACCACGATTAATAGTAAATATTCAATAAAAATAACTGTTGCTTAAACTAAAACGCCCAGTTGTAAGGGTCAAGCTAAATGAGTTAACTGACAGAGCGGTCGGCTTTTGAGAGCAAGGAAAAAGGTTTAAATGCATCGTGCAACCTTTTATGGAGTAAGCCTAAACATATCAACCGCTATGTTACTAATTTGATAGACTGAAGCTAAATGCTTTAAGATCTAAGGCAATCTGTAACCAGCAGCAAGCTAATTGGCTTTAAGGACTTATTCATTCAAATTTATCTCTTGAATAACGAGGCAAATGTTGATAGTATTTTGTAACTTGGTAGTTAAGACGTCATACGTTTGTGGTTAGATACTTCAAAACTAAACTACAGTAAAGGTTACAAAAATAAAATAATGATTTATAGAAAAACGTTTAATTTTTATGGAACTTAAATAATTAAATAAATAAACAAAAATACTTCTAATTGACAATCATTGTTCAAACTGAATAATTAAGAACAAAAACCAAAAAATCTGCATTTTCTTTATAAGCTGAGGCGTAGTTCTATAAAATATAACGGCTTACTATAGAGCCAGGCCCCCCTTTTAAAAGGCCTCCTCCAGTGTGGGTTGATGGTGATGAAGGTTTTGGAACGATCACTATCAGATGTTACATATTATGACCGGGACCGACAGTTTCGTGCCCTCCAAAGGTGTATTTGACTTTCATTATATATTAGATGAAGATTTCTTAAAAGTTGCAATGCTAATTTTGCTATTTTTCCAGAGAGGACCTTTAAAATATTTTTCAACTATGTCGTCAAAATTCTTGAAATCTTCGTGAGCTAAACCTTCTACGTGTCAAGGGGCTGGTTTTTTTCTGACTAATCGGCATATTTGAGCCATTGTGATGGAACCCATACGATAGTGTTTCGTACTGAATTTCCTATAGTTAAATGAATACTATCAACCGTCATTTCCGTGTTATCATTTACTTGGATTTATAAGTCAGTTCAAATATTTTTCTACGCTCACTCACTCCATATTTTAACTACACTCCGCGCGGTCTGTCCTCTTGCATGACTTGTGTGCGAATGAAGCGCCTACGCGGGAAGCGGGCTTTGTTCACTCGAGTTGTTCAAAGGCGCGGACGCCGAACAGCGTTGTTTATACCGTCACATCAAAATTGATTCATACAAAACTTGAAGTGTTTGTGGAACCTATGTGTTATAATTCTGAATGAAGCTACATAGTCTATATGTCACAAACTATTTTTTCACACGATTCAATCAACGAGCCTAGGAAAATTTAATATGATATAAAAAGTTAAAGCGACGCCTTTGTTCGAATTTAGTTTCAAAGTAAATGATTTAAGTACACGGAGATATTTAAAGCCGAGTCTGGCAAAGCCGTTGCAGCGACATATTGTATTTGATTCGGTAGGAGAATAAATGTTTTAAGCGACATCTCCCTTAGAATTTCGCGCCAGGTAAAATGTATTAAACGGCAATATCTACGAAATTTAGCAGCAGGATAAATGTTTTAACTGCCTTTTAATGCTAAATTAAGGAAACTACAAACAGTTTAAGCGGGGAAAAAAAATGTCAAACCTAAGTTCAAGTGCCAACAAGCTGAAATTTGATAAATTCTATGGCGTTTCATTCATCACTTTTCTGAAATGGACTCGAAAATTGAGATGTATCAAGCGCCACAAAAGTGCTCAGATTTGCATGAAACCCGGCTGGAATGACGCAGAAAAATTCGCTGATTCCGAATATGTATAAAAGTGTATATCGCCCAAAGTGTCGCTTAAACCAAATAGCCTTTCACCCCTCGATAATATAATAAATGTGTTTTTTAAGAACATAAAAAAGTAAAGCGCTTTACTACCATCATGCCTGATGGAAGCCTCTGATGAGGCGAATGACTTCTACTGCTGAATATGCAGTAAAATCTTTCACTTGTATCCAAGTGATGATGTGATGATGATGAAATGACACTCAAATAATCGCTTACAATACTCAATACAACTTATATACTTAATCAAAAATCTCCTATATTACGGAGCATCTCCAAAACTCATATACTTCCGTACTCATTTATATTTTCGTAACTTAAATATCTAAATTACCGGTTCTGAAATTCAGGAGGACTTCAATTGAGTGGTGAATTTGAGTGCTACTTCAGTATTCAGGAATGATTTACTCAAATACTACTAACCTAACAGCCGTTTTTACCCGACTGCGTCAGAAGCAGGGTTATGTTTTTCGAGCGTATGTATGTATGTATGTATGTATGTATGTATGTATGTATGTATGTATGTATGTATGTATGTATGTATGTATGTATGTATGTATGTATGTATGTATGTATGTATGTATGTATGTATGTATGTATGTTTGTCCATTTCTTCGGCACGCGCTACAGCCTAAACGGCTGAACGGATTTTGACATGTGAGGTGTCGTTGAATTTGTCAAAATTGTTGTAGTGACATAGGCTATATAAATTTTCAAAATGGCGCCTGTAAATGGGGGAAAAAAGGGGGGTGTGTGTATTTTTTTCTCTTATCTTAGCAATATGGGTACCAATTGAAAGGTCGTAAAAAGACCATTTCAAAAATATAAATATCATATCATGTTCATATTACTTTTTTAACAAAAAATGGAAAAAAGTGTACTAAGTGTTCCGTCTCATTTCTAAACCATCAACTAAAACTAAAAAGTCTCAAATAAAATTATTATTATAAATACAAAAAACCCGACTGCTTAGAAGTTATGAACTGAAAAGAGAAAAACAAGGATCACTATATCTGTATAAAATTCTAAATACTTTATGGTGCTGCAGGCGGGGACAAACGTAGTTTTGGTAGATCTTTCTTTCCCCGCAGGTTAAAGTATTTTGTCCCTGTTACAGCACCATAAAGTATTTAGAATTTTATACAGATAAGCCGATCAAAATGCGCACAAACAAGAACTAGAAAAAGAAAGTGGTATCGATCTGACAGTAAGTAACCAGGATGATGAGCAACTGAGGAGAATTTTGGAGGATGCGATTCTGATGTACTGGTATATGCCTCTTAATTTAAGACCACGTTTGCCTCGGTTACCTATACATAGACGAAATATGGCATTAGTGGGGGTTCTAGACCGGATATTAGGTAATTACCTTTTAACATCTGAGGACCTAAGTGATACGCATTCGATCCTATACTGTGGAGCCGTTGCGGCGTGTCGAATCGCGGGAGTTAGATTCCCTGAACCACGCACGGCCCCGCAGAGGACGGGTCAAGCTCCAGCTTGGCAGACCAGAATCGAAAGGCGTATCACACTAGCTAGAACTCTCATTGCTAAGCTAATCTGCTTTAAGGAGGGCAATAACCGCCCTAGGGTCATGCGATTCGTGAACCAGGCTTTTGCTGGGACTGATACACGTCCGTCCCAGTACTTGAACTGTGTCACGGATCGCATCGACTTCTTGAAGCAGGAAGTCTATGCATGGGCAAAACGTGTCAGGCGTTATAAAGAGCGCAATGACCGATACTATCAGAATCGGATCTTTCAAAGTGACCAACGGAAAGTATATAGGAACTGGGAGCAATCTAGTGTGTGTGTGACTAATGGATAGTTTCCAACTTCTGATGCTATGTCAGATTTCTGGCGTAGCATCTGGTCGGCCCCCATTGATCACACAACCGGCGTTTGGATGAATATTGTCAAGGAGAAATGCGCGATGGTAGAACAAATGGTTCCAATAACCATAACTACGGAAGACGTAGGCTGTGCAATTCGGCCGGCTTCCAACTGGAAATGTCCAGGTCCGGATGGATTGTACAACTTCTGGTTGAAATGGTTCCGTAGTGCGCATTCTATCTTGGCAATACAATTCCAAAGCGCCGTTGACATTGGATCGCTACCGACATTCTTAACAACTGGTGTCTCGTTCCTATTATACAAATCCGGAACTACCACGGATCCCAAAAACTACCGACCGATTACATGCTTACCTACCATCTATAAGCTCCTTACATCCATTCTAACATCAAAAATAACAATGCATATTAATGCTAATAATATTTTGGCCCCAACACAGAATGGATGCAAGGCCCGGTCTCGTGGTACAAAGGAACTGCTCCTCATTGACACTGCTATTTGCCAGCAGGTTCGGCGAAACAGAAAAAATCTCACAGCTGCTTGGATTGACTATAAAAAGGCCTATGATTCAGTGCCTCATTCATGGCTCATGGAGATCATGCGGTTGTACAAGGTCGATGCAACACTATGCTCTTTTCTTGAGTCGTGCATGAGTCAGTGGATGACAGTCCTTAACCATCCAGGCATCTCTGACAGTTCTGAATTGAGTGAACCAATAGGGATTAGGCGGGGTATTTTCCAGGGCGATAGTTTGAGCCCTTTATGGTTTTGCCTAGCTCTTAATCCACTCAGTACTTTGCTGATGGATTCAGGGCTAGGCTTTCGCCTTCGCAGGGGTGGTGAGCTCATATCTCACTTGCTTTATATGGATGACCTCAAACTGTATGCATCAAAGCGTTCAGACCTTGTGTCATTGTTGAAGATTACTCAAAACTTTAGCAATGATATAAGGATGGAATTTGGTGTAGACAAGTGTGCGGTAATCAATATCGAGCGTGGCAGAGTTGTGAGCTCTGAGAACATAGTACTTTCAGAAACTATTATTCTCAAATCACTTTGCGAAAGGGAGACCTATAAATACCTTGGAATGTCAGAAGCACTTGGTATTGAGGTAGGAAATATGAAACAACTAGTGCAGGAACGCTTCTTTGGCCGCCTGAAAAAAGTCTTAAAAAGTCTTTTATCAGGTGGTAATAAGGTGCGTGCCTACAATAGCTGGGTCATGCCCTTACTCATATACTCTTTTGGCATTCTAAAGTGGACTCAAACTGAACTGGGCTCCCTGGACTGTAAAGTCCGCAAACTGCTGACGTCATATCGGATGCACCATCCACGTTCATCTGTAATGAGATTGTACCTCCCACGCAAGTGTGGGGGACGTGGTTTCTTGAACGCCAAGAACCTCCATAATCGTGAGGTGTGCAATCTCAGAGATTATTTCCTCAAGATAAATGTGGGTATGCATAAGGATGTCGTTGCAGTGGACAAGGGTCTTACCCCACTATCCCTTGGCAAAGAAAACTGGCGTAAGCCTAAAGTAATTAGTAACTCAGATCGTGTGGCGATATGGAAGTGTAAGGAGTTGCATGGACGTTTCTACAAGGCCCTCACGGGGCCGGATGTAGATCAAATAACATCTGTATCTTGGTTGCAATTCGGTGACCTCTTTCACCGAGGGTTTTGTCTGTGCAATTATGGACGAGGTTATCAAGACGAGAAACTACCGGAAACATATTATGAAAGATGGCACTCTAGACATATTTCGAGCGTGTCATCAGCCTGGGGAATCCCTCAGACATATAGTTTCCGGGTGTTCTCATCTTGCTAATGGCGAATACTTGCACAGACATAATCAAGTAGCCAAGATAATCCACCAACAACTTGCTCTTCGGTATGGCTTTGTCGATTTTGAGGTGCCTTACTATAGGTACGACCCAGCGTCAGTTCTTGAAAATAGCAGTGCGTTGCTCTACTGGGATCGAACAATTATCACTGATAGGTATATTGTAGCCAATAGACCTGATATAGTGATAATTGATCGATTAACGCGCCGTGCAATGATTGTTGATATTACTGTTCCACATGACGATAATCTGATGAAAGCTGAAAAGGAAAAAGTATCAAAATACTTGGACCTTGCCCATGAGATTACCGCCATGTGGAATGTTGATTCAACAATGATTGTTCCTATAGTCGTTTCAGTCAACGGTCTTATAGCGAAAAGCTTTGACGAACATCTTAAAAAGCTTTCGCTTAATTGTTGGATCAAGGGTCGGATACAGAAGGCAGTAATTCTTGAAACGGCGCGTATTGTGAGGAGGTTCCTCACTCTGGAGCCCTGACCACCGGTTGCTTGGACCCCTGGGCCCCGCAGCAGGCGGAATGGATTTTTTTATAAATTTTTAATAGTGTTTTTATAATTTTATAAGCGTTGTTAAAAATTTAAAAAATAATTGTAAATAAATAAATGAGTGAATTAAAATTTTATTAATAATAATACATCGGTTTATAATCTGTCTATATGGTATCAGAGTATTTTAACGGCTCACTAGATTCGTACGGTTTCTTTCCTTATAGAAAAGGGCACCACACTGTTCCAAAGTGAATCTCCAGGCTTAGGGTAATAATGTAGTCTCTTAATATTTGCTGACAGGTATTAATGATAATAATTAGGACCGAAAGCTTTGATCTCCGAGGCACTGGGGGTATTATCTTTCTAAATCCGAACGGAATTCTTTAACCTAAAATTTCTGAAAAGAAAGAAAAGCTCAGTAATTGATATTATGTCGAACCAGGTCACGAACCCAGAACCTCATGGTCCGGAGTTTCATAGCTAACCACTAAACCAACTAATCTATTTGAGTTTCCTGACTGCCTCGTTGACCTTCGGTAATGTTAACTCACCTATATTTTGTACGAAAACCTTTGCGTGACTCTTTTTATAAATATTTATGATAAACTGATAAAACTTAATATTTACTTTAAACTTAGAGTACTTAGAGTAATTAAAATCTAAGCTATTGATTTTAATTACTTTAAATGGACAGTTGACCACGGTATACAAACTATATTTAGTTGCGAAGCTAGCTGTTCAAAGTGTTTAGTGAAACAACCTGAATACTTGCTCAACAAAATCTAAAGGTTATGCAGACGCTTCAGTAGAATTAAATCCGATATGCGCCAACTTCAAGCATGAAGCTTAAACTAAAGTAGAATATCCAATAAGCCTTTCAACTCTGAATTATGTTCTGCTTGTTACAAGTTATATGAACTTAGTTGTTTCTTTCCTTGTGGTTAACCATCGATGTGGGTGGAACCGTGTATCAGAAATTGAGTATCTTTTTAATTGTAAAGTTATCATTGGTACACAATGATACTCGCACATTTTTAGTAGTATATGTTGTTGTAGTATCTTATGTTATAAATTGCAGTTATATATAAATTATATATAACTGCCTCGTTTGTCTATTGGTATGCGTATACAAGGAGGGATGAAATGTTGTATAAAAGTATCATCATCATCCACGCGGACGGAGTCGCGGGCAAAGGCTGCTCGTTAGATTGTCATTTAGGTGATAAAAATACGGGGTCTTGGGCTAGACGAATTGATATTACATTATGGGGATATAATAAATCATATAAGACTGTGTCGTGTAGAAACCGATAGGGGTGTGGATTTTCATCCTACTCCTAACAAGTTAGCCCGCTTCCATCTCAGACTGCATCTTCACTTAACATTAGGTGTGATAGCAGTCAAGAGCCAACTTGTAGTCAATAAAGAAAAACTGTTCACAACTGATACCATAATCATATCAAGACACCGATAGCGTTAATAAATAAACTTTGTTACTTTTAATGACAAAACTTATATAACGGAAAAAGTATTCCGTTAATAATGTTGCGGAACAGAACAGATAATACCTTGTATTATACTGCAAATATTCCGATATTGGATATGAGGATTAAAGTTTCGTAATAATATAAATTGACAAGGATTATGGATTTCAAAGAATGTATCCAATATTAAAATGAAAAAGATTTTAACATCTTCAATGGTCCAGTAATTTGCCTTTGCTGCCAGGGACCTGGGTTCTTGAGTTCTGGCATGGGTTGTCAGCACAGGAAATCGATGGTGTTATCACCCTAAGGGCCTAGTCACTAAGTGGGTCTTAAGCGACCAGCTACTTCTCAGAATATCGGAAATACTCAAACAAGTATTATGAGTATACAAAAATGAGCATAGATATATTAGAATTTAAACTATTTTCCATATTATTAAAAAGAAACGGCTGAAACCCACGTTACTGTTGTGAGAGTGCGCCCGACTACTTTCCAACCCATGCTTTCGGGGCCCTTAGTGATGAGCTTGTTCGTTCATGCAACGCGGCGACCAGCAAACGGAGAGCAGCGCGCGCGACCGTACGTGGCTAGCGTGAAGAGCGGAGCTAAGCGTAGTTAAACTTTTCACTTCCCAACTGTTCATCATCATAACTAGTCTTCACTTCTATAATGCAAGCAGAACTAACTTTGTCGTGCTCCTGGTTCTATATAGAAGTGGTTTCCACGCTGAAGGAAGCACTTCGTAGTGTTTCAAAACTAAAGCGTTTGATTTGAATTTGTCATGATATTTCTGATATCCTGAGGCCTAGCCGCCGCGGGTAGTTTCAGTTCGACTCCGTGGCGCTAAGCTCTATTGGAGCAGCGTAGTAAGTAAGTTTCAAATCTCCTCCAAGAAAGACAGAGCCCCGTAGTGGCCCATTCAATTAGTTTGATAAATAATCGTTCAGCGTTTGATTTCTCAGTAACGGATAATGTAATCCTGGGCTCGAGTGTTAGGTCGTACTATTAAATACTTAAATCGTGTCTTGGGGTCATATCTCTATCGACTGTGTGGTACCCATTGTTAAAGCGTTCTGAACGACTTATTGGATGGAAAGACGGGTATTGGCTGAATTTGAAAAATGTGGCTAAATAAGTCTTGTATATATTAAATATACTCGTACAAGACTTTTTTTATTTTAGTGGTCTAAAGTCCAAATGTACTCGAACTTGAAGTACAAACAATAAAATGATACGTTGAACTGTAATTTTACGTTTTGGTACAAAAACTTTGACGTCGGTTAATTAGCGGAGTTACTTTTTGTATTTTCTTAGTAGTGCAGTTTACAAAACTAGTAACATGTTGTGTGTTTACTTGCGTCAAAGGAAAGTGTATCTTTTGCGTATGCCTTTAAGAGAGCAAATTGTTTGGTTCGGTGATGTAATATTTAGTCATAGAATGCAGTGCGACGAAAATTTCGTCCACCTTTGCGGTATGTCATTTACTCAAAACTGCTTTGTTGTTAGCCTTGTAGGTACACGGATGATGTTTTTAAGCATGTCGACTGAAAAATATTACAATAGGATACTGTATCTGTAAAAAAGAGAATAAAATAATATTGTTTTAAAATTCCACAAATAATACACCACCAAATGTCTATGTTAAGGAAAATATATTTTTTCTTTATAAACTTTTTATTACATAGTTGTATGACAAAATTATTTAACTCTATTGTTCTTAGTATCAATTACTTAACAATTTAGAATAAAAAAATATTGTCCACTTATAATACCATCTAGAAAACTTAACAGAACACATAAAAATTGCTTTATAATAATTATCACGGTCTTGTGTGATATGAATATTTTTCTGTTATAGGAATGGAGCCCATGGACTTGTACGAAACTACAGATTGCGCTAATAGTTCTTAAAATTAGTAAGACAAAAGATGCTTTTATGTGTGTGGGGAAACGAGATCCCCATAATAAATCCTTAATTTTTCCTTTGGCAGAGTCTCTTTTGGGAGCCGGTGGTAGTCTCTACTTCGTTAGTAACAAACTTGCCTTTTTAAAAGATAAGCAAATAAATAAATTTTAATTGGATAGATTTCTGTTCTATTAATACTCTAACAGTGCGTTTTGAGTTGGGTCTATTTTTTGTTAAAAATTCTTATTTTTTTACTTTTTAGTGATTTATCGCTATATAACGTGCTCGTACTATACTGTCATATTATATTATACGGCACGTGTAGCCAAAAAGCTACCGATACTTACACAAAAACCGAAATCGCTGCAAGTGTGCCTATACGATTTGAAGAGTTTTTTAAATTTTTCCAGGGTACCATCATCAGATACTAATATGATGACAATGGGACCACCTTGGAAGTGTGCCCTTTCTAATAAAAAAGAATTATTAAAATCGGACAACTCTGTAAAAAGTTATGCGTGGTCATACATAAAAAAAAGAAATATACGTGTCGAATTGAGAACCTCCTCCGTTTTTTTTCGTCGTTTAAAAATAACTGTGTCTAGGAGTCGGTGCTAGCCAAGGTCTCTTCTTTAAGGACATTACCTAGAAGTCACAAACTGCTTTACTACGTTAAATAAATGTTCATTAAACTTGCTGGCACCGACTTCATAGATATGCTTAAGTAAATAAAAGCAACTAAATGACACAGTTATTTTTTACTTTTTAGTGCAATTTGAGTCGGTTCTATTTTTTGTTAAATTTTTTTTTTTGTAATAAATTTTAATTCGATAATCAATATCGCATAATAAGACACGTGATCTAGCATCCAGGTAAGATAACAACATAACACAAACTGTACAAGCATTAATCAAGCCAGGTCCGCGCCAATAACCTCGTACATAACTCAGAGAATCTAATTTGGCCCGACCCCGGCTGGGAAGGGTTAAATGTGTTATAGTGAGTGTTAATATTACACGGTACAACTAAAGTTTATTGTTGGATCTCCGGGTAATTTGATTATTTCGACAGTGTAGGCTAACAAGGCTGTGTGTAAATGCCGAAGTGATGTCAAACTAAAGAAAGTTGTTAGACTGAAGACTGACTTATGTTCTTTGAGAGAATTACCCAAGCATCTGTGATGGCTAGAACTTAGTCTTTTTTAAAAGGCAATTTACAAGGTACTACTCATGTAGGATTTGAATCATAGTGTCTTTGGAAGAGAGCACTTAACGTCCAAGCTTTATATCTTAGCATTCCATGGATTCACCGTACGGGTGCCGGGTCCGTCGCGTGGCTGAGAGAAGAACTCCGAACAGAGCCCGAGACTTGTGACACGGGTATAGGTTTAAGGGTACCCTTAGTGACGCGCGTCACCTCCTCTGTTCAAGTTATTCTCCCTGCCCAGCCAAATTCGGAAGGACCCGATCCAATATGGAGCTTACTGCACTTCTATTAAGGCCAAGGTCTTTTAGCAGGTTATAGAGAAATTTCGCTGGTATACTTCTCGCACCCACTTCTACCGCGTATAAACTAACCATATAGCCATTTTAGTTAGTTCATTAGTAAGGTCATAATATTTATTCACTTTGGGTGATGGTCATGGTCTTTAGGGATGTTTGTTTCCCACGGCACTGTAAGCAGTACATATTTTGTATTAAGAGCGAAAACAAGCTTAATTTTTTATTGGAACTGTTTAACATTTATCAAAACTACCTCTTTTAATAAAAGGTAGTTTTATAAATGTTAAACCACCTTTGAATATCTGATAATAGATCAGATGTTCAAAGGTCACATAATAAGAAATGTACAAAACACACAACACGCACAATCCCTATTTCTTCTGAAAGTCAAAAGAGATTTATATTTCACATGGTCTTTACACAAAAGCCGCGCGTCCGCTCCCTCGTAACTTTTTTTATATTATTCAAAGTTTTCAGAGGGATCTAGTCGTATCAGATCCATTCGTTTCGGCGAGGGTATCGCGTAATACGAGAAACGGCCTTTCCTATTTAGACTTGATAAATAGGTGCGAAATAAAACGTCCAAAAAGTATTATATAATAGTAAATTATGAAACCGTAGAATGATATGGCTTATCTCGTATGCGTTTAATAATAGGCACATAAAAATTTTAATAGATAGTGACGTAACGTTTCTTATTAATCTTTATCTAATTGCATATCTATAAAATTATTATAATATTATCTTTATAGCATATATTTAAAGAAACTTATTACAATTAACGTCTATCATATGTTAACAAACAGCCAAAAGGGAATAAAACGAATAAAACTTAAAACACCAAAAGACAAATTTAATCGGAGTTTATTTAGACAAGAAGACATCAAATATGATCAAAATGAAACATTCTTACATTAATCACTTAATTAAACATTACGTGCACAGATTTTTACAATAGTTAAACAGTATGACTGCACAAGACTCGGACACCAAGGTGAATAATAACAATTTTCCATATGACCCAACCTTGCTCTAATAGGGACATATTTTATAGCCCACCGCCCGCCATTTTTGTTCGACAGTCTTTAGTTTATGCTTGACACGGGGTACCACAACACAGTAAATATGGCCTCTATTGTCTATCGTCTTTTCACTCAGAGTAAACAATGTTGCCAACAGCAACAACAACTAAAAATATTAAGGCAAATAAACAGTTTTGAAACCTCCTTCCTTTAAGAATAGAGGTAATGGAAAGAAAGAAGGTGCCAACTGCTTAACGATCACTATTAGGACGTGATTTTGTTTAGCATACTGGAGTTCAAAGTTATGGCTAACCCCTGAATCAATAGGCTGTTATAACAAGAATACTTGTAATAAACTAGTGTTAAATCTAAGAAGATTATAGAAAACAAACGTCCTCAAGGCAAACTGTAGCAATACCATTAGTGCGATGAACCCGCTTTGATTAGAGAGCAAGTAAGAACGCCTCCGCCAGGGTTCTTTGATAAGCCATTAAGGGTTGCAAGCTAGTTACACTGGAAATTGTTGACAGAAAATATTTTATGTGTAACATTACAAATGTCGAAAAAGAATAAATAGCTCCTAGAAAAGGTGATGTCCTTTTCGCTGAACTTGGCGAGCTGATAAACATAATATTTGAAAAGTTTCATGTTTGTATGTAAACTATGTGGAACCGCCTCATTATTCCATTGCTTTAGAGTCAGGCTGCCTTATACCTACCACTCTGATCCAATGCGGGTTGAGGGGCTGAGGATAAAAATGTCGTCTAAAAATTCTTGAGGTTAAATCTTTGACCATCACTATTTGATGAAATAACCGGCTGAACGTGCTTTCTGAGGCACTGCTAACACCAATAACTTGCCATCTGTAGGATGAAAATAGATATTGGAAATTTCTAAGAAGAGAGAAAAGTTCAATATTTCATAGCGCGACCCAGGTTCTGAAGCCAGGCGATTTGTTAACGCTTTGTTCAAGATGTGGAAAGCTGTTCTAAGTTTCAGGGGGTATTCCAGTGCGGTGAGTCCCACATACCCTCTCTAAGTTACCGCAGTTTTATTTGCAATCCTCCGGGATCCTTCCAGCCAAAAAAGAAGCCAGAAACTCGCTAACCACTAGACCGACGAGGGAGTTAAATAAGTGTATATACATAATATTAATAAGATAATAAATATACCCAAAAATAAAACGAGAGTGCAATATATCTTAAGTAGTTGATTCATTCCAACCGCGTTCAGATTGCTTGATTACTCAGGTCGGATTTTGGATGCAAATACCGTACTCTAGCTCTGTTGGAAATGCGGGAATCTGGATTGAAGTCTGCGGTATAAAGTAAATTGGGATTTCTGTTTTATACTTGGATACAAGCGTATGTACGAACATAGTATTTTGTATAAGATCATCATATCATTATCTTTATTTTTCTCTGAGCATTTTTCTCTGTGAAAAGTAGCTTGGTGAATAGAATAATAATCTTTCTTTTTTACTAGAAAACTAACTTATTTCCGTTTGTAGTTTGAAAACAGAAAATACAATTTGAGAAAATACCCTTATAAGTAACAGTACGTATCCTACATACTGTTATTTATAAGATTCAATATTTAACATTTTTATTTAATTAGTTTAAACCCTACATATGCTTTCGCTTCAGGTAGGGGTAAAGTTCCTTTATATAAAAACCACAACCGTCCTAGCAATAGTATGACAGTATAGAAACAGTCTATGCTACAGGTTCAGTCTATTAAAAATGCAACACAAACTTATACTGATTACAGAGAGAGGGTTATGTTTTTGAGCATATGTTATTATGTATGTTTGTAATATTGTGAAAACGTATACATAATTTGCACGTTGTACAGTCAAAAACTGTTTAAAGTATTTCGAAACCATGATTTGTCCAAGTGTCTTGAAATGCATTTTAGTTGGAGTAAGTGTCGTCACATTTTTTAATATTTTAATTAACTAATTTGAATGATACTTTGAGTCTTTGAGAGTAAATATTGCTAACGCCAATGTACCTTCAGTAATCAACTATTACATCAAGTCTCAAATAGAGTATTATTAGAACAAAGCGCCAGAATCCTGCATCTAATATAGAGCATTATATTCGACAAACTAATCAAGACGGGTAAACTGGATTTAATTTTGCAAGCGACCGCCGTCCTCGGAGAGCCAATGTCAGGCGGGCTGCTGTGTGCGCTCTAGATTGAGATTTAGAGCGTCTATGTGTTCGTAAATTAGTGTCAATTAATACCATAATTAATATAATAATTATTTATTGTTCCCCGTCATGCAGAGAAAACTAAGTTACCACCAGAAAAATGACTGCTAAACTTCGTCCAGAGGATAACACCACGTCATCATCATCATTGTCAGCCGGTGAACGTCCACTGCTCGACGTAGGCCTTCTTAGGGACTTCCCAACATAACGATTCCGAGCCGCATGTGCCCAGCGGCTCCCTGCGACCCGTTTGATGTCGTCTGTCCACCAGGGTCGACCCACCAGGTGGACTGACTAAACAGACAAGTTAAACACTTTTGTATATCTTATGGTTGTATGTATTTATTTGTATAGGTAGAAATATATTCATCCTAAATTTGATATAATAACTTATAGATGACTCGACGGTCATGGGTTGCAATACTGTTGCATCCACTCCTCATCATTGGTTCACGTATTTTCAAATCCATTTCCAGTAAAGTTTATCCGACAATTTTGAAGGCTAAAAAAACAAGTATACTAAAATGAACAAAACTACAATGTACGTTGTGTTGTACCCTGCTATGGATTCGCAAATATAATCATTCCCCCATTAACGCCGACGTCACGCAAGGGACGCCCACACGCACTCCGTAACAATTACACGAGGCTCGAATAGGGACAAAAATGTTTAGCTGTTTCATGTTTAAACAACCAAACATCAAAGGCAGCTTAATAAACTTGCTTTCGTTATTAGACGTCTGAAACATTCGATATGAACTAATTACATCAATTTATGTTACATTTTCATCACTTTAAAATTAATCTCACTTCATTCTTCTGATTTTAAAACTCACACAAGTTAAGTTATTTAACTTGCTTAATTCGTATTGGTCACACCCAAATTTGGTATGGTCTATCTTTGACGAATCATTATTTTAGTTCTAATAATGGAATCGAAAGATATGAACTCCTAAAGAATATATACCCATTAAGATTGGGTAATTTCCATCGATAAATCAATGAAAAGCAAGCAATGCTCTAGCATGTGAAAAAAAACGTTCCTTAACTTTGGAATTATATTTTACTTTTCGATCGTTTATGTATACTTGAAACATTGTACATAAACAACAATAGAATATTAGTAGAGCTTATAATTTATTATTGCTTATATTAGAATTTAAGCTTTCAAGAGTGGTCCTTGTCTACATACTTTACTGTGCTTGTAATAATAAATGAATTTTATTAACTTACCCCGTTAAATTTTGCCTTGTACTTAGTGGGCTGTTGAAATTCTCTGTTGATGTTTTTGTAAAATGCTTCGTGAGCAGACAGCTTTGCAACGTGTAGTAAGTGAAGCATTTTTATACTCGGGGTCTGGAAGAACGTTCCAGATATTTACAGCATGACATCCAACCTGAACTATAAATCCACTGAACCTAAATAACGTGATACTGCTGAATATTGGAGGCTTGCTCGAGCTCGATGCCAAAAATATAATTTTATTTTGTTCTCCTTCAGATATTTTCGAGTAGCATTATAATATATATAATTAATATATTTTACTTATAATAGTATAATAGGAATATTATTAGGAATATATTTTACTAGCTGCGGCTTACGGCTTTGGTTGTTAACTTCAACAAAAACAGTTCAAAAATTTTCATAGTAAGTTAAGTCATTCAAAATTAATAAAACCTTAATATTCATGATATCTAAACATCAGCTTCCAAAAATGCCTTATTATGGTAGAGAAGGCCGGTTTTTTTACGCATAATAAAGAATCCGGTCAAGTGCGAGTCGAACTTGCGTACCGAGGTTTTCGTATATACCTCCAAGCATATATGATTTTGTAACATGTTAAAGGTATTATATATCTGAGTATTTGATATTGCTTATACGCGATCACGAGAAAAGGGGTTGTAAGTTTAAAATTATTAATTTTTTTAGTAATATAATATATCTTAAAACTTTCGGTTTTCCTTTACCTGTACTATAGGACGTTGCCTCGTAGCAAGTTGAGTTCAAGGGAAATACCCTGTAGGTTTTGTAACCATTTCAAATGTCGAAAACACGGTAAAATTATGTATACAGGATTCCAACTTCATACAAACGGACACAGTGCGAACTATACCTACGTGACTCGATCTTGGTATCCGCTCGACATGCAAGACAGCCTCGGCTGTGCCGCAGTCGCGAAGCTAAATGGAAACACAAAGTAGGCGAATGTAATTAAAATGCTGGAGGTGACAGCCCTAGCATGTTCACGTACGGCCGTAGGCATTTAAATTCAAAGATAGGCTGAGTTAAAATACTGTATACATATGTTGCGTTGGCTTAAAAGTTCAGAGTTCCAAGGGACAGTAGACTTGAGTATTTGATATAAATTCCAGCACTCCGCTCTTTATCGAGAAAATGGTCTTGACAAACAGACGGACGGACAACATAGTGCTAACATCTTTGTTTCCTTTCCGTGCCTCGAAAATAATTAGGGTTCTTTCAAAACACAATTATCCCAAATTTAGAATTTTGCATGTTACAAAAATCGCAAATACACAACAACGTATACTGAGATCAGACGTAGAGCAAAAATAATCACTAAACATTTCGTGGATAAAGTCGCGAGCATTTCATCATCATTATCATCATTATCAGGATATTAGCGGCCCACTGCAGGGCCAGGCCTCCCTCCTTATAGGAGAGGGGAGCATTTGCTAGTCTAGATAAAAATACCTTACTAGTTTAGAAATCATTTAAAGTTAATAGTACAAAGCCAAATAGTCTTTGAATGAAAGAGGACGCAGCGGAATTCCGAATATTTTATGCTCGTTCAGTACAGGTTAACATTATACTGCAAAACGGTATTATATATTCTATATATGATATATGACGTTGTTTAAGTCACTGATGACACTATTTTGAAATTTGAAAATACCAGTTTTAATTACTTTCCAAAATAATGGTGTATTACAAAAAAAACATATAGGAGAATTAATATACGTACTTTAAACTTTATACTCCGATCACTAAGGCATATTTTCAAATACAATTTCGAACTTCTTTGTAAAGGAAAGAGCAACTCCCTACGAAGTTTAAAAGTTTGTTCAGACTTGGAACTATCAAAGAGGGTACAGCCTTATAAGTATTTAGAGTTAATATTTTAGACCACTTTGTTCATCAGGTATTATGATCTCTTAATAAAACTACAAAGGGAATTTTGATGCTTGCACTTTAATTAAGTTACGGAGAAGACGGCGCTACCTTTTTTCATTCTGCCTTTATTTATTAATTAAAACAGCGAACATAGATCAACGAACAAATTAATGGATGCGCCATGACTTGTAATTTGCTCTGACATGGTCTGACTTTGCAAGTCATGGGATCGACTGGCTGTAAGTGGTTTTCAGACTTAGTGTAAATATAACGTTTCGCAGAGTTGTTAATTAGAAAACCGTGTTTCATTATCGATTTCGCTTGGCTATTGTTCGCGTTATCTTCAGAGCAAAGTTGCCTGAGATTGATTAATTTATTGTAAAAAATAAGATAAATTGCGAAAAGCTCGCAAAGAACGGTTGATTATCTGATTGCAGACCGACTGCCTCTTTGTCCAGTAGTCAGCCGATGTGGCTTCGAATCTCGATGTCTTGGATACGAGTCCTGGGTCAAGGTTATGTAATACTGAGCATATTTTCCCATTAAATCATAAAAATCTCAGCCCGAATTCGGGAAGTTGGTGGTGTCACACGCCTGTGACTAGGAGAGCACGATGAGTCTATCTCGGTCATTATCGTTAACATTTGATAGTCATCGTTAGAGTAAAACAAAACCACTCTAAGCCCGCCAACAGTAATTAGAGCAACGTGATGGGTCAAAGCGTTATATCTCTTCTCCTATGAGAAGAGAAGATCTGTTTGAATGAATGAATAGGCTAGCAATAATGAAGATCTGTTGATAATAATCATATCCATTGAGGAAGGTTTCCTAGTTCTTTGGTAGGTGTTCTTTATTGCACATAAGCCACCGTCACAGTTGTTCTCTTATTTTGTAATTGCTACTGTTTCTGGCGCCATAGTGCAATGCGCCAGATGCTAACAAGTGTTTCGCGGCTGCTAAGGAAAGTGTCTGCCTTGCTCTTTTCTGGTCTTCACTATTTAACTTATCAAAAAATCTCCTAATGCATTTTGAATCTCAGAAGTAATTAGAAATATCTACTAATTCTATATTTTTGAGTTTTCTATAAACCTATTATTATAGATCTATAGTTTATTATAAATCTCTAATTAATAAAATCCTTACAATTTTAATATTATTTTTATAAAATTTAGAAAGTATAAAGAAACTTGAGAAACTTTGGAAACATAATTCAATACAATAAATTACAATGTTATAATTAAAGTACCTACTCGTACAATGAAATGAATGGTGTCTTTGGTATGCTTTTGAGAGTGCCCATAGGTATTCCTACAGTAAACAAGATAAAACCATAAAGTTTAAGCTTTCTTACTTTTGCTCCAGTAGCGTCATAAGTTACAAAGTTATTAAAATAAAACAAAAAAATATTAATTTATTATGATTTAAAAAATAAGTTTAGCTCATAAGGATATATAAACTACGCCATCGATTGATTTATTTTAATAAATTTAAACAATGACCCTATTCTGTTTCAGTTGCCACTAGATGGTACATATATAGATTTTCTTTGTTCGTTAATAACTTATTTCCGTTTGCTGCAAACAATCATTAATTAGGGCGAAACGTAAATCTACTTGAGGCGTGGCATTCAGTCAATAGTATCGGATGATAAATTTAATTCGATTTTTTGCTTTCCCAAACTAAGTTTCTTTGTTTGAATTGAACGTCCCTGCCTGTTGTTATTAGCCGACGAAAAAATAGAGAAGGGTCGCAATTCCACGCGTTATTTTTTTATGTATGAGCACGCATAGCTTTTTTGATAATTTTGATATTTCCTTTTTTATTAGAATATTAGGATCTTATGAACATGGGAAAATAGAAGGAGCTAAAACTTAATAGGCCGCAATTGCTGCAAGTGTTGCAGCTATTGTCGGCTACAAGTGCAGTTTATTAGTACTCCTATAGTTTAGTACGAATAGGTTTACCTATATTTCCTGTTTGTAAAACACTGATAAGTAAAAAAAAATATTTAATAATAAATAAAATCGACTTCAAAACACACTCAAAACTAAAATAAATGCGTCATTTTGTAAATTTTACTTACTTATTGATGGTCGGTACAACTCAAGCTTTCTACTTTAAGGACGTTATCTAAGTTCCACACAGTACTTTGCTACTTTGGTAGATAAACTTTTCTTAGGATGGTACCGACTTTAGAGGTATGCTAACATAAAGTAAAGTAACTAAATAACGCAAGTATTTTTTACTTTCGAGTGCTGTCTGAAGTAGGTTTTATTTTTTTTAAGCATTAATATATTATTATAAAATATAATATTGGGTTTTTATGCATTTATTATAACCTGCTCGAAGTATATGAGTGGATGTTTTAGAAATAATTTTGAATTTTACCCTTAAGTTTGTTTAATAAAAGCAGGTATGACTTTGCGGAAGTTCATTAAGAACAGTGTCATTTTCGAGGAAAACGATAAATGCAAATGATCACCAGAATCCGACAAAAGTATGTTCCTTCATTTCGTATGTTTGACTCGGAAACCGGTATATATTAATAATATTCAGTTGACCACAATTAAACACCGCGAAGTCGCGGAAAATGATAAAATAAATAAATTATTCAAAGTACAATATTATACAAATTTCAACACTACACCACTTTCATGCGAAGACTTCCGATAATGGCGTATAAAATTTGATATATTGCGAAAGTATTGGCGGCAGTTCAAGATATTTGTTGCAACGGCTCGTGCCAGCTATGGACCTAATTTTGTCAAATGAAAAATTACGTGCATCCTTTTTACAAGATATCAAGATGTTTCTTCATTCACTTTAAGTTAGCTTTTGAGTGCAATCTCACCTGATAGTCAATGATGATGCAACCTAAGATGGAAGCGGGCTAACTTGCCAAAACTTGGATGAAATCTACACCCCTTTTGATCTCTATCGAAATGGCACCGGAACGCACAATTGCTTAGCGGTACGTTTTTGTCCGCAGGATGGTAACTAGCTACGGTCGGTCAGATCTGAACCAATTGCGAAAATTTCAATTGGCCCAGCCAGCAATTGAACCCCGGACCTCTGTCTTATAAATCGGCGCACACTACAGCGCCATGAAGGCCTTCAAAAGGATAGTTAATTATTTCTAGCTATAGTTATTAATAGACGTAGCTGAATAATATGTTTACTTTGGGAACAACTGACAAATCCCAGCAAAACTAACTGTAGCTCACATCTGACAAAAATCTTCGATGTATTGTGTTTCAATCCATAACCGGAGCACCTTCGGTAGATTGTGACTTTACAATATTCAACTGCCATGAAGATGGTATAGCTTCTCAGCAGGACTACTGTCCGAGCCGGTGGAGTCTGACAACTAATAGTCTAATATAACGGTTCAAAATTGCTTATAAAATAATCTTTTTCGACGACCTCCGTGGCGCAGTGGTATGCGCGGTGGATTTATAAGACGGAGGTCCTGGGTTCGATTCCCGGCGGGGCAGATTAAGAATTTTCTTAATTTGTCTCGGTCTGGCTGGTGTGAGGCTTTCGCCGTGGCTAGTTACCACCCTACCGACAAAGACGTACTGCCAAGCGGTTTAGCTTTCCGGTGCGATGTCGTGTAGAAACCGATAGGGGTGTGGATTTCATCCTACCCCTAACAAGTTAGCCCGCTTCCATCTTAGATTGCATCATCACTTAGTATCAGGTGTGATAGCAGTCAAGGGCCAACTTGTAGTCGATAAAAAAAAAACCTACTTGAAATATAGATCAGCCATTGAAACGAAAGCAAACAAATGAATCAATCAATCAGCTTGAAAAACTGTTTTAGTTTTTCAAGCTCTCAAGATTACGAGAGAAATTAATGCTTACGAGTGACAAGGATCGAGATAATACTCTTCAACTTTTACATACCCGTACTTTGTTTCGCGTTCTTTCTTTTAAAAAATAGTCAAATTACAAACGGTCCTTTGTTTTACATTTATTCTTTTAATAAAATGGCGAAACTATAAATTAGATTTTGAATATGAATTTGAATTTAGAAAAGTAGTCAGATTTGGGTTACCTTGTCGCTTGGATTCCTCGGTTTGAAAAGGAAGCAAAATAAAAAAAATCACTACTCCTGTAATAATAGAGTTGATCCGTTCGAAAAACATATTTGTTAATGAGATTCGATAGTAGCCATACAAAGACGTAATCGTGTATAAAATTTGATATATGGCGAAAGTATTGGCTTGAGTTCAAGTTATTTGTTGCGGTGAGAATTATGTGAGGTCGGTGCCAGCTGCGGACCTCATTTTGTTAGGTATATGCAAATTTATTGCAACGCCCTATACATGCGTTGGATTGCCTCTTCGGTCTGGTGGTTAGCGTACTTAGCTTCGATTACGACCTCCTGGTCTGGTATAATTCATATTTCAGAGTATTTCATTCCTCTACGCAATTTTTAGAACATCCCAAGCCCGGAGTCAGGAAGTTAGTGGTGTTACATCCCCTTACTAAAAAGACGTCGGTGCCGGTCACTATCATAGACACCTGACAGTGACCGTTAATATATCTGTATGGTGGATTTCCTGTTGCATTAAAATCGCAATTTATTCAATATTAACTGAGGAAATTATTTTTTATCATACTGTATTATTTTGATCTGACAGGCGTTGTGAAACTCAACAAGTCTATGAATATACAAATAAAAATCGTTCCAGCTATTCTTGAATTATACGTAAATGGGGAGCTTTGTTTTAAACTACACCGACTTTGTTTTAAACGTTGGTTGGGATTTCTGGAATAAAAGTCATCCGAAAATTACTAATTAAATAAGGCCGTCTTTATAAAAGGTATTTATATATTCAATAAGTATTTATATATTCAAAACTTACAAGTTATAACTAAACGTATCAATTGTATCACTTGTCAGTATTATTCAGAGTGCAAACCTAACTCAGTTGATAACATTGACTGTAATCACGTCGTTTATCACCATAAATACACCAAATTGCCGATAAATATTCAATGAGAATATAATAAGCGAATAATTTACGGTATGACGTTTTAATTTTGCAAAAGTTAATTTATCGTGAAACGATTGTCGATTAAAATGCAGATTCCCGTCCAATTTCCTGTCGTCTTGTAATAAATTGTATTTCTGATGATGAGATAAGTTTCATTATTGAAAAAGAGTTTTAAAATATATAAATGTAATTTCAAAGGTGTGTCGATTTGGTAGTTTCTAGTAAGTGGTAAGTTAATAAACAGTACAACTTCTATGACAAGAATCTAATTTATGTTAACCAGCAATTGTTACATAGGCACTGACAAACTATTTAATAACACATTTCGTTATATAACGTGAAAATCATAATACTCGTAATATTTTTTAAACGTGGTTTGAAACAGAAAAATATATATAGCACATACTAAACAAAGTAGATAACACTTCAACACGATTGCCCCGTATTTGTAAACTTGACATTAAGCTTCATCTGCCTTTAATTATACCAACGAGACCGGAACACAGCAATGCTGTTTGGCGGCAGAAACAAGCATGGCTGTTGTACTTGGCGAGTTCCGTAACAAAAAGCTCTACAAGTAAGAGAGGAGATATAAATATGCAGGTACATAATATGAAACAAAGTTCTCCGCCACGTCTGTCTGTGTATGTTTGTCTGTTCACGACAAACTCAAGACTACATAATTTAGGTATATTTATAGAATTTATATTATTAGAATTCTATATTTATAGAATATAATATATTATGTAATAGAATTTATATTATTCTAATAATTGTATAGTAATAAATTTTGTATAAGTTAAGTTTAATTGAAAACGCTGCATATACCATTCGAGGTACAACAAAACAATATACGATGAGTTTGTTCCTTTTAATTACGACTAAAAAAGTTCCCGATGGCATATATCTGTTTTTTAAGGATAGGTTGCTATACGCATTATTTCTTTAAACAAAGAGTAAGGTACAATTTTTTAGTGTTCCTAAGTAGTTATGATATACATAATTATCCACGCTTCGAGGGCATCTGCTAGTGGATAAATAAGCCATGATTCCATAGTTAACTAATAATCATAAAACGTTGCTGACGTCAGCAAACAGATTGTAGCCCTAAAAGCTTGTAAATAACGACAATGGATAGCACTGTTGCCCTTTTTATAACATTGAACAGATTAGGGCGGGAAAAACGCCTTGTAGTTTTTACTGTAGGCGAAGGATTTCCATTAGCGATTTCGTTAAGTGGATCTCTGGTCATTTAGGAAAACGGCGGCGTATAATATTGTTCGTGCTGTGTTTCTGTTATAGATTGTACCCAAAATAAAGGACGATACATATTTTTCATTTACAGTCTGAATGCGTAATTAAGGTTACTTAGTTACTACATTTTAATGCACAACGATAGTTAGCCTTCAACCTCACGTACTGTCATTTCACTAAATTAAAAGTATTCATTTCATTTCATTAAATAAAAAGTCATAGCAACAACGAACTAACAAATATTTAAATAAATTTTTCTGCATACGGGTATATTCCACACTGGTCTAGATTGTATGCGTCATTATTATGGAAATTGTTTTAAACGTGAAATAAGACTTTTAGGGTTCTGTATTGCTTCAACGTAATTGTAAAACATGACTGAAATTATAAAAAAATCAACTAGTAGTCGCAGGTGACAGGAAAACTGCAATTTCGTTTTCGCAACTTAACATATTACCTAATAGCTGTAATTGTTGTTCTGTATAAAATAACTATACAAATAGAGCAGGTAACTGAAGTAATTACTTGTGATGTACCACTTAAAAATAGGCTTTATTGCGATGCATTTGGAGCTATATTCATTTGATTTGCGCTTTAACACAACAAACCTCTGGCGAATATAAAAATAGTGGCAGCTAAGAACCCTTCATTAAAATAATTCATTTCATTAGGCCGCCCGGACACGCAAGTTTGTTTTTAAAATTTAATCATACGCCGACCTTATTTCATTTGGTGGGCTCAGAATAAACAGTGAAACAATAATTAGCACGAATTTCAGCGACTGTTTTGTTTTTTAGTATGTATTTTTTTGTGAGATTATCTATCATGTAATGTAACATGTTCTTTTCAAGCGAGCAATTTTTGTTCAGTTACTTGATCAAAGAAATTAAAAGACTTCAATTCAGGGATTTTGAGCTTTCAAATTTTAAAGGGAAATGGCTGGTACAAAAAATAACACGAGCGCGAATGTAGTTGTAGTTTTAGTTTAAGTATATTCCTATTTTTTTATCGACTACAAGTTGACCCTTGACTGCTATCACACCTGATCTTAAGTGATGATGCAATCTGAGATGGAAGTGGGCTTACTTGTTAGGAGTAGGATGAAAATCCATCGATTTCTACACGACATCATACCGGAACGCTAAATCGCTTGGCTTGGCTTGGTAGGGTGGTAACTAGCAACGGCGAAAGCCTTCCACCTGCCAGACCAAGACAAATTAAGAAAAATCTCAATCTGCCCCGCCGGGAATCGAACCCAGGACCAGGACCTCCGTCTTATAAATCCACCGCGCATATAGATTGGTCAATCCATGATGGCTCGTCGTTTCTTATTTTTCAAACGCTTACAGTGCAAGTGTGCAATAAAAAGTGCAATAATGTGAGTTCTATTACTACGTGACGAGTAGCAATGTGTGCACACTCACACAAAGTGTCAAGTTAGTTAAGTCAACAAGAATGTCATGTTTGACTAGCAGTATGCTCTACTTTATTTTAACCCATTTTTTAAAAATGAATATGTCGTGTTGTTCCTGCACAGTAAAATTCTATTGTGATATAGGTTAATATATATGTCGGAGTATCACCATTCTTGACATCATCTTTAGTGGTTCTTAATCTCTTAGGCGTTACAAAGTCTTTGTCTTCACGAACAGATATATTTCAAGTTCACAATGTTATGATACATGAAGCAGATATCTATAATTCCTGACGTATTATAAAGGTTCAGAACAGTAGTTTATTTACACCCATCTTACTTTACTCGCTAATTTAATTTATTTTTAAGAACACTTTTACACTGGTCCAACTCGACTAAATATCCTCACCGCACTCTAGACACAAACTAACTACCCAACTCCTTTGTTCACCTCAAGATGGTGTAAATACTCTACTAGGACTTTGGCGCCCGGCTCATTTATTGGTTGGAGTATTAAAACAAATCAAAAAAGATACTTTTATCTCACATCAGATCATGTGACGAGATATTATGCATCATTTGAATGTTATAAATCAAATTGAATTTAACTAATTGAATTTAACTTTGAGTTAAAGTTTTAAGCACCTGTCTTATATCTCTCATTAAATGATTAACAATTAGTTCTATTTCGTTTACTTCCATAAAAAACTCGTGACATACGTACATAAATAATTACTTCCACAGACAGTAACATTTCCATTTTTTTTTTATCGACTACAAGTTGGCCCTTGACTGCTATCACACCTGATGTTAAGTGATGATGCAGTCTAAGATGGAAGCGGGCTAACTTGTTAGGAGTGGGACGAAAATCCACACCCCTTTCGGTTTCTATCCGACATCGTACCGGAACGCTAAATCGCTTGGCGATACGTCTTTGTCGGTAGGGTGGTAACTACCAATGACCAAAGCCTCGCTCCAGCTAGACTTGGACTAATTTGGAAAATCTATACAAGCCAGTCAAGGGACCTTTGTAGAAAAATTAAAGTCGAGTCGGTCAACTTTAACGAATGGGCAACGGAACGATTCTTCTGGTTAAGTCACATTTTAATATGTAGTTTATCATCATACGATACGTTTTTTTGACATTATAAATATAATATTGGTAAAAAAAATTAAGTAGAGCATCATTTCGTTCGGTCATGACACGCAGCGACACAACTTACAATAGCCCGTGTACACCGAGCCGTGGTCGACGCGAGACTGATGTTCGAACTGTACTCCCCGCACCCTTCGGTTTCCCCTCGCGACAAATAGTGGGGAGAGCCTTAATGAATTGACCTAAGTATACCACTGCGCCATTTAGGTCGTCAAAAACTTTTACAAATTAAACTATCGTTATATTATTGAAATAATGTCTGCTAAAATTCACGTTACTATTGTCGACGTATGCCTGAATTTTTTTGAACTGACACGGGGCTCATAGCCATGAGCTTGTTGCATGTAAATTGCATGCGGTGCGGGTGACCGAACGTTATGCGCGTTGAGTAGGAGCCGTTTGCGCGACTGTGCGTGTCAGCGTGTGTGTGCAGCTACTGAGGCGCATTAAATGTTCATTTTGCGAAATTGAAATTACTGAAACAAAAGGAACAAAAAAAACAAGTATTATTTTTCCCTTGCACACGCGTGATAAAAATAATAAACATGATAAAGTTTATATTATATTATTAATTGTGAGCCGATGCAGCTGCGCTGTGCTTTAAGTATCTAAAAATCACGTCAATAAGAAAAATATTTGAATTTAATTAAAGCCAAATTAAAATATAAATAAAAACAGAGACAAAGTCTACGCAGTAATCAATGAGATGAATATTTTAAAACTGATTACTTGTATAAAATATTTCGCTTCGGATATAGAGGCACCAGCTTGGAAACTCTACATTCTGTCGGTGAACGTCGGGTATTAAGATCGTCTCAGTCATGTCTCCTAAGCTCAAAGCAATTGACTGGCGGTTAGGAACATATTGATCCCTAATTCCTGGCTAAGCTAAGAGCCGTGTTATGTCATCAAGGCATAAACTTCCCAATACACAGGCCCGGAGACCGCAGAGTCGTGCTCACTTGACATGCCTCGTGAGTCAACGCGCGCTCACATGAGGCCTTACACGATCTCTGTAAACTATAGATACTATGAAATAGCAAGTTTGAATTATATAACTTAGCAACGGAATTATTATTAAAACAATTTTTATAACAAAAATAAGTTTGACTTCAAAACGCACTAAAAAGGAAAAAATAATAGGGACTTTAGTTTCTTTTATTTACATAAGCATAATTATAATTTCGGTGCCGTCCATGTTTAAGGAAAGTTTATTTAAAGAAGTGATAAAACTTCTGTGGGTAAAACCCAAAATACCATTAAAGTAGAAAGCTTTCAAACTCTAGGTACAAATATGTTGTTTTCTTATATTCCCATTGTCTCATTTGAACCAAACGCTATAGAGACATGGAATTTTCAATTCTGTGACAATCAGAACTAAATAGTACACTACTCTAAAAACGGGTCATGATGACGAATTACGAAAATATAACAAACAAACTCACATTTACGTTTATAATATTAGTATGCATATGTCTTTAAATTATAGAAAACAAAGTGTGCTTAACACTATCCTAAAAAAATACCATTTTATTTTTAAATCTTTTAGCTGAGGTGGACACACATTACAATTTCCATATATCATTCGCAAACACTAGTGAAGGAAATGTTTTCTTTGTGTTAGACATGTAAGGGTTAAAAATACTGTATCATATTCCAGGGTGGTCCTAAAAAAACAATGAGCCTAAACGATCTGAGCTAAGTTGATTTTAGGGTGATATCATTTTATGTAGTGCGCCTATTAAAATAATATTGTTAAATAAATGTTGGACAGTGGATTTAGTTGAGTAATTATGTACAAGTACATATTATTTTAAGAATATAGTTAAGAGAATAAAAGATAACAAAGGACCGGTATGTGAAAGCGGACGAGTATTAATTCTGTCCTTATCTCTCGAAAGTTAAAATGTTGTCAGTTTTCAAGAAAGATTCAAATTTTATCTGTCGTTTCGTTAGCTCAACTATAGATGTTTTTTCTTATAGCAATCAAGCAAAAGTGGGGAATGCCCTCAAGGCGTCAGTGTTTCCAGCACCTACGATCTGAACATCTTTAAGGCAGGAATGAATAAGCATTTTGTAAATAAGCGCGTTTTAACCTAGACCTCATCACTGCTTTCCATCAGGCGTGATTGGAGCCCAGCGCAAGTCTATTTACCATAAAAACACATAATATCGAACATTGTATTATAGGGCCATATTACCGTGGCTCTTGAAAGCGCGTCACTCTTTCGGACGTGTGTTAGACTTACTTAGGCCAATGTAAGAAATTCTAATTTTTGAATGTAACCATCACCACCTGTAAGGTAGGTTTGCTTACTTGACTTAATGTATAAATCACAAACGGAAAAATATTGGCAATACTATGGACAATAATATTACTTAGAAAACAGCGTTTTTAACAAATTTTTCTTTTTATTTTTTAATCTCCGACGCAAAAACGACGGGGTGTTATAAGTTTAACGTGTCTGTGTAAATGTATGTGTATGTGTCTATCTGTGGCATCGTAACTCCCAAACGGATGATCCGAATTTACTGCATTTTTTTTGTTTAAAAGGTATATCAGTCGAAAGTGTTTTTAGCTATGTTTTGTGGAAATCGGTTCAGGTCTTCAGGGTCATCAGGTCGTTTGTTAGGTGTGATAGAAATGTTACACGCTCAGTTTGCTTGAAAGCATGTGCGTGATCTGACATTTGAAACACTAATGACTTCTGGAACCACTGAGCTGGTCTGATGATAAGGCTCGAAGGTAGGAGACGTAACCCTGGTCTACATTTTTAGTAAACCCATCGAGTTTGGGCTCGTTGAATTTGTCTTGACTGGTTCTTTTCATGTTTCTAATTGACGAGGACCTGATTTTGGAAATGAAACCCTGGAATGCCGGAATGAAACGGATAAACCGATTTATATTTTTGCTGAAGAATGACCAAAGTTTAATCTTTATTTGGGTCGGGATTTTTTAAATTTTTAATTTATAGTTATATTAAAACAACGCACTTTCAGATTTAGAGCTACAACTATAATAAGCACCAAAAGAACAATTCTTGGTCCAGTAGACAGTGAATTAGTGCATTTAAAACATCTTCATTTATTTTACAGCCGGGACTGCATTTTATGATCATGTAAAGAGAAAATATCCAAGTTGGAAATGTGCCACGCTTGGCCGAGCGCGACCTGCCTTGTTAATAGCCTGATTGTTAACCAGTATGTCGTCATGTAAAACGCCGACGGTGGCAGTTTATGGCCCATCTACATGCGGGCTCCAAAATTTCAGAGCTGGCAAACTCGTGTGTTTATTTTGGTGAATCACTATCATAATCGCCCTAATCTATTTTAGACATTCATCTCTCTGTGCAGTCGTTCCTTCATTTCTGAAGATTGTGGTCCTGCTAGGATCCTAACTTCGAACGGGTGCATTTTTTTCATCTATTTTTATTATTTTTTTGCTATTGGTAGCCATATTCCGTATCGTGTCTAGGCCCATCGTTTCATCTTCCTTTAGCTGGTCAGCCCATCGTGTTGGAGAGCGGCGCCTCGGTGTTATCCCGTCAGTGCATTCATCACCATCAGCTTATTTAGGACTTCCTTCTTGTGAGGCAGCTTGGAGCTTAGACCCACTACGCTGCTCCGATATGGGCTGGCGGGTTTAGAATATAGGTAGTAGTTTTAAAATATAGGTAGTATACAGGGTTTAGAATATAGGTAGTATACAGGGTTTAGAATATAGATAGTATACAGGGTTTAGAATATAGGTAATAGTTTCGGATTTTTTAACGATCTCTGTATGATGTTGATAATATAGACCGAATTAACGTGCTCTCCCGAGACACGGAGCTTCACAACCAACTTCCCAAATACGGGCATAGAATTTCAGTTACTCAGAAGGAACAAGTGCTGAGGACGTTACTATTCCATAGCCCGACCCAGGATTCAAACCCAGGCCCTCATGAAAACCTAACCTAACCACTGGACCAAAGAGGCCGATATACTCGTATATATAGTGCTTGGCTGCAATCTGTTTATAACATGCCTGTTTGAACGGCGCTAATACCTCTTACCAGTAATAATGCTCTTATTCTAACTTTAGCTTCGGCACTCGATATTCCTTTTCACAGAAAATCTTGAGACTAACAATCTCTTCATCAACCAATCAATACAGATTTTCTTCTCACAATGAATCTTGTCTTGCTTTAATATTTAAAACTACGCAACCAATTTTCACGTGGTTTTTTACCAGATAGAGTGAATCAACAGGAAGGTTTATGTGTACAATACATGCATAATATAGTGAACACTATATATAACAATAATTTTAGAGGTTTCCAATGTGATGTCGTAAATCAACGCATTTTTTGCGCTTACATGGTAAACGCTGGCTAAACCCTACGAGATATATACACAATAATGTACTACAGTATTGCACACCTTAAAAAGGTCAACAAAAAAGTCCGCGATGGTATACTCGTATGTCTATCTCTTAGGGATAACACACATTAACCATTTTTTATCTTATTACTTTCAACCAAAATTAGCGGTTTATTTACGAAGCTATTTTAAAGCAATACTGCATTCATCCTCAATCAAATATAGATCACTATTGCCCTTTACATCATGTAATTTAATTGATTATTTTCCAAAATATATAAGATGCAAAATGCATAGCGAGCGGTTGGGGCGTGCGTGCACCGCCGCCGTCTAAAAAGGCGTCTAAGTGCTTTGCTGTAAGACACTGGGTGCTTAGTTTTATATTTTTTAATTATACTACTGTAACACGGTGATAATAAAAAAAGCTTGTCTGAGTTTGTTGTGGGGTTTTCCCGGACCAAGGCGCGTTTGGAAACTTTGTACCTTTAATTTAAAGTTTCAGATATTAATTTTCATCATAACTTTTAAACAATCTAAACATTCAAAATAATCTTAAAGATTTCACTGAAAAATATAATATACTTAGTCTTTGACTTTGACTACGCGTCTCTTCTCAGCGTGACAATATCCTGGCAATAGTCTGCCATGCCTATTTGTTGATTGGCAAACTAAACTTTTGTACCTTCAGACTATTCTTTCTATTCTTTGATGACGGGTTTAAATTGGCTCTAGTGTACAGACATGCAGTGGACGGGAACTTTTATAATAAGGTAAATTAATATTATACCTATTCAAAAAAGCGCCAGCTGTCGCTAGTGTACTGTTGATGTTCCACAGATAATTTATTACTACCCTACAAAAAAGAATTAAGCAAATGCGTACAAATCCGTAGAATGAATTAGGGTACTGCAATATAAGTTTTCATCGGTGTCCGTGGTGGATAATCTCTGTAAATCTCTGACTGAAGCCGATAAGCCAGATGCGTTTTTGTAAGACTTCCCATGCTTAGCGAAAATAGTCCTTATTGCAAAGGGGAAGTGAACAAGATAACGGACATCTATACTGGAGTCAATATCCTACTGACCTGTTATATTACGTACTTTCACTAATACAAGGTTTGCGCATTATCACAATTAACTAACAACTTGCAACAAATAAAGAATACATTGTATTTTACAAAGTGTTCTTATGCTACAAAAATGGCTTAGCTTGTTTATTTACGCAAGTAGGCAAATTTAAGTATATTTACTATTCTGTTTTATTGCTTTATACTTTTAATTAACTTTTAATTAATATTCTTTACTTTTATTAGCTGTTACTTGTAGCTTTCATATACGTAACAAAAAACAAACTAACAGTGATCCCAGAAGCTCGTAATTTTTGAAAGTCATTTATTTATTTCCTCCCCATTTTATTACAGGTCAAGGGATAACTCTTGACCTGTAATCACACCTAGTGGTAAGTGATTATACAATCAATCAACAAGACATCGTATCGGAATTCTAAACTGCTAGGAGTTACGTTTTTTTTCTGCAGGGTGGTAACTTTCCACGATCAAAGTCCCACCCGTCAGACCTGAAGTTATCAAGTAGGCCATCAAAAAGTTAGCAAAAAACACCTTTGTACAGAGAAGACCACCGTCCTAACATAGATTCCTTATAAAAAGCCAGCTCTGATTTCAGAACGATCTTTATACAAAGGCGTTGGAAAACCGGAGCATTGGTAATAATCATTTTCATTCAAGCACAGCATCACTGTTGTTGTTCGCGCTCGTAATATTCCGTTCATTTCGTTATTATCTCTTCCTCGTAACATCTTGTTCACACAAGCGAAAAAAAATTTTAACAAAAAATAAAAACGCCTTCAAAACGCACTAAAAAGTAAAAAATAACTACGTCATTTACTTACTTTAATTTACTTAACCACATCTATGAAATCGGTGCCACCCAAGTTTAGGTAAAGACTTTAAAGTAGAAAGCTCGGGTGGCACCGACTTCATAGATGTAATTAAGTAAATTAAAGTAAGTAAATGACGTAGTTATTTTTTACTTTTTAGTGCGTTTTGAAGGCGTTTTTATTTTTTGTTAAAATTTTTTTATTTCATACTTTTTAGTGCTTTATCAACAACGAACATACTAATAAACCTACTCGAACTAAACCATAAATACCAATATTCACTACCTACTTATAACATTCCGACGTCCCTGCAAAAGTGAATACAAAGTTTGAAGAGTTTCCTCGAGTTTTCGTAGATCTCATCATTGGATCATGACATAGTAAACATTAAACTAACTGGAAACTATAACCTTTCAAACTTCTTATTGAGACATAAATTAATCGAGCCCAATCACAAAGTAGCTACTATAAACCGTTAAATAGCTCCCTCAACTGTCCTTCTTCTTCATCGCCAGACCCTCAATGACAGTCACGGCCCATCTAAATATAAAGTTCTCATTGACACAAATTAATCGAGCCCAAATACAAGGTAGCTACTGTAAACCGTTAAAGAGCTCCCTCAGCTGTCCCTCGTCTTCATCGCCAGACCCTTAATGACAGTCACAGCCCATCTAAATATAAAGTTCTCATTGACACAAATTAATCGAGCCCAAACACAAGGTAGCTACTGTAAACCGTTAAAGAGCTCCCTCAGCTGTCCCTCGTCTTCATCGCCAGACCCTTAATGACAGTCACAGCCCATCTAAATGTAAAGTTCTCATTGACACAAATTAATCGAGCCCAAACACAAGGTAGCTACTGTAAACCGTTAAAGAGCTCCCTCAGCTGTCCCTCGTCTTCATCGCCAGACCCTTAATGACAGTCACAGCCCATCTAAATATAAAGTTCTCATTGACACAAATTAATCGAGCCCAAACACAAGGTAGCTACTGTAAACCGTTAAAGAGCTCCCTCAGCTGTCCCTCGTCTTCATCGCCAGACCCTTAATGACAGTCACAGCCCATCTAAATGTAAAGTTCTCATTGAAACAAATTAATCGAGCCCAAACACAAGGTAGCTACTGTAAGCTGTTACGGAGCTCCCTTAACTGTACGTCGTCTTCATCACCAGACCCTCAATGACAGTCACAGCCCATCTAAATGTAAAGTTCTCATTGAGACAAATTAATCGAGCCCAAACACAAGGTAGCTACTGTAAAACGTTACGGAGTTCTCTTATATATAGATCGGCTCCATCATCAGATCGACTCCAAACCTTCATCAAATTGTAGTGCTTTTAAATACTTACCGGAAAAATTAACAAACGTACTTGTTGTCCCTACAATTTTTGAAAGTTTCCCTCGTTTTCTCCAGGATCCCATCATCAGATCCTGGTTTCCTTGTCATGGTACCACCACCGGACTATCTTCTTTCCAACAAAAAAAGAAATATCAAAATCGGTTCATAAACGACGAAGTTATACGCGAACACACATAAAAAAATTTACGGTCGAATTGAGAAACGCCTTTTTTTTTTGAAGTCGTTTAAAAAACGCATCAAAGTAAATGTATAAAGTAATAAGGGTGTGAGTTCGTAGCAGACTGTAGACGACGTATCGCTGAGACACTACTGATTTCAATGTATATATATGGAAACGACGAGTCGTAAGTCATGAAAGGTATTTCATAGTATTTTTGGTAGAAATTCAAAGAGAGGACAACATTCGTGAACCGCGTTTGAAATAGCGGCCCACACCAGTTATTTCTAAGAAATATACATTTCCTGGCTCGTCGTTTCGAGTATAAATAACTAGCAAGAAGCAGTAGAATTCTATCTCTGCAGTTGTTCCTTCATGACTGAAGATCGTGGTCCTGGTACGACGCCTTCCACCTGCTCCTGTTGGTGGTCATCTTCGCTAGTGAATAAAATTACTGCTTGGACGCACTCAGCTGATCAGCCCATCGTGTTGGGGAATGGCCTCTAGCTTTTTTTCCATCCGTGCTGCCGGTTATTATTATCTTTTCAAAACTAGTGTCCTTCCGCCTCATGATACTCAAAATAAGCCAGAATCCGTTGATAGCAGATGAATGAGAGCCTGACCTTGATTCCGAGCTGCGACAGAATATATGCGTTTGTGCGCTTAGCTGTCCAATTCTCATTTAGACGTGACATAGCGCTCTTAGCCATTGCTATGCGTCTCTTTATCTCTGGCGCACAGTTGCCGTCATTGCAAATCCGGGATCCGAGATAGACATATTCCTGTACGATATCAACAAATGGTATGATGTTGGTGTTGAGTAATTTCCCCACCCGATAATGAACTAATAAGTACCGAATAGACGTCGAATCAGACGTCGTCTGCTGTCGGCTACGAAATTTCTGCTTAAAAACTATGTTTTCCGCACGCACTTCATAGGATAAATGATATTTCAAGGGAAAACCTAACTTCTCTTTGGGGTTTCCCACAAAGTACTCATGCAATGTAAATTAATGTTTAATGAAGTAGTCATTTTGTAAATAGTAGACACAAATAGTACCATCACTTGTATTTTATCTATTAAAATAATGTTTAATGAAGTAGTCATTTTCTAAATAGTAGACACAAATAGTACCATCACTTGTATTTTATCTATCAAATTAATGTTTAATGAAGTAGTCATTTTCTAAATAGTAGACACAAATAGTACCATCACTTGTATTTTATCTATCAAATTAATGTTTAATGAAGTAGTCATTTTTTAAACAGTAGACACAAATAGTACCATCACTTGTATTTTATCTATCAAATTGATGTTTAATGAAGTAGTCATTTTGTAAGTAGTAGACACAAATAGTACCATCACTTGTATTTTATCTATCAAATTAATGTTTAATGAAGTAGTCATTTTGTAAGTAGTAGACACAAATAGTACCATCACTTGTATTTTATCTATCAAATTAATGTTTAATGAAGTAGTCATTTTTTAAATAGTAGACACAAATAGTACCATCACTTGTATTTTATCTATCAAATTGATGTTTAATGAAGTAGTCATTTTGTAAGTAGTAGACACAAATAGTACCATCACTTGTATTTTATCTATTAAAATACACGTGATTCAATTCCATCGGAAACGATATCCGAAGAGCTCTGATATATTTTTGTTAAGTTACAAAGAAGCATAAAAAATGTTTAACATCATACGATATGAAAAGGACCCGATCCCTGTAAAGTACTCTAGAATATTCGCAAAAAGTATCTTTATTATTTCTGACCTCACACATGTGGTGATAACGTAAATTGAATTTTGGTCCTTTGTGGAGTTCAATCGTGTTGTATCACTATCGATGACGTAGCAGTGACATCACCGTGCAATATATGGCCAATGTGGACATTATTCATAAGTTGCCGATCAAATTGATGTTCATTCATTGAGATAGTCAAGCTACTATATCCTCTACTCTTGAATTATGACTGAGTTATCAGAAGTTTAGAGAGTGGATTCAACCTTTAGAACCATAATTTCACAATATTTTTATTCGAAACTTCACTTTATATATAAATTTATCTTCTTTAATAAAAAACACTTTTTAACACGCTCGTATAGCCAAAACAGAGAGTTAAACGTTGCCAGCGGTGATATTTTGTTAGTATAACGGTGTCCTAATGGGTCGTGCTCTTTTACCACGCGATAACTTAAGTCTCAAAAGGCACCTGTAGGGTCGCGACGTTTTCTTATAATCGAAACCCTGCAGATGTTAGATACGTTACAAAATGTAGCAAAAAGGATGACTGTCAAAATCCGACCCAAGACAGAAACCTATCTACGAGTATCTAATAGTGCCGCGTACAGCTTTTCTATTTCGAATCTTTTTGCATAGTAGAGTCATATCTATATTATAGTGATACTATAATATATATATGACTCCGTAATATATAATAATATAATAATACGTGAAATAGAAATATTAGCAGTCATCAGCGGTATCAACATATCAGTGTATTAGCCTTCGTCAAATCCGGCCTCTCTACCAATAGGAGTTGGTATATGGCTTAGACCCAGGTTGCTGCTCCCATAAGGGTTTGTGGGCTTAATAATATTATTTGCTTTAGTAAAAAATGTCTGAAACTGTCAGATTATGATAATGTGACACTTCAAGGCACGGAAGTGTAATACAACCATTCAAAGAAAAAGATAAGCTCAATATTTACATAGCCTGATTCAGGAATAAAGCTCAGGATCTCATGATCCGAAGGCACATATTGAATGAACCAACAAGATAGGCGCAGTGTTAGTTCAGTAGACGTAAGGAATTTGCTCAAGCAATAATAAGAGTAACTTGCGCATGTGACATGCACCGTGACTGAGCACCTTAGAAAACAGAGCTTAATCGTGGACACTTTGTAAGGCGACGCTATCTGAATGGTGTTTTCAGCTCGTTTGTCTCGCTCTAAGCCGCTCCATCAACTAAGCTTACGATTCTTAGTTTAGAACATAGTATCTTAGTTATATAAAGGCGAAAGACGTCGGAGTAATGCTTTTGTCGATATATTTAAAAAAAACGTAAAGTCCATTTATTTTATGTTTAATTTATAGTATCTACAATATGTTTCAAAATAATTTTACTATGGATATCTTTTGAGCTAAATTATCCGTTTGTTAGTATTGTGTGGTAGAAAGACAATTCTCAATTCTACACAAAATCGCACCGGTACGCTAATTCGCTTGGCGATACGTCTTTGTTGGTAGGGTGGTAGGTAACCACGGCCGAAGCCTCCTCCCAGTCAAATTTAGAGCAATTTAGAAAATCTTAATCGGTCCAGTTGGGAACGGAAACCAGGATCTCCGTCTTTTAAATCCACAGCGCATACCACTGTGCCGCGGAGGCCATCAAAACGCGTTAACCTAAGCCCAGTTGTTGGCTTTAGATCACGTGGGCCCTGGGTTCTAGGCTTGGGTAGTGCTTTAAGATATTGTATTCTTCTTTTTTCCAAGAACTTTTGAGTTGTAGAACGAAGTTGGGAAGTTGACAGTGTTATACCCCAATACACATTGGAGCAGTGTTAAGGAAAAATTGTTTTTCTTAAATAAAAAGAGGCCAGGATTTTCAAAAGGTTATTAAAATATGTAAATGAATTAGAAGATGCTCTAATACAACATACAAAATATGTTAATAATTACAAATGACTATACCTTTCATAATAATATTTGTTTTTATTAAGTGCCAATATTGATTTTATCTAATAGAGTTTACATTCGATCTAAACGAACCGTCTCGCAGCAACCGTAAATCGTATTTGACTTTTTGTGGCCTTTTTGATTTTATTCGTCCATTTTATGCCGGTCTTTTAGCGGTTGAAATGAAAATACTGAAATATCTCCGTTAATGTCTATTACCTACGAGTATATGTATGAATTGTAGGTTTCACTAATATAGCGATGTTAAATACATATACGCCTAATAAATATCTACTTTTTACAATATAGGTTGTATATTGGAAGGAAGTTTTTAATATTTTAGGTAGTAAAATAAATGCCAAGTAATAATCATTACATAGTATAAAAGTATAGTATAAATAAGTAAGTAGTAATCATTACATAGTATAAAAGAAGTATAAGTCGCTTTTTTATGTTTGTCCGTATGTATGCTTAAATCTTTGAAACGATGCATCCGATTTTCATGCGGTTTTTTTTATCAGATAGAGTGGTTCAACAGGAAGGTTTATGTATATAATACATGCACAATGTAGTAGGGAAACACTCATAATAATTTTAGAGGTTTCTGATGTGATGTCGTAAATTAACGCATTTTTTTGCGTAATTTTTACGCGTGCTTGCGCCGCCGATAGTACCAGCATTGCACCCGTGCGAAGCTGGGGCAGGCCGCTAGTAACCTATATTTTATACTTACTATAGTTGGTTACTAATTTTGTTAACAAATCATACCAAAGTTAACCTAATTTGACGGATTAGTTTTTGGATAAGTTAAATGACTTAAGAATTATTAAAGAAAACACCAACAAATCAGTGAAAATCTAATTTGACGATTCCTGTCATATCATAAATAAAGGCGAATTAATATTATTGAAGTTATTATTATATTAGTAGTAGCCTTAAATCATTTCAATCAGCCCATACAGAAATGGTGTGCGTGGGTAATTTCAATTTCAAATCAAAATTCATTTATTTCAAATAGCCTTACTTTATAGGTATTTTTGAAACGTTACATTCCTGTGATTATGACTTTATCACTGGCTTAGAAGGTAAGGTGAGCCAGCAAGAAAGTGTATTTTTAAAAATTTCAAAATTTCAAATATAATAATTCTAAAGATAATCACAATATTACCGCTTGAAGTTGCTTAGTTTACTCATAAATTTATTCGCAGTAGGTAGAATGTTAATGAATGCTGTTAAAATTAAGACATTTTCTCTGCTTTAGCACAGCAACGGAAGTTAAGAATAATGTAGGAATTTACCGACGGTATTATTAAAACAAACTTGCTTATCTCGCTGTCTATTCCCTACAGGTTTGCTCTATAATACTTAAAATTATATAAATTACACTTTTTAAACCACTTGAAAAAAGATGTTATCAATTCGACCTGCCTGTACTAATATAGTTAGAATTTTATAGATTTGAATATGTTAGTCCGGACCAGATTTTAAGCATATGTGCTTAGTTACAAAAGTAAAGGTACGTTTGTAAATTTGTATGTAAGTAAGTTTGTTTACGCAGATCTCAATGACAGACAGTTGAGTCAGATTACTAAAAAAACTTTTTAGTTGTACAATGTACATTGTATATCAATTAGGTAATTGTGATAATTTCATCAAAATCATATCAGTAGTTTTTGAGAATGAAGAGAGAAAGGTCTAAGTCATATTTCATTGTAATCAGAGTCAAAGTAGGTATGTAATGATAATTAAAAATTAGGTATTAAAAAGACGTTTGGTCTGACAGCCTCGGTGGTCTGAGAGGTCTGCCAGGACGAGGTTCTGGGTCCGGTTCCTGGTTTCATCTAAGAAATTAAAATTAAATAATTTCTATTTCCAGAGTAGGGAATTTGGTGGTTTTTCACATCCGTGCTTCGGAGGGCACGTTAAGCTGTCGATACAATCGGATAGTGATCGTTAATGTATAAACATTATCATGCTAAGCCCGCTAACCCCCATTAGAGCAGCGTGGTGGGTCTACGCTCACATTCTTACAATCTCTAACAAAGAAGGAGAGGGAATATGGAGGCCTGCCCCATAGCAGACCGTTTATGGGCTTATAATGATTGATTGATGAAAAAGGCGGTTACATTTTTTTTTAATTTTATTATAATTATCTCTCACTCAAATATATTTTGACTGAATCACTACGGTACCTCAAAAATTATTTACTCAGTTGACTCATTTAGAACAGATTTCTTAGTACTCCCTCGGGAAAAGTATCTACGTGAATAAAACCACTGTTCACAACTAGTATTATCTTCATCTTCATTATCAGGTCACTTCTTCAAAATGAAGTTTAGCAGTCAGGTGGAGAAAGTTCTTCCGGTCCGGTGAAACAGTTTTAAGCTTCGTGTAGCATTGTGTAACATCAATAAAATAATATATAAGACATTCTAGTGGCTAGCCTATATAGCACCTGAACTGAGGTCCTGGAATTGATATAATGTTAGATTAGTACTTATTTATGTTCCAACATTGCAAGTAATTAAGTATTATTAAATAAGGTTATACCACTGTGAATTCACCGTTCCAATGTATTCCAACGCATAACATTTGCTTAGTATTCAGTGCATAGAAGCTTGCACTTGGGATATTCGTGTTGAATACATGGATTCCTTCCAGATTAGACGCTATTGCTGACTCCCTCTATGAATTTGTTTATGTTGGTTTGCATTTGTGATGTACATTTGATATTATGAATATGTATGTCATTATCAATAATATTACTAAATTATTCTTATATTTAGAATTATTTTTATAGTAATAATGTATACTCTTTTTTACTAATTTTACGAGGTCTTTGGTTCAGATTCTGTGGCGTGTTGTAAAATTTTGAGATTTTTTTCTTCTAAGAAATTTTCAGTAAATTTTTATGTTTGGAATCGTGGTGATGTTATAGCGTCGTTTTCCGGAGAGCACGGTAAGCCGCCGGTCACTATCACCGACATCTGACAATGATCGTTAATAAAATAAACAAACTATGAACCTTAAAAGTAATAAATGATAACGTGAATCTTTGTACTCCAATGAAAAATAATAGTGTTTCTCAAGAAACAGATGATTTGATGGAATATTCCACACGACTTCAAAGTGTTGAAGGTATAATCTGTTTTCTTCGCTTGTAACAATAGTACGTAGGTGGTTCACTGTTACAGGTAAAACGACTTAACTATTATTTACGTATCTGTCTGGTGGATCCAGTGGTATTATGAAGCTTCAGACTACAAGGTCCCGGGTTTGATTCCCAAGTGGAATAATACTGGGTCTAAATTCTATATCCCTTTTTCTATAAGGAGGGAGGCCTGCCCTTGTATTGGGCAGTTATTAATATAATAAAGGTTAAAGGTTAAACTGCCTCGTTGGTCTAGTGGTTAGCCTATGTGGCTTCGATCATGAGGTCCTGGGTTCGATTCCTGGGTTGGGTCACGGAATAATTCTAAGCTTTTTCATTCTTCTATGAAATGTTCAGTACATTTTTAAGCCCGGAGTCTGGAAGTTGGTGGTGTTAGACCCCCGTGCCTCGGAGAGCACGTTAAGCTGTCGGTCCCGGTCACTGTCATCAACATCTGATAGTGATCGTTAATAAATGAAACCTTATCACCCTAAGCCCGCCAACCCGCATTGGAGCAGCGTGGTGGGTATACGCTCCATATCCTCTCTCCCATAAGAAGGGAAGCCAGGTCCTGTAGTGGGCCGTTATTAGGCTGATAATAATGATGATGATGAAAGGGCCGGACTTTATGTCAAAAGGTCAAGACTTAAATTTTAAATTAGTACTTTAGATTATTGTCGTACCCTCTCTTAACACTGTCTATATTACTAATTAGAGGAGACCAATATGTTAAAAAAAATACAAACGAAATTTGAATAACTTGATTTTTCCAAGATAACAGAACCGATCTCAACATTTTTCTAGATTGAAAGTCACAATTTCAATAAATCTATTTGCTTCTAAAATACATCAGATCATTCATGGCAGATGTCATTCCTGTATTCAATTATTATGGTATCAGATGAGGCTACAGATTGGAACTTAGATTGATAAAAGTCTTCAATCAAGCGGAGCGAGTCCTTTTAATATTAGACTAATATTACAAATATAAAACATTATCCTCCTTCTGCCGCAGTGGGGTAATTAAAAGCAATTGACTACAAAATCGTGATCACTGAAGACAACTTTTGAATAATGTCGATTCAAGTCAAGCTTCGGACTTTGCCTGTAACACTGTATAGACCTTGTGTTTTCGCCGCCTGTAACAATAGGTAGCACGAAGTTATGGAATTCCCTACACATTATTAAATTCGCTTCTCAGTTGTTTGCAGCGTTCTACCGAATTTCGTGCTACGGCACTCCAGCTACGAGGCTACGAGGCTACGGGGCTACGGAGCTACGAAATACGTAGCTTGAATATAGAAAGTGCTAAGACAATTACGGCTAACTAAGTTAAGGCTTTGTAGTGTTAGATGTGTGAGTGTATCGTGAGGATGTTCGCGTATGTACATACGTTTCATGTATATATTTTTGGATACATCAAGGGAAGAAGATTAAAAAGAGAAAAACATATGATTCTTGACGGTGGACAAACTAATGATGGTCCTTCGTGTAATAGTTCGTCCTAGTGATGCTAGATAATTAGAATATTGGTAAGACTGTTCCTAAGAAAATAATATGATTGAAATTATTCCGGGATCTTTAATTTCAACCTTACCTAAATATTTATTTCAATAATATTAAAAACATCATGTGTATGGGTAATCTCACAAAGATAATGTCCTTTTTTGTTTGGACGAAATATCGAACCACGAAACAAATACATACATTAAATTGATTCTCAGTTTTAAAATCTTTGTTGTTTCATCTAATATTTTATTACAAATAAGTTTCCGCCGTTTTATTGTAGATGGTCCGGCACGGAGTTTCGGTTAGCTTTCGCAGATGATAACCGTCTTAAAAAATAGTTTGGACATTCAAGAACAACATAACCTATTAATATTATTGATTTTATATTGGTAAAATATAATTTTTATAAGTTGAAAATGTCAAAATTTTAGCCAAGTAAGCGTCATTTGCGGGAAATATTAGTTTACTTCTTTAATTTAAAGTAATCTGCTGCTGAGGCGCATCAGTTGCTCGTAGAAGCATATGGTGAGGGTGCTTTGAGTGAGAGAACGTGTCGAGAGTGGTTTCAAAAGTTTAAAAACGGTGATTTCGACGTAGAAGACAAAGATCGCAGTGGAAGGCCAAAATTTACGAGGATGCAGAATTGGAGGAGTTATTGGAGGAAGATTCATCTCAAATACAAAAAGAACTTGCTCTAACATTAGAAGTCACTCAGCAAGCAGTCTCACATCGTTTAAAATCATTAGGAGTTATTCATAAACAAGGAAATTGGGTTCCGTACGAATTAAAGCCGAGAGATATTGAACGCCGATTATGCTTACGCCCTCAATACTATTCTAGACACGAAAAAATTATTCTTCTGCATGGCAATGCTCATCCACATGTTGCGGCTCCCGTGAAAAAGTACTTGGAAACACTTGATTGGGAAGTGTTACCCCACCCGCCGTATTCACCAGACATTGCACCGTCCGATTATCACCTGTTCCGGTCCATGGCACATGCTCTGACGGCGCAGCGGTTCACATCTTATGAAGATACCAAAAATTGGGTTGATTCGTAAATAGCCTCAAAAGACAAGGAGTTCTTCAGACGTGGGATTCGAATGCTGCCTGAGAGATGGGAATAATGGGAATAATTTTAAATAAATTAATTTTACCGTTCTTTTATAATAAATATTTAATTTGTGTTAAAAAACGGCGGAAACTTATTTGTACTCCTGTATAACAATACAAAAATTTTAAATTAATAATCGATAACAAAACCATTTAACACCCACCACCGCAATAAAACTTGCGAAAGTTTGTATTCCCAAAACAAGGTCGAACAGCGCTCTTATTAGTTGATCAGCGCTAAAATTAATCCGCACGGGACATCTTTTAAATCGCCGAGAGCTCTAACATCCAACCCCTTTTATCAGAATGATTGTACAAAACCACTCAACCCTTTTAATCCCCAATCCGAAGTGCGTCCGGTCGTTAGGTGACATTAATGGAATCCACCCGGCTAGTCTGCCGTGAAAATAACAAGGAAGGATTTGGCGACTCAATCTGTTACAAATAAAAACCTCCTACTGTCCTCCCCGCCTGTTGTGTTTCATGCATTGTTATTCCACTTTCTGGAAAAATATTTCTGTGTGACGCAACGCGTAACAGGAAAATAAACAGCCAAGTGGTCAATTCACACGATGTAACGAATATTTTTATCTATTCTCGTGTTATATTATATTTCGAATTATGAATGAACTATTTATGTGTATTTATAAAATAAACAATTTAATTCCATTCACCCTCGCCTCATAAATCTCTTTTGTTAATCTTCTTTCATCCATTCTCTCTACATTCCGAAACCATCTAAGCATCCCTTTCTCTATTTTAGTCACTACATCTTCTTTTACACCATACTGTTCTCTTATTATACTATTGCTAACTCTGTCACTTAGTTTTATTATACTATTGCTAACTCTGTCACTTAGTTTTATTCCGTACATACTCCTCACATATGATGTGCTTGCGATTAAAATTGCGATCCCAAATAATAATTTGGACACCACTGAAATTACGCAAAATCTATAATTAAGTCTAAAAAGTGAAAAATTGTTCTTTTTGCTCAAAAGTTATCAAGTTAAATATTTTATAAGATTGAGTAATGTAGAGTATTGAGACAAGGTAAAACTTTCGTAACTGTATTTAAAAAGGCAATTCATCCGTTAAAACGCACTACAGTTCGATTTTCTTTGTAATATAATTAATAATTTTATACCAATTTTTACTTAAAAATTAGTGAATTAATAATAATAATCTAACTAAATTTAATAAAGAGCCATTAACAAGCTGAACGCAACGTCAAATTTATCGAAATTATTTTTAAAAATTTCAATGGGTACTTTTAACTTATAACAATAAAAAACAAACAATGTAAATTACCAGAAAGCAAAACCAGGAATTCAGTAACATAAAAAAACAAAAAAATACATACAAAATATTCGATACACGAGTATTTTCCCCATGAACAAGTCAGTTTATCCCACTCACCGAGCGGCACCCAAGAGAAACATTCGTCAAAACAAAACTAAAAACTTACTTATGAATATTCGCTTGTAGCAGTAACGTATAAGCTAGTGTCAATCGGCTTCGCGCATGCGCCCTCGGGTTTTGAGCAGAAGCTTGTGTGAGAAGTTCAGTAATTGGCCAAACGCCGTCTGATTTGGACGTACTCTGACCAGTTTTGGCTAGTTTTCCCGCTCGACACGCGCGCGTCATCTGTCAGCGAAATTATTATGATAAGGCTTTGTAACTTAGCGAACTTTGTGTGCGTCGTACACAACTTTTAATGTTAGAGTGAGTGTATTGTACAGTTATGAAGTTTTTCTAAGTTTAAGAGTAGTTATAACTTGTATATAAAGTGAGTTAAGTGATGAACTAATGGACTTGTGGATTTCGAAACTTTTCTCGAAAGGTAGGTGCTTATTTAAATCGATTATCGTAAATATTAATTACTTAAGGCTTAATTAAAGCACTTGTAAGATGTTATATTATCTGTTAAATATTATCATCAACTTTTTAGGTGAAGTTTTAGATACTGCTCTTAACATGAAATAAATAGAGTTTAAAGCATTTTATAATTATTATTACATATTACGACTACAAATTTACACATCGAGCTTGTGTGGTAACTATGAATGAGCACAATTTGTCACTTCAGGTGGTTTTTAGTGCGATATAAGTTCTTTAGTTTCATAGACCACGTGAAAATAATTTACATTATATTGGATAGTTTTAAGAGTTGAGTAAAACATTTTAATCATTTGTTTATCTTCTTTTCCTAATTAAACGCGGATAAAATATTATACTATGGAATTAAGTTTTGCAAGCTTTTTGATAATTCGGGTCATACCACAGTATAGAGAATCAGTGCGTATTTATGCGAGTCCTTAAACTACCAGCCGTCAGGTTCAATTAAACTAGGATTTCACTTGAAAGTATCTAACAGCTAAGTAAAGTATCTAAAATAGGTCAGATGGAAGACTAGAAACGCCTTTGTTGCGGTTTGCTGCGACTTTTTACAGAAAACAGATAAAAAGATTCAGCGGTTTGAAATCCCTATCTGTATGTCTAATTTTATAAAATTGAGGGCTTTTTTAATAAGTGCATCTTTAACTAGCTAAAACAATATCTTTTGTACTAGCTTACTATTGCAGTATGTGTTCTTCCTGTGAAGAGGCCCCTTCACCAGAAAAAAATTCTCACTATGGGAAAGCTAGCTAGGCAATAATTCTTATCATAGCAGTGCGTATGAGGAACGAGAAACCTAACTGCTAAGATCGCGGCCAGGGGATATCAACTACGTAGCGATGGTGTCCCCTGTGATACCGTAGCACATGATTCTTCTCTCGTCTCACCTTAACGTGGTAACGGCGCCACGTCTAAATGACACATCTCGAACTCTTTTATACATATTCGTTATGTCCTTGTTTATTATTCAGACTAAAATATATCCCTTTTGAATTATCATCATCATCATTTCTTTTATTTATATTCATAACAAATTAGCCCTTGACTTCTGTCACACCTGATGGTAAGTGACAATGCAATCTAAGATGGAAGCGGGCTATTTGGTAAAAGTAGGACGAAATGCACACCCCTTTGGGTTTTTACACAGCATCGTCCCGGAACGTTAAATTGCTTGGCGGTACGTCTTTGTCGGTAGAATCATAACTAGCTACGACCGAAGCCTCCCACCAATCAGACCTAGACTAATTTAGAAAATCTTAACCAGCCCAGCCGTTAATCGAATCCAGGACCTCCGTCTTATAAATCCACTGCGCATACCACGTGGGCTGTCAAAAATCGTCATGATCATCATTGTCAGCCGATGGACGTCCACTATCATAGGACTTTCAGGACGATAAAACGGTCTTGAACTGCGTCCAGCGGCTTCCTGTAAGTGTCTGAAGTCTTCGTGTGGTTTCAATTCCACGTTGCGAAGGTCACTTGAAACTGCACTTCCTGATCTGGAGTCACCAATCCTTGTTACCCTAACGTAGTTTTCGAAGTTTCGCTCAAATGAAATGTAGTAGAAAACAAATGCGCAAAGGCATCTTAACTCAGTGGAAGCATACCTTCTTGTGTTAATGAAAGAAGTGACACTTTATTAAATTATATATATAATATAATAGGTAGATCAAAAAAAATATCGTCAAAAATCAAACTTAACCAATGAAAAGTCACGGATCGTAGCACGTTATAAATGTAAGTAAAAATGTCATTAATTGAAAATCTTTCCTCTCCACAAAATTGACCGCCATCAATTGACAAGTTAATTACTTTTTCAATTGTTATTTTAATTGCCAATAGGGATCTGTTTGCTTTCAATCATTGGAGTGGTTCATCGGGTCAAGCTTCAGAATTGTGTTTGAGCAAATAATAGGATTTCAAAATGAGTTGAGTATGTACATATCGGTTACTCGACCTTCATACCTAATGATAATCATCATAATTATTATTTAACTATTTTAAAAGCAAACTTAAGCTCCAGGCTTCTAAGGATCTTCACCTACTGCTTCAATGAGGGTCGGGGTTTAAGTCACTATGGTGCAGGACGGAGGTCGCGACGCATCTTCTTAGTCGTGTGGTCATGTAGTGTGGTGTGGAGTGGTCGGGGGTGCTACAATTCTTCTCCACCTCTACCGGTTAGTTGCATTGCGTCACCTTCACCAGGTCTTAATAATTTGGAGATCTATCTCCCTCTGGATCCTTTTCATACATTTTACACTGATAACAGCAATGCAACTTAGCGGTACAAAAAATAACATAAAGTTGCCGACTGCACATAATAATTTGTTTTTTATAAACTAGCGGGTTTCCGCAGCTTCACTCGCGTAGCTTCTGTTCCTATAGTAATATGAGTATAATAAAAAATAGATTATGTTACTTTTCATGACACTGGCTATCTTGTACAAAAACAATTTTCACAATCCGACCGATAGTTCCAGAGATTAGCTGAAACGGATAGACAAAAGTTTTAAAAATTGACCGCATATCAGGGAAAAAGTTTTTAATTTGTAATTACAAACAGACACTTCAATTTAATACATTTGTATGGATAAAGAATTTGTTTCCAACAACTTCATAAAGAAACTATCCATTTCAATTCTCGGAAGTTCAGATACAAACTACATTCCTACCAATTCGTGAACCCGATACCAAAGGGCATAGAGTCTTTGGCATTCCTTTGATAGTTAGCTACAAAAACCTTTCTATGTTCTGGTACAAACGCCATAAACCGAAAATAAAATGTAGAGTATCCGAGCTGCAGAGCGGACTGAGATCGCTATAAAATCAGAGAATCGAAACTTCAAAAAAATCGGAGAAAAATAAAATGCGTGTAGTGAGCTATCTTTAACTTTGAAAACTTCTTATAGTCAAAAATAAAAAGAAATAACCATGCTATGTATTGTGTTAACAGCGTGACACTTTCCATATTTTTCGTCATATAGCCAATTCACATAAAATCTTAACAAATGAACTAAAATTTTTGTTATGTAACTTAAAACTTTCAACTGGAAATCTGATTTCCTCTTTGAAACACCTTTTTGGCTGGTGGGAGGCTTTCGGTAGGGTAGGGTAGTTACCACCCTACCAACAAAGACGTATCGCCAAGCGATTTAGCGTTCCGGTACGATGTCGTGTCGAAACCGAAAGGGGTGTGGATTTTGGTCCCACTCCTAACAAGTTAGCCCGCTTCCATCTTAGACTGCATCAACACTTAACATCAGGTGTGATAGCAGTCAAGGGCTAACTTGTAGTCGATAAAAACAAACACCACTAATACATTGACGGCACAAACAGACAGACAGTCAAGTTATACCAGTCCTCTTTCGCGTCGGGGCTCGAAAATATATTCGAGTTTGAGTTTTATGTTTTCACATTTAATTCAGTTCACGTTTTTCGTAACATGTTCACCATACCTACTGCGTTTGGAGGAATTGTGAGCAGTTTTCACTGCGCTAACTTTTTCACTTATTTTTAATATAACTATTTTTTGCTCATTTCAATTTAATTTAAAACCAACGTGTCGGAAAATCTTTCTGGTTTAATTTATGTAAATATTTTTAAAAAGCGACATGATTGCGATTTCACCCGCGCTTCCTATGGGAATAGGGGGATAGTACCCTTTGTTTGAACTCAAGGGGGCATCTACCTTTATTTCAAATTTCATCTAAATCGGGTTGAAAGTTGCGTGAAGAAGATAACCACACAGACCTTAATTTTTATAATATTAGTGGAATTATGAATACTTATTTAATAGCGGTAAATTTTTAGAATTTATATTTTTATAAAACAAGTCAACATTTAAAGGTATATATATTATATATACAAGTGTTTTTAGGTCATCTAAAGTAAACCTTTAAAATAAAATGATATAGGGCCTTGAATCGATGCGGTACTACCAGCAAGCTAAGGCATATTTGATAAAATAAGTTCATATTATAATCATTTATACCTCAATATTTCTACACACACTGCATAAGAAACTATCGTTGTTGCAGTGTGTGTCAAAATTTTAAAGCTAATATTATTGTTATAATTACCAAGTTGGAGGTTTTAAGGGACCTATTTAATTATATTTTATTAGTGAAGTGACAAATATTCCGTAGTTTTTAATTTTGTTATCAGATTAGTATTATGGTAATCTGAACCCATATAATAAGTACACATTATTATCTTTTGTTATAATTTCACATGCAGTCGGTGTTAAAATAAGCGGGCTAAATGTGATTGCATGTATAATAACGACGCATGTTCAGGGCAATATATGACACAGTAATTAGAAAATTTTATATTAATATCACCCACACGATGTATAAAATGTTTAACTAATAGAGCTGCATATTTTTTTTAATATAGGCACGCTTTTGCCATGTTTTTACATGAAGGTACGTGGTGAAATGTGACTGATTTAAGCCATTTTTTCATTACACTTTCTTTTTTTTCTAACTTGGTGGTGCACCCCGGTTTCAACCGCATGGCTCCTCTTCATGAAGAATATCAGGATAAAAAGTAGCCGATATGCCGTACTAGACTATAATATATCTAGGAATATTCTTGCTTGATTAGCTCTGTTTAAATAAGTATATGTATACTCTAAAAAATCATTAATGAGTCAATAGATTAATGGTACTGCGCTAGGACATTCCGCGCGAAAATAGGGTACACAAGTCAAATAAGCGCGCAAAAGCCCCTGTGAATCAACAGAGAATCCAGTCGCTGTTGCCGAACACGGCAGTCAGAAGTGATGATGGTGCTGATGTTATGTTGGTATAAATGATATTTTATGTAATAATGATAATGAATCTTTACGGGGTTTTACTACCAACATGCTTATACAAAATATTTTAAATTATATTAATATTCAGGAATTCATCAAAACTAACGTTACTAACAAAAATTTTACCTGCTACAAAAAGGAAAACTGTCTTAGTCTTGTCAGTAAATTTCATCACAAAACGCTAGCAAACTTTGCCTTTGTGATGGCGAAATATTTTAATTCTTTCAAAGTTACGACAGGCATAAACATATTTTTTAGATCAACTCCGATTCTGAAATGAGATTATGAAATTTCATGGAGACTAAATAACGTTTAAGAGAACAGTTTATGACGATCGCCGCCTATCTGTTCAAACAAATTTTAATCTGATACTCAGTTATTATAAACCTTAAAGTTAGGCCGTCGGTCACGGTCACTATCATCTACATCTGATAGTGGACGTTAGTAAATATTTGAAAAATTATCACCCTAAGCCCGCCAATCCGCAATTGGAGCATCGTGGTGGGTCTACGCTCTATATACCCTCTCCTATAAGGAGGGAGGCCTGGCCCTGTAGTGGGCCGTTGATAGGCTGATAAGACCTTAAAGCTAAAAGCCCTATGGAGTTTTAACCAGGTGACTTTGGGACGTAGCAGGTTTCAAAGCTTCGTGGTAACCTTTCAGTAAAACCAAAATATAGTCCTTTTTTTGAAATAAAATAATCCTACGATTTATTTTGTACTATGCATAACTTCAAAATAATTGATAGAGAAGGTATATTAGTAAAGCGCGAATTTGTACTGGATTTTTTCACAATGTAATAGCGTGTACATGTTAAAATTAATATTTTGATACAATAATTACTTGTGGTGATTGAATAATTCATTTGTGTTTATATGTCGCTTTCCGTATCCTTTGTATTGTTACCTCTTTATTTGCTTTGAATGTATTTATTTTGAATTGTATTGAGTTCAAATAAGGCTTTTATGAGTGTTGATGGCTCCACAACTAATAAAGACATCTTTTTATATTAAATAATCGAAAGCCTTAATAAAAAATCCTTAATGGTCCTTAATTGTTGTGTTGAAATTAGTGAAAACTAGTGAACTCGTTTGATATTTTACCTGATTGACATATTTTAATAAGATTAAATTGATAAATTAAAAAACCTCCGACGAAGTCGTAATTCGCCATTTTTCGTGGGTTCTTGGATTTGAATATTTTAATAGAGTGTTAGTTTCTACTCGTCAAGCACTTTTATTTGGTACCCATATTGTGGAAGTTGTCAAAAATTATGTAACCCACCATTTCGTAGCGGCGGCCATTTTGGACTGATTTTCACCAAACATAGTTAAAAACCACCGCCAGAAAATTGACTGTCAAATTAAATAGTAGAGCTTTTTGTGACAGACCAGTTTGCCGCAGCGCTACGCATGATGCATTTATAACGAAGGGTTTGGGTTCGTTTCCCAGAAGGGTCGATTAAGAGTATCAACAAAGACGTTCCGCCATGCTGCCGAAACCGAAAGGGGTGTGCATTTCAGTCGCTTCCTAACAAGTTCGCCTGCTTCCACCTTGTCACAACAACAACAATAACATGTGTGATTGAGTTCAAGGACTATAACTTTAAGGTATAGGTAATTATAGACACATGAGAGTTGACACTTGCGCCTCAAGTTTATGGATTGTGTCCACTGTGTAGGCGGCGATCCTTGCATGCCCTGTTGTAGTTGTAGTTCTGTAAGTGTAAGTATGTTTCTGTTTATTCGCGATTTTCTACTTACTGTTCGTCATTTATTAATATAACAAAAAACACTATTCTCTGTCTTTCGTGGTATACATTTTGTTACTTTAAACAATCTAGCGCCCCATTGTGGTTTGCGCTTATTAAAGGCTTTTTAATACTTTCGTATTTAGCACTACCGAAAATTATTTACAAAGAAAGGCGGAGTTTTCATTAGCATAAGGTAAATTAAGAGCTTTCTTTTTCATTTGTATTATGTTGGCGCCAAGGCCGGCTGCCGACTAACTAACTATTTATTTTTATTTCACATAAGCGATTGCACGGATTCATTTGTTTAATAGTTATGTACCTTTTTCCCTTTTTATGTACCTGTTTTAAAATATTGTGTTTGACTGTTAAAAAAATGATCATCTTTATGAGTCTATTCTGACGGTCTGCTACAGTGCCAGCCCACCGTTTAGAGAGGGGATATGGAGGGTAGACCCACCAAGCTACTCCAATGCGGGTTGGCGGACTTAAGGTGATAATGTAGAATATTTTCAAATCATCAAAGTAAAAAGTTGTGTTTTTGCTTGGACACATTTAAATATTATTTTGTACTTTAGTGATGGAAAAAAAGAAATAAATTTACGTTAGGCAAATATTATGACGCGACGCCTCGCCACTGAACCAGTCTGAGTTAAGACTTACAGTTACAAATTATGCCATTGCCAACTTTTATCCGTCATATCTTATAATCATAACATATCGTCTTCAGAATCTCGGATTTGTATTAGGAATCCTTCAACACACTAATACACAATAATCTAGTTTTAACAATCTTAGCTGAAAGTTCTAGTCGAGCAAATAAATGTATTGAGAATATATTTTAAATATTAAAGGCGTATAAAAGTAGTTCAGAAAAACCTCATTGTTAAAATAGGTCATTATTTCGGACCTTGAATACAGTAGTCCCGTCGACGAATTTAACGAAGTTTATCAAAAGTGATCACGCGATAATCACCTCTACACTTTAGGAGAGACGGTGAATAATTGAATCAAAGAATTTTATATTTTATCCTTGAAATAGAGTGCGTGTACAATCATAAAACACGCAAGCTGACCGTACGATCGAATTTTGTTACTTATACTTATGAAAATAATTCAGTTATAGTTTTTAACTAAAGTTGGCCTAATTTTGGTCTTTGGAACTGCTTTTGCAATAATAAGTATTACTCGTATTAATATATGTTAGGAACAGCGACACATTAAATAACATTTCTAAAATAAATAGATTGAAAATAAATAAATAGCCTAAGTTACATCATATAATTAACACTATCTATCTGCGAGTTAAAGCCACATCAAAATCGGTTTAGCCATTTAAGAGATTAGACGGAACAAAAACAGGTTGAATGACAAAAAATTGAAAAAAAGTATTATATTTTTATGTAAATACCGTATAGGTACACGTGCATGCGAAAATTTCATTTTATTAAACAAACAGACACTTGAGTTTTGTTTATTTTGTGCCTATAAATAATTGCAAAAAAGCCAATCCTTTTTTAACCGACGAAAAAAAACGGAGGAGGTTCTCAATTCGTCACGTATATTTTTTTTTATGTATGACCACGCATAACTTTTTACAGAGTTATCCGATTTTGATAATTCTTTTTTTATTAGAAAAGGCATACTTCCAAGGTAGTCCCATTGTCATCATGTTAGGATCTGATGATGATATCCTGGGGAAATTAAAGGAACTCTTCAAATTTTGGAGGCACGCTTTTTTTTTTTTTTATAAAAATAGCGAGCAAACGAGCAAGCGGATCACCTGATGTTAAGTGACTACCGCCGCCCATGAACAACTGCGACACCAGAAAGCTTACAGCGATTTCAGTTTTTGTCTCGGTATCGGTATCTTTTATGGCTACTAGTGCCGCATAATATACTATGACAGTATAGTACGAGTACGTTACGTGGCGATAAATCATTAAAAAGTAAGAAATAAATTTTTTTAACAAAAAATAGAACCGACTCAAAACGCACTAAAAAGTAAAAATATAACTGTGTCATTTAGTTGCTTCGATTTACTTAAGCATATCTAGGAGTCGGTGCCAACCAAGGTTTCTACTTTAAGGACATTACCTAGAACTCACAAAATGCTTTACTACGTAAAATCAATGTTCCTTAAAGTTGGCTAGCACCGACTTCATAGATATGCTTAAGTAAATTAAAGCAACTTAATGACACAGTTATTTTTTAGTGCGTATTGAGTCGGTTCTATTTTTTGTTAAAATTTTTTTATTACTGTCACTGTCGTGCAAAATACGAACTGATATTTCTTCACACCTAGTAGATATATATATGATTATTACAAAAGTTATAATGTTGAAAAACCACAGACAATTTTGCAATTCAGTAACATACAGATGTGTATATCTTATTTATTTTCTTTTGTACCAAGTAAATGTCATCAATAAATGACTGCCAACAAAGCCAGAAGCGGATGTGGATAATGATTGGTACCTTTTTGGGCAAATTGTTAAATTATAAACCATTAAACGCTTAACAATATCCAGAACAGGCGTTTCTATAAAATATAGCTTAATAATAAATGGTTTGGTTTTAAACAGATGAAAGGTCGTTTTTCATGAAATCCCTTTGTTTACCACGTAACTAAACTGAAAAAATCGGCACGGAAAATTTTGATGGAAAAATATTTCCACCTCGAATTTATATTTTGCTAGATGTCGCTAAGTATAGGCTTCAAAAGGAATCTCAAAATTAGTCACAACACAGGTAATGGATAAATTTCGAAGAATCTTTTCTTATTTGCATTAGAAAGTTTGTTTCTAGTGAAGAGTTGCCAAAAAAAGCTCTGGCTAAATGTGTCTAGTGACTGACAATTTGATTTTATGTATCACTCCGAAAAAATATAGTAATCCAATTTCAACATTTTCTTACTTCCCTATTGTAGGAACAGAGGATGTCTTTTCAACTTTTATAAAATTACCAAAGTCTGGCCATTGCAAACTCTTAGTCGACGTCAAAAAGAGGAGTGTTTGATATTCTTTTAAAGTATTTGTGTGTTTATTACTTTTTATTGCATGGTACCTTCCATATAAAAGAATTAACCTAATGGTGATGATTTTAAGGTATATCATACAATAATACGATAAGCCACAATTAAAGTTATCGGCGTTTTTGTATTACGTGATGGAAACGAATTCATACATAAAAATCGTAATTCTCGATTTATGATTGTTTAGAATTTTTAAAATTGTTAACGTATTTTTTAACGAGAAAAATACTCCAATCAATTTACTTGAACTAAAGAGAAGCAGTAAGCCTGAATTCCGTATAGTTTTTGTACGCACGAATTGAACTGTATTGTATAGGAAAAACGTTTCGACGTAAAATATTTCCGTACAAATTTTTCGAGCTTAGTTTCGTGGTTAAAACAAAAACGATTTTGTGAAAAACGACCCTTCATATGTTTTAAACCGCGCAATTTATTATTATACGCCATGTTTTGAATGAAAACCAATCTATAGGATAAGTGACTTATAGCCCATATAAATTTTTATATCAAATATTTTTATCATTAAATAGTCAAGTTGATTTTACCTTAGATATTAAAGAGGGGTAATATAAGTCTGACACGTCTGTCTGTGGCATCAAAACGTGTTCTAAACGAAATGAACGATTATTACAATAGTACGCTGAATTGAAAGTAACGGTCTACGCGATTTCACCCACGGGTGATTCAACTAAAATTAATGTGTTTCAACTGTCCAAGAACACCAAAAATGAAAATTGTAATTTACCATATTTTTCTAAGATGAGTTGTTTAAAATATGAAATAAAGCCAGTCAATCCGTACTTAAGCAACGTGATGTGTGTAGGCTAAGAAGGAGACGTGAGCCTGTAGTGCCTGTAGAGCCGGCCAATCCGTACTTAAGCAACGTGATGTGTGTAGGCTAAGAAGGAGACGTGAGCCTGTAGTGCCTGTAGAGCCGGCCAATCCGTACTTAAGCAACGTGATGTGTGTAGGCTAAAAAAGAGACGTGAGCCTGTAGTGCCTGTAGAGCCGGCCAATCCGTACTTAAGCAACGTGATGTGTGTAGGCTAAGAAAGAGACGTGAGCCTGTAGTGCCTGTAGAGCCGGCCAATCCGTACTTAAGCAACGTGATGTGTGTAGGCTAAGAAAGAGACGTGAGCCTGTAGTGCCTGTAGAGCCGGCCAATCCGTACTTAAGCAACGTGATGTGTGTATGCTAAGAAGGAGACGTGAGCCCGAGGTGCCTGTAGAGCCGGCCAATCCGTACTTAAGCAACGTGATGTGTGTAGGCTAAGAAGGAGACGTGAGCCTGTGGTGCCTGTGAAGCCGGCCAATCCGCACTTAAGCAACGTGATGTGTGTAGGCTAAGAAAGAGACGTGAGCCTGTAGTGCCTGTAGAGCCGGCCAATCCGTACTTAAGCAACGTGATGTGTGTATGTTAAGAAGGAGACGTGAGTCTGAAGTGTCTGTAGAGCCGGCCAACCAACAGGCTAGTAATGATAACAGAATAATGTGATTCGTATTGGTCCCGTGTGGTCATCATTAGATGCATGTTGTAATAATTATTATTGTTATATCGTTTTGGATTTTATTGGGTTAATCACAACTTCTGAGTTGAAATCCTGGGTCCAGTTATGAAATAATTCAGAGTTTTTGTTTAATATAAGAAATTTTCAGTTAATTATTAGCCCGGAGTTTGGGAAAGCTTGTAATGTTACACTTACGTGCTTCACAGAGCACATCAACGGTCCTTATCATCATCACCAACGTCTGATAATGATCATTACGAAATCCCACATTACCCTCGCGCAACAACCCGCATTGAAGAAGCGTGGTGTTTTACGCTCCATATCCCCTCTCCTACAAAGTGGAAGGGTTAGTCCTACAGTGCCGTTGATAGGCTGATAAAGGTGGGTTAATCATGAATCCTTGTACGAGTAACTGATGGAAACCCCCATTGTATATTCGATTTAACTACAGTATAAATTGATAAACACGACCCCAATAGCCTCGTAAAATATAATAATATATTATCATTATATGGGTCCCACCACCTGCGGGTCTTAACACGTTAAGCTGCTGCCGGTTATTGCGAAGTTTGTTGGGGATCCTTTAATACTTTAGGCAGTTGATTAATGTTGAAAGTTATAGTTTACGTTGAACCGTTTATGAAGGTCGGGGCATATGAAGAAAAAGTTTTGCGGGAAAAAAGAGATTTCTGCTGTTATTTCTTCTTCAATTTACGTTTTACATGAGAATGTACTCGCCGTAATGTAATTTAGTTATATTTTCCTTGACCTTAGCGCACTTACATATTTCAAGGCTTTAAGAGCTTTATGACGTCTTTCCTCTGTATCACGGTGAAGATATATTATTTATAAAAAGACCAAGAAAATGTGTGGCTACATTTTACGGTTGCCGCCAGTTGTGCTCTTTTCTTCTTTTATCATTATTATCATCATTTGGAAAATCATTCCTATTATCCTAAATTCGTAGTCGAGTTTGATCTTTCATAAAAATTAATATTGGCCATAGTTTAACATGTCCAATTTCTTTTCAACTAGTCGTAGAGTCGAGCCAAATAATTCGTGGCCTTAAGTGCGACTCTTTAACCTGGAGCTATTGATCTGACTTTATTCTTTGACATTGATTTTTTATGATTTCATAGCTGCTGCGCGAATGCGACACCGGTATGCTTGCGTTCTCATACTTACACGCACTTACTGGGAGCTTTTAATTCTTTGTTTTATGAAAATTATAATAGTATCGATAAATATTTATTTGTACTTCCATTATGAATAATTAAACAATACCCATTGCACATAACATATTTTTTGAAGAAATAATTCTTATTAACAAAATAGGAATACTAAAATTGTTTATGTGCAACTAACAAGGTATCTGAATAACCATGTAACGTAGCAATAGATAAGTCGATATAAATAATGTTATAATATTAAAAGTCGCTAGTTGAATTTGCATGAAATTCAACTAGCTGGTGCCTCGCCAGATTATAGTCCAGTATTGTAACACAAAAGCTCCTTACTATTTTAATATTGCTAAATACCAGTATGTTGATTCTTGGAAAATACGTCAGTACTGAAACCGATGAACAACGGTTGCAAAACGGTTGTAACAGAAATAATTGACAGTCGAACGGAAGGTGATAATATCGACGAGATGCTCGTACGATGCATTTTGTTCGAGAATCGACGTATTGATCTACATAGATGCAACTGCGGGGCACAGTTCACAATAAATATATAGACAACCAGTACAATGATTGTTTTAAATCACTACGTCCTTTGTTGAGCTGTCTCCGATACACCTAAAGAAATTAAGAAGTTATTGCATTCCTTATTTCACCTGATAATCCGTATCTACCCTTATATATATATGTATAATAGATAATTGTCCAAGATACAAGTTTAGCGCCGACAGATTTAATATTAACAACAATACCGAGATTACGTCATCAACTCCCGGTGAAAGTTAATCTGTGGTTTTGTAAAGCCATAAGATTTAAGTCATGTCGAATAACTGAGTTAAGGCTTAAAGTAGATAAGCTGAAAGGCTTTGTCGGGCCCGTGTTGGCTTAGTTGTTGACGGCCGGGGCGCAGTTTATACATTTTCTATGGGAACAGGCAACATAGTGTGTAAATATAGTAAGATTTACACCGCTTAGAGTACTAGGTTACTAGGTTTTTTAGTTCATAAACATCATCATTACTTACTAATCTTTACTGTTAAATACTAAATACATTAAATTAAATATTTACAATTAAATAAATAAAAAAGTAAAACTTAAACTTAAACTTAAAAACTACAATAACCTAAACTATATATAATATATAAAACAATTAAAAAAAACAGTGAAAAACTTAGCCGTCATATTATTCCTCCGAATCGGTGTCGAGTGGTAAAGTGCCCAGAAGGCTGGCAGCATTGCCACGTTGAATGGCAATGCTGATCCTCTGACCTAAAAAGGGACCAGCCCTTTGGTCATGGGAGGCGTCGAACAAACGCTTTGTGATTTTTTTTTTTTATAAAAAAAGCGAGTACTCGGACCCCACGGTCCCAACGTTACATCTCCAAACGACTCAAATACATAATCACCGACGAGGTTACTGTACTTACTTATCTTATTTCCAGTTACAGAGCCAGGTCTCTTTATAGAGGAACGGATTTAGAGCTTTGAACATTCTGCTCTTAAGTAGGTTGATAGGCGTACGTGATAATGTTTCTACTCCTGTAAAGATCATTATCATACATTAACCTTTAAACTTTAATCTTCAATGTTGCTTTTGAAAAGTTGTCACAAAGCTACTAGGCGCAAGGGATTACTTCTCATCATGTTATTCCGAAGAAAATATACAAAATACGTCATTTACTTAGACTTTTTGAAATCTGCTATCTACCAAATCCACCATAATTTAAACTTCATAGTTACCTTAACTATGATAGGAGTATAGGTTAGCATAATTGAGTTTCCATTAGGTTTTCCTCATAAGATCATTACCATTCATCATCATCATCATTATCAGCCAATAGACGTCCACTGCTGGACGGACATAGGCCTTTTTTAGGGACTTCCAAACACAACGATCCTGAGCCGCATGAGCCCAGCGGCTCCCTGCGACCCGTTTGATGTCATCAGTCCACCTGGTGGGGGGTCGACCAACACTGCGCTTTCCGGTGCGGGGTCGCCATTCTAGCACCTTCGGCCCCCAACGTCCATCAGCTGTTCGAACCACGTGCCCCGCCCATTGCCACTTCAGTTCTGCGACTCGCTGAGCTATGTCGGTTATTTTGGTTCTTCTGCGGATCTCCTCATTTCTGATTCGATCACGCAGAGATACTCCGAGCATTGCTCTTTCCATCGCCCGCTGAGTGACTCTGAGCCTTCTTATGAAGCCCGCAGTTAGCGACCAAGTCTCGGATCCGTATGTCATCACTGGCAACACGCACTGTTCGAAGACCTTCGTCTTCAGGCACTGAGGATTTTTGGACGAAAAGATGTCACGCAGTTTCCCGAACGCTGCCCAACCGAGTTGGATTCGGCGGTTCACCTCTTTCTCGAAATTGGACCTACCTAACTGGACCATATGCCCTAAGTATATATACTCGTCTACAATTTCGAGTGCAGGATTTTCAACAATAACTGGGTGGAGCGAAACATGAGCATTACACATGATCTTTGTCTTGCTCATGTTCATTTTAAGGCCCACCTGTTGAGAAACTCTGCTGAGGTCATTGAGCATATTATTAAGGTCATCTAGAGATTCTGCCATTATCACTACATCGTCGGCAAACCGCAGTTGAGTGAGGTACTCGCCATTGATGTTGATGCCAAGTCCGTTCCAGTCCAAGAGCTTAAAGACGTCTTCCAATGCGGCGGTAAATAGCTTCGGGGAGATAACATCTCCCTGTCGCACTCCTCGCTGCAATTGGATTGGCCTCGTAGTCTCATCCTGTATACGGACTGACATGGTGGCGTTTTCGTACAGGCACTGCAACGCTTGGATGTACCGGTAGTCGATTCGGCACCTCTGCAATGACCTTAACACAGCCCAGGTTTCCACCGAATCAAAGGCTTTCTCATAGTCCACAAACGCCAAGCAAAGTGGCCGGTTATACTCTTCGGTCTTTTGTATAACCTGCCGCAGCGTATGGATGTGGTCTATGGTACTAAAGCCTTGTCGGAAACCGGCTTGTTCGGGAGGCTGGAAGTCATCAAACCTACGAGCGAGACGATTCGTGATGACTCTGGAGAACAACTTGTAGACATGACTCAGCAGCGAGATTGGTCTGTAATTCTTCAGCAAGGTATTGTCACCCTTTTTGAAGAACAGAACAACCACGCTCCTGTGCCACGCCTGAGGCGTCTTGCCCTCGTGAATGACGGAATTGAACAATCGCTGAAGGACTTCAAGTATCGGTTTACCACCCGCTTTCAGTAGTTCTGCTGTGATCCCGTCATCACCTGGCGCCTTGTTGTTCTTTAGGTGTTCGAGAGCCATACTAATCTCGTCTAGGCTGACGTCCGGGATATCTTCGGTATAGTGTCGGGTCAATTTGGCTCTGGGGTCTTCAGCCAAATTGTCAACAGGCTTTTGAGTTGACGTGTATAACTGTCCATAGAAATTCTCGACCTCACCCAAGATCTTTACCATTACCAGCCTATTAATGGGTCATCAAAGAGGGCAGACCTCCCTTGTTATAGGAGAGGAGATACGGAGCATAGACCCACCACGCTGCTCCAATACGAGATGGCGGGTTTAGGGTGGTGGTAGTAGTGGTGTAGAATACTCAACCACCGACAAGTCTATTGTTAACTTTCATCTGAAAAAGCTTATACAGAAGGCGATCTTAAAGCCAGTGCGTATGTAGATCAGGTTTCTTGAGAGTTTGAATGTCTGGTCATCATTGTTTCTTACTGTAATGATATTTGTTATGAGCTTATTTTGGTTGCAATCATTTTACAATGCTCTGTGGCATGTCAATGGAGCGCTGCGGTGTTCCGCTAGCGTGTGCTGACAAATTATATATTACCGCATTCAAAACAATAGATATGTACGCATTCTACGAAACAGTGTTGAATTGATTTTTTCGAGTTCTAATTATTTTGAAAGCCGTCTGAGAGAAATGAAAGTTTGGGAAACTGTGGCGTAGAGATTTGACTACTATCTTAAGTTTCGCTTGGCTGACGTTCTAATATAGAAAGCTGTAATCCTTGATATGTTGCCTATTGCTAGGTGTTTCCTCGGAGGTTCAAAGTTAGCTATCACTCTAATAAATTTTATTTACTATGAGCTAGCTTTGGTTGCAATCATTTTAAAATGCTTTGTGGCATGTCAATAGAGCGCTGCGGTGTTCCGCTAGCGTGTGCTTATAAATTATGTTACCACATGCAAAATATAGTAGATATGTTTGTAATATTGTTTAATTGATTATTATTTTAAAGTATTATTTTATATAATGAAGTGAGCGTTATTTTACGGACATTCATAATAAATGGTAAATAATTTTTCATTTTGCAATTTATGCCGTAAACCGACGAAATGAAAAGATAAAGCCAATTAGATCAAATAAAAGCTTTGCAATTGAATATTGTTGAGTGAACATACCTATCCGAATGCTCTGGGGCTTCGTAACGGAACGTAAAGGAGGAAGAGAAGTATTATCAGGCCTGGGTGACATTAACGCTTTGATTCGCAAAAAATATCAAAATTAATAAACTTTCAAGCATTTTACATTGCGCTATCATGATTTTCGCCGTGAAAGGTTTAACTTAAGCCAAAAGCGAAGCAACGCGTCCACTTTGTCAACAACAAATAATACTTCATATACCTCTCTATTTTCAAACGACAACACAGCAACCATGAAGTACAAAGTTGAAGGTACAAAATACAAAAATTAACGACGCACGTAGTCTCTTGATCCGCTTACATTACAAATTTGTAATATACAGAAATAAAATTTGTAATGTAAGCGGAAATAGAGATGAATTACCTGTTGGCAAAATCGACAACGTGCTCACTTCGATTAGTCGCCAGTCTGAGTTCAGACAAAGCGTTGATAAAGGTTTCAGAAAAAATAAATATGTGTAATATGACCACGTACGACAAAATAATTCACAATATATTGTAATTCATCACGTCAACGTAAGGCCCATACAAAAGATGTGAAAGCGGGTCATACAGTTGTATGCACGATCACCGTCCCCACAGGCACATCACTCTCGCTGAGTGAAAACACTTTGGGGATCACTGAACAAGTGTTATTTGTTTCCCTTTTTGCGTGTACTCTTATTTAAAAAACATTACGAACTCATCCATTGTATTCAGAGTAACATATCGTTGGTCTAGTAAATAGTTCACCTGGCTTTGAATCATTCGGTTCTAGATTCAAGTTTAAGGCTGAATTATTAAACTAGCTTCCAAGAAATTAACAAAAGAAGTAGGGATGTTGGTCGTGTTACGTTTTCTTAAAAAGTCAATCCTGATTCATGATTATGTTAACATCTGTTAGTGATAGTTCTAAATCCAAAGTTGCGGCGGGTGTTTATTATGGTGATCATACCATAATAAACACCCGCCCGTCACTCATATTAGAGAATATGGTTGAGCTCCATATCCCATCTCTTAGCAAAAGCTCTAATACTGAAGTGGGTAGTTTAAAATAACCTGGTAATAATGATGATGATGATGATGATGATGAATAGGATAATAGATTGATTAATATAACGAAGGCCGCATCGCCTAACTACAATTATGACTTGAAACCAATGTCTAATTTGCTAAGTACACGCGACAGCTTGCTAAATAATGTCACCTATACACGTATACCTACTCGTACCTACGCATGAAGCAATTTTATTTGAAATTCACGCAAACATATGAGTTTGGCATTAAGCCGTGCGAAATATTCATGGCCTACTCCTACGGGCCGCGCGGCCGTTCCCGAAAGTCATTTTTCATTTCCAAATTACATTCGTACCGAGCCGGATAATACACTCGCTATGACACGTTGTTTGCGTTGCGTAACGCGCTGTTTTAATAAAGATTACAGTTAATGTGTTTTGTACGATTTTCTATGGCCCGACCCATAAATGTGTTTTTGTTTAATGGACACTTCGATCAATACTTGTATGAAGTACTAGTGGCCCGGTACGTGCTTCGCAACGTATAAAATGAAATAATAAAAAAAATAGGTAATTGGAACATCAAATTCAATTATTCAAATAAAAATATTTCATTAATTGCTATGGTAAATCTTAATCTCAAACATTTGGATAAACAATATTTTTTGTTTTCCATTTTATATACGAAAAAATTTTTCTATAAATAAACGGCTGGTGGTACCCACTCTAGAAGAGGCAACATTAAGTTGGCCATGTGAAAAACATGATTCCTCCAAATTCACACCACGAACGTGAAGTGTTTGGCCTTGGGCATTGCTGATGGACATCGCAAATGATGAACGCACAGGATATTGTAATCGTTTGAATTCTAATAGCATATCAGTTGGTATCATAGGGATACGCGGCATCAAACAAACTTCTTCTTTTGATTTACAAGTTAAGATCGAAGCTTCAATGAAATTTGGTAACAACTTTTTCACTGCTAATCTGGTACAATTACATAGTTTTGGTGGATTAATATTTGGCAATAATATAATCAAAGAACCAATTGAAAATTGCTTGTCTTTCATATAAAAAAACCGTTAGTATGAATGCACTCAACAACTATGTTTAAATATAAACACAAATTTAAATATAAACACAAAGCCACAATAATTATTATCGCTGATAATTGAAATTTCAGCATGAATGACATAACAACACGGAAAAAAAAAATAAAAAAGTTTCAATGTGACAGCAAATTCCCCATCTCAAAAAATTTTAATACAAACTGATCCGCCATTAATTGAATTCACTTATTACAAAAAATGTGATAAATGAAGAACCACTCCACAGATTATAAACAAACTTCACATAAACCATCTGCTAATTAGCCTAAAATTTTGGTTTGGATAGGTGAGTCTTTGAGTTATATAATAACAGCGAAAACTGGCATTGATTTTTTATATATTTAGATACGTTAACTGCGGTGTTTCATTTGTTCATATAATTATATTAATTGAAGAGTCTATTTCTTTGTTTGTTTTAATTAGTATATCGCTAGAAGTTCAACACTTATTTAAATATTTGTTCTTATATTTTATTAAAAAAACATATTTTTGTAAAAGTCGGAAATCTTCTGTAATGTAGGAATTGTTTGCCCACACTTTAGGAGTAGAGTTGTAAGAAGAAAATCCTGTCAGTATCGTCAGTTTATGATTGAAATCAATTTTAATATAAATTATCCAAAATTTCATGTCTACGATTACAAGTAGGTATCGTTGCAAATACGCTCATGAAGGCTTATTGCAAGTTAAAACTGTAGTCCCGAATCTGTCAGCTAAATTACTGCTGTTAATCAATACAACAAGTTACAAAGCTCTGTCTACGTATTTTTAGCTTTGAATATGAAATGAAGGTGTTTGAACTTAATATCCTTGAGCACTGTTCAACAGACATTAATTGAACTCTAGACATAGATATTACAAAATGATAACAAAAGGTGTAATCAGACCATTATCACCGTGTAAATGGCAGCCTCGATTTAGCTTTTACTGACCACATAATGACCAGAAAAAGTTTCGTTTAAAAACCAAACAAATTGCGGTATTCCTTCAGTAGCCGGGTCGAGCCAGCCCTGGTACTTCCGGCTCATATTAAAACCTTATCGTACAATCTTAACTGCTCTGTACTCCAAACTATGGCCTCTACTGAAAATGATATACTTACATTTTGTAAACACGCAACATAAGCTCTTATTACCAATATTACAAAGCCGTTTATCGCATATGGCAGTCACCGTCCGCAAATGCCCTATTATTTTTCATTATTAATTTGATAAGATGTGTATGTGCCATATTTTCGGCTTTATTATGTAAAATATAGGGACGATTTTCATCTATGAAATATTTTATTATTTTTAATAGGTATTTCGTTACGGGCACATTGAAAGCTTTTTGTTCACTGTGCATGAATTTTTGATATTGTGGGCTATGAAGTCGTATTTTGTGTGTTGCCTGTTGGTTATGTGTTTGAAATAATATGTAATCACTGAAATTTGAAGACTGTAATTGTATATATCTTGCTAGAAAACTAAAGTATCCTCAATTTGATTATAAGCTCAAGTCAGTTTTAGATTTTAATTTTCCTAAATCTAAACTTGTTTAGAAAACATGACATTGTTAAGTTAAGTAATACTTTAAAGGTAGCCTAAAGCAGGAAATGTATATTATGAGTACTGTATTTCGTGTTACGAGTACATTTTGTATAAATTTACAATTTTGAATTGTTATAAAACGGCGAATATGAACTAAAGAGAAGGTAAAGATTTAACCTTGAAAACCTAAACTTTACATTTAGGTTTAAAAATTTCTAATTTTTTTTAAACAAAAATTACTTTAATAATTTTATTTCATCGAAACATTTAGTTTAAAATGAAAAAAAATTTTAACAAAAAATAAAAACGCCTTCAAAACGCACTAAAAAGTAAAAAATAACTACCTCATTTACTTACTTTAATTTACTTAATCACATCTATGAAGTCGGTGCCATCCAAGTTTAGGTAAAGACTTTAAAGTAGAAAGCTCGGGTGGCACCGACTTCATATATGTGATTAAGTAAATTAAAGTAAGTAAATGACGTAGTTATTTTTTATTTTTTAGTGCGTTTTGAAGGCGTTTTTATTTTTTGTTAAAATTTTTTTATTTCATACTTTTTAGTGCTTTATCAACAACGAACATACTAATAAACCTACTCGAACTAAACCATAAGTACCAATATTCACTACTTATAACATTCCGACGTCCCTGCAAAAGTGCATATAAAGTTTGAAGAGTTTCCTCGAGTTTTCGTAGATCTCATCATTGGATCATGACATAGTAAACATTAAACTAACTGGAAACTATAACCTTTCAAACTTCTCATTAAGACATAAATTAATCGAGCCCAATCACAAAGTAGCTACTGTAAACCGTAAAAGAGCTCCCTCAACTGTCCTTCTTCTTCAACGCCAGACCCTCAATGACAGTCACAGCCCATCTAAATATAAAGTTCTCATTGAGACAAATTAATCGAGCCCAAACACAAGGTAGCTACTGTAAAAGGTTACGGAGCTCCCTTAATTGTACTTCGTCTTCATCAACAGACCCTCAATGACAGTCGCAGCCCATCTAAATGTAAAGTTTTTCATTGAGACAAATTATTCGAGCCCAAACACAAGGTAGCTACTGTAAAACGTTACGGAGCTCCCTTAACTGTACGTCGTCTTCATCACCAGACCCTCAATGACAGTCACAGCTCATCTAAATGTAAAGTTCTCATTGAGACAAATTAATCGACCCCAAACACAAGGTAGCTACTGTAAAACGTTACGGAGCTCCCTTAATTGTACTTCGTCTTCATCACCAGACCCTCAATGACAGTCACAGCCCATTTAAATGTAAAGTTCTCATTGAGACAAATTAATCGAACCCAAACACAAGGTAGCTTCTGTAAAACGTTACGGAGTTCTTTTATATATAGATCGGCTCCATCATCAAATCGACTCCAGACCTTCATCAAATTGTAGTGCTTCTAAACACTTACCAAAAAATTAACAAACGTACTTATTGTCCCTACAATTTTTGAAAGTTCCTCTCGTTTTCTCCAGGATCCCATCATCAGATCCTGGTTTCCTTGTTATGGTACCACAATCGAATTATCTACTTTCCAACAAAAAAAGAATTATCAAAATCGGTTCATAAACGACGAAGTTATGCGCGAACACACATAAAAAAAAATATATATACGGTCGAATTGAGAAACTCCTTTTTTTTTGAAGTCGTTTAAAAAAGAGCCTTATCGCACAAGATTTTTCCTAAACGTAATATTGTGAATATAGTGCTTTGGGAATCTAGGTCGGCCATGTCCTAAATAAAATATCCTTTTGAAATGAAGTATAAAAAAACCTTTTACGATAATTTATTACCACCTTGTTTTCCAAATCTCCTAGTGTTTACTCAGACAATTGTTTTGTCAGTTTTATCTTTTATATCTTTTCTGAGAAAAATATTACTATTTGCTAGGTACTTTTTGTGATTGTTATTTATTCTACCATTTCCTTTAACCTTATTTACAAAACTTGTTTTTAGACTATTTTTATCACATTACAGAGACAGGTCTCCCTCCTGAGACGAGAAAGAGAGAGAGGATACGTAACTTAAACCAACCACGCTATCCCATTGTGGGCTAAAATATCACTATCAGACGTCAATGACAGTTGTCCACCTTCAATAACTTCAGAATAAAAAGTTAACTTTTAAGAAAAAAGCATTTTAAGAATCTACCCCGATTTAGTTATCGAACCTAGGACTTTGTGTTACTTGTCTCGAATAAAGAAAACGAACAAAAGCTCAGAACATTATATGAACTGTCAGAAAAAGCTAATTGTTCCATACATTCCGAAAATTAAAAGGTTTTCCTTATCGTGTATTTACGCATTTAAAAGTTATTAATTGCATAGTCCGTTAATAACTTTCGATAGTTACATTACGTCAGCTTGTAAGTCGTTATGACTTGGTATTTCGGATACAAGTACAAAAAACGCTCTACAAGGTTACGTATTTCGTGGTATATATTAATTAACATAACACGGTCTATGAACTGTATATTCCACTGGTTTTGGCCTTGACTGAAAACCTTGGATGGTCATTTAATATGCCAGCAGGAATATAATTGAACACCCACTGTGTTATACTGTTAGACTTTGTAATTGTAACCTAGTTATTTATTGTGTTTAAGGACTTACCTTACCTTAACTTGTTACTGAAGTTTTATTAAAATTATTTATTATGGACGCCTTGTATTTGATTTTTCAACTTGTAGTAAAGTAGTTTCAAAGGTCAATATCAAGTTGATGTCTCCTGAAAGTGGTATTTATTAATTATATTTCATAAAAAACAGATTCTGATGAACTGAGAATCTTCTCCTTTTTGAAGTCGGTGAAAGAAGCAATCGAATGAACTTTCGAATTAAAAACTTGTAGATAATAATTGTAAATTTTACTACCTATATTTTTTTAATAAAGTAAATACAAAACTTGTTTTCGATTCTACTCAGTAGTTTTTTACCGAATCTTTAGTTGAGTTACTGCAAACAAAGTTATATATCAGGCTTAGCTTATTATCATGTTTACGTTAAATCTTGGGTTATTTTTAATCTTGGGCCGCCACGGTTAAATTTTAGAAACTCTTGCGTTCCAGCTCGAGCACAGCTACCTTCAGTCTCGGAGACTTCTGATCGGAGAGTCAATTACTTTCAAATTTGGACATGTTTATGTAATGTCCGCCAAACCTCTTGTTAACCACACGGCACGCCGGCTTGTATAAGTCTGAAATATTAAAAAGACGATTATTAAGGCAAAATAATTTGGTCACGGGCAAAAGTTTCACTGGTAAACTAAAGTGCCACACTCGCACAGCTGTAGCACAAGTTAGATATCAGAAGTCGCTCGTCGGCGGATGTGATCGAGGAAATTAGGGTGAGTTTGACACGACGCCACATCCGCCGCGACACTTACAGTTCCCAACTTGTGAACTTGCGAACCACTCTCTGTAGCAGTTAGGGGATTCGTACATGATGAATTAAATCCAACGGACTCACGTACGATACCTATTGTAGTGGTTTAAAACTTTATTTTTTTTACTTTTTAGTGCGTTTTGAGTCGGTTCTACTTTTTGTTAAAAAAAATTATTTCTTACTTTTTAGTAATTTATCGACACGTAACCTATTCGTACTATACTTTTATAGCGTATTATATGGCACTAGTAGCCATAAAGCTACCGATACTTCCACAAAAACCGAAATCGCTGCAAGTGTGCCTATAAAATTTGAAGACTTCCTTCAACTTTTCCAGGATATCATCATCAGATCCTAATATGAAGACTTATCCTAATATGTGGGATCATATTGGAAGTGTGCCCTATCTATTAAAATAGAATTATCGAAATCGGACGACTGTAAAAAGTTACGCCTGGTCATATATAAAAAAATATATACGTGTCGAATTGAGAACCTCCTCCGTTTCTTTTCGTCGGTTAAAAAGGTTTGGTTCGGTATAAAGTTTGAAAAGCAAAAAGAGAAATCAATTAAAGCAGAATTTATCGCGGACGAAATAGTGTAGGAATTAGAAAGAAAATAAAATAAATTAATTACAATTTTAATATTACAGGCTACTTATATATAATATTACTATCACAATATCTTAGTGATAGTAGGTCTGTTGTAACCCTAAATAGAAAGGGTATAGTGCAACATAAGAACAAACAATACATAATTTTGATTAGCTTTTAAAAAAATATGCCATTGAAATGCATTCAAATGAAAAATTATCATCTTATTTCATTTCGAATTTGTACTTTGTAAAATATAATTAAAAAGAAAATATTTTCAAAATTTCAAAAGCTTTTATCTTAAAAATTTCTAGAACCCAAAAAGGAAAGTTCGTATAACTTACTCGTAAGCCTTAGGTAGTGGACGTTTCTTTAAAATTAATATCAAAATAGCTCCCTCATTATTTAAGCTTTATCAAGCCGACCGTCCCAAAATATTTTGTCGGAACAAGTTTTGTGGCTGTCTCCCCCTCTTTGAGAACTTAAGAGCTTCGGAGTGCTTATTACGTCAGACGCGGTTCTGCGAACTATTCGGAATTGAGGCTATTTTGTTATGTGAATCTTTAATATTTTACTAAGTATAACGAGTAAGGCAAAATATTTGTAGTTGGAGAGTGTTTTGTTTACCGAAGGTGTTTGGCGCTTAGAATGGTTTTACTTTATATCGGTTCCTGTCATTGTTATCACTATCAGATCAGTCCGCCGTCCGTTTTGGAGCAAAGTGATGGTTTTAAGTCTCATATCCCATCTAGCATAAAAAGGGAGACCTGACCCTGTAGTGATGACGATTATCATTATTATTTGGTTTGGGCCTTACCTTATATCTTGTGATGAAGTGGTTTGATCATTTAGTGATTTATTTAAATAGGCAGATGAATGATTTTGTTTTATTCTACCAGGACCAGGCAGTTCTTTCTTATAGGGCATAGAATATAATGAAGCTAAGAAATACTGCGCCAATGCGGGTTAGCGATCAACGATCGATATCAGATGTTAATGAAAATGAGATAATGACCGGACTTAATGTTGTTACAAAGGTTTTTTTATTATGTATATTTTAAACCCATCGCTTATGATCAAACATGTAGACTACGGTGATAAGCCAATAACCCATATTGTAGCTGGTCGGGAAAACGATAGCTGGAAGGGCATTCCATAATTGCAGTTGTAATCAGGAATGACGAAACGTTTTGTACGCGTCCTCGACAACGTAAGAGTGCAGACTACTTCGCTGCCATGCAGTCCTGTGGTAGAAAGATGAGAGAGGAACTGAATCGAAATGTTTCTGAGTACACTGAAACTGACAGATAGGCGATTCCGGCGATGATTATATTGCCAACTTTCAAATTCCTGGCTGAAAATTTTTACAGAGAGTTTTTTATAATAATGAAAACTTCATATTTGTACAAAAACTATAAACCTTTATAGCCCGAAACTACATAATTATTATATTAACCAATGGACCAATGAGGCAATACTACTATTTAATACAAATAGCAGTTAATCACTTCATTCACTAGGCTCACAACCCAGTCCTAATGATAGATGGGTCTATTTTGACGAAGCACTCGCCATCCATTTGGCTCTAAAAGGATACCAAATGTATTTTGAAGCTTACAGGGCATTTAGGTAACCCAATGTGATTTTTGTTAAGCATTTTCCTGCTATTATTGAATAGAATAGAAAGGAATATGTTTTGTTTGGATAACAAAGACTGTTTGTGCTCTCGTATTGATTATTTTGTGTTAGTGTTAACATAAGCATCAGACGTTAATGAAGAAAGGTATGTTTTTTATAATAATTCGTATTCGTGAGCTTATGATAATGGTCTTCACCATCATCATCATTATCAACCTATTACCGACCCACAACAAGGCTAGGCTTCACTCCTTATTGGAGAGGCGATATGGAGCGTAGGCCCACCACGTAGCTATAATGCGGGTTGGCGGGCTTATCAAGTTTTATTTATTTATGATGTTGATAATAGTGACCGGAATCGACGGTTTTATGTTGTGTCTGAGACATGGGAGTTATCACCACCAACTTCCCGACTCCAGGATTTGAATTTACTAAAAATTTCTTAGAAAAACCATAACACAGATTTGTTCCACACTCCGGGAATTGAACCCAGGACTTTATTCACCGAAGCCACATATTATGCTAACCACCAACAAAGCAGTCGAAATTTGAATAATCTTGTTCTATGTAGAGAAAAACATTTAGACACATTTTAATAAAATGAAAGAAGTTTATTACAAGAAATATAGTTACGCCATATATTATTTCACTCAAGAGCAAGGTGGCGCCTTTCTCCCTCTAGTACCTCCGTGGCGACCTCCGTAGCGCAGTGGTATGCGCGGTGGTTCTCGGCTCCGGATTATAAGACGGAGGTCCAGGGTTCGATTCCCGGTGGGGCAGATTGAGATTTTTCTCAATCTGTCTTGGTCTGGCTAGTGGGAGGCTTTCGCCGTGTCTAGTTACCACCTTACCGACAAAAACGTACCACCAAGCGATTTAGCGTTCCGGTTCTATGTCGTGTAGAAACCGTTTTCATCCTACTCCTAACAAGTTAGCCCGATTCCATCTTAGATTGCATCATCACTTAACATCAGGTGTGATAGCAGTCAAGGGCCAACTTGTAGTCGATAAAAAAAAAGATAGGCTTTTTATCTTTTGGTTCAAATAAGTGCCACAACACAGGATAAATCAACGAAACTTTAATTAGTGAGTAAATATGTTAGAAATAATAATAGATTAATACGAATATAATATAAAAATCAAAAAACGCTTTTAAATAAAATTTTTTCCTCAACTATTTGACCCGTTTCTTACGTGACACGAAACATAAACAATATTATAAAACTGCTTATTTGAATGTATAAGGCAAATATAAGGAGGATAAATAATTAAAATCCACTAACAGAAGTACTAATTACTTGATAGGCACGTACGGGAACACCGGGTTACGCCAAAAATAAGTTACCAGCGTTCAACGCTCAAGACATAGCACGTGCAGCCAATTTGAACGCTAATGTCTTTACGTGCGCCAAGCTATTTCCACCCAGTATTACGGAGCCCTCTCCGTAATATCGAGTTCAACGATTTTCACTTAAAATAAATTTGGGAGTTTAATAACTTTAAAAAGCAGAACAACTTTATCGTAAGATGTATGCCATTTTCAAAATTGAACATTGTAGAGTCAGTTCATAAATTCTGAGTTTATTCCATTTTCGGTGTGTATTTCTTGTCGTCTCGGTGATGTCACTTTGGATCATCGATTTTATGCCAACAATTACGTGTAAATAATTGGGAATTATTAATTATGGATAATGTTGAATATAGTCACCGGGAGCGATGGCTTAACATACTCTCCAAGGCACGGGGGTGTTACATGATCGACAAGGAGGGAGGTCTGATCCTATATTTGGCCGTTCATAGGCTGATTATGCAGGATAATGAACTATAATTTTACCTATTTATCCTGAACTCTTAAAATTTATACGAAATTTTATATATTAGATAATATTTATATTATCTAATATATAAAATTTCCCTGTCACAATGTTAGTTACCGTACTCCTCCAAAACGGCTTTACCTATTTTTTAGCAAATTTTGTATGCGAATCGGCTACTATCTAATTTTCATCTAATTTTTTTTTTTAATTTTTAATGCAAAACAACGTTTGCAGGGTCAGCTAGTCTCTTTATAAAGTTTATCCAGTCTGAAAATTTTAATAACAATCATGGTCTTCAAACGAAATCAAACCAATCTCAATGACGAGATGGCTTGGAAGCATTCCATCACCTGATTTTGCCGGAAATGAGAACATTTCACTTGACGATCGACGTTGACGCCCCGGCGGCTCGGATACGTCTGCCCGGCTTGGAATCTGGCGGCATTTCGATGTGTCAAAATGTCTATCTAACCATTGGTTAAGCTTCTGTGTTGTGACCGTAGTGACCTATTTAAATTATACATCACTTGTTATCATTTAATCTTAAACGAGGGGTCATTTTTAGGGTTCCGTCCCAAAAAGGAAAAAAACAGATCACTTCGTTGTCCGTCCGTCTGACTGTCGAGACTCTTTTTCTCAGGAACGCGTGGAGTTATCAAGCTGAAATTTATATCAAATTAATACTCAAGTCTGCTGTCCCTTAGAGTCGTGAAAAAATCAAGCTTCTAGGCCAATCAAAAGATACAGCCGTTTATGCCAAAAATTTCCCCAATTTTCGACACCTCGTTTTTCGTAAATGAAAACCTAGCGCGTAGTTCCCGTAAACTTAGGATCTTGAAATTTGGTACGAAGTAACGTTATATAGTATAGATAATGGAATAATGACGAAAACCGTAAATTTTTAGTTGCATCATATGTTTAATAACAATACTTTTAATAATTTTAAGCTTACCCCCTTTACTCATAAACCAGTAGAGGTATTTAATTGAAATTCATATCAAATACTTGGGCCTATAAAACCTTTAAGCTGTAATAAAATCAAACTTCTATGTCAACGCAATCAAAAGATACAACATAAGCCGCATATTTTAAGCCGCTATCTTTTATAGTACATACTATAAAACATAGCTTCATGCAAATTTCAAGAATCTAGGACTAGCTACGAGTAATATAGATTTAAACATGTGGCTTATGCTGTATCTTTTGATTGAAGTATATTTTGGTAGAATATACGAAGGAATAATTCCGAAAATCTTAAAATTTACGGAACCCTTGGCGCGAGAGTCCGACTTGCACTTGGCCGGTTTTTATAGTTATATTTGACGTATCAAGTTCTCGAGAACAAGATGTCCACCTGATGGTACATGGCAAACCAAACTGTTGGCGAAACAGAGCAACTTTTCTCGTTCAAAGTTGGTGTAGATATTGGGTACGCAACTTAATGTTCACGTTGATATATATCCAACCAAAAGCAAAGTAAAGTAATGGCAAAGGGAATGCATCTAAACATGTATAAATGGTAAAGCATTGAATGTAGAGCGAAGCTTTTAATTCTATACGCCCTTCAAGTATTAACACTTAGTAAGCTCATCATTGTGTTGTTGCGTAAATTCTACGTGAATCAAGTTCTCTATAAACCGTATAGGTATTTTTGCTAAAGGTAAGCTATAGCCATATTTAATATCAAATATCTTTATTCTGTTCTTTTTTAATATCAGACATTCTAATAAGGTACTGACATGAAAAAATAAGATTTGAAATAAAAAGGCCTCCAGCATATTTATTTACATTTCCCTCTAAGCAGATTTGTGACAGTACCATGAAATGTTTTACTTGTTTACTTAGTAAGACGAAATAACTGAGTGACTTGTACAGGCATGTAATATATTCTTGTAACTAAAATAAATAAAATACGATCGGAAAGATGAAGGACAAGGATATGCTCTTTACAGTATTGTAGAAGTATTATAGGGGTATATATTTATTAGAAGGTACTTAATGTCTTTTGTGTATTAGATACCTAAAATATAATAATATTATCTAGGGTTGTACTTACATACAACATTACAAACTTTCGCGATCAAAATATTATAAAAATCATCATTATCAGCCTATGTTATCGGCACACTACAAAACCAGGCTTCCTCCTAATAGAAGACGAGATACGGAGGTTAGACTCACGTATTCCATTGCTGGTTGCTGGCTTATATAAAATTAATACAGGTATAAAAATATAATAGGATTAAGAATATTTCTTCTAGTATATGTGCGTAATTAATCAATGATTGCCCCACAAAACTCAAAGAAACTCACAAGAAACTGTCGGGTAATCGACAAAAACAGCAAGATTACTTCCCGCCACTTATCCCTCCTCAGATTTAATTCCTCCGACACGACACGGCTGGTACGTGTAGTGGAGAGGTCGTGAGTGCCTCTTGAACCTCTTTGAGGCGAGTTCTTAGTACCGAACGTCATTACTTGATGTCAGTCTCACGACATTGGGCTTACGGTGATGTGAAATGTTGAAGACGACTCTTACCTCATTTTTTTTATTTAAAAGTGTTATATGTGAGTTTTTATACTTAGAGATATGTCATACAAAAATGCTTTAGCTTAAAAACACGGATTAGTATATTTTGATTTTAAAAATAAATTACACCTAAGTTGTTATTTATTTTAATTGAAGTATTAATAATTAAGTCAAATCTTTTTCGATAGATTTAGTGTTATTAATACATTTTTTTTTCATATATATTTCGAAAAGTTAGGTAAAAAGTTTAGGTACCGCAGTGGGTGTGGCATTTGCAATGTTGTATTACGGAATTTATCTAATTATTCAAAACAAAATCTAATTCACGCTAATTGCTTATTCATCTAAGCCACATGATTAAAGTTTATTTTATAATAATTTGGTAGGATATCTATAAATTATTTACTCACGTTTGTTTTATTAGTAATTTATACGAAAACCCCCGCGGATGTAAATCACAGTAAACATTTTAATTAATTGACCATGATTTATTATAACCACGGCGGAACCGCGATATGGAATGTAGGTAATTAAAAATATAATACAAAATTTACTATCTAGTATGATACTATTATACAAATTTACAATTAGTTACAAGTACAGAGAAATAGTGTGAAATAGTGTGATAGATTTGACAACCTATTGATTTTATGAGAATATGATCAAAACTATTGAGTTTTGATTATGTTGGCTTTGGAAGATAGTATTTCAAATGGACATTTACATAACAACTTGTTGTGACCCATGGTTCTCCCGCATTGATTCCATTCCCGTAAGAATATCGGTTAAAAAATTTTTTTCATCATTTATTTATTTACATTTTTTTTTAAATTTTCAACAATGCTATATAAAACAATTATAAAATCACTATTAAAAATTTATAAAAAAATCATTCCGCCTGCTGCGGGGCCCGGGGGTCCAAGCAACCGGTGGTCAGGGCTCCAGAGTGAGGAACCTCCTCACAATACGCGCCGTTTCAAGAATTACTGCCTTCTGTATCCGACCCTTGATCCAACAATTAAGCGAAAGCTTTTTAAGATGTTGGTCAAAGCTTTTCGCTATAAGACCGTTGACTGAAACGACTATAGGAACAATCATTGTTGAATCAACATTCCACATGACGGTAATCTCATGAGCAAGGTCCAAGTATTTTGATACTTTTTCCTTTTCAGCTTTCACCAGATTATCATCATGTGGAACAGTAATATCAACAATCATTGCACGGCGCGTTAATCGATCAATTATCACTATATCAGGTCTATTAGCTACAATATACCTATCAGTGATAATTGTTCGATCCCAGTAGAGCAACGCACTGCTATTTTCAAGAACTGACGCTGGGTCGTACCTATAGTAAGGCACCTCAGAATCGACAAGGCCATACTGAAGAGCAAGTTGTTGGTGGATTATCTTGGCTACTTGATTATGTCTGTGCAAGTATTCGCCATTAGCAAGATGAGAACACCCGGAAACTATATGTCTGAGGGATTCCCCAGGTTGATGACACGCTCGACATATGTCTAGAGTGCCATCTTTCATAATATGTTTCCGGTAGTTTCTCGTCTTGATAACCTCGTCCATAATTGCACAGACAAAACCCTCGGTTTCCCCAAAGAGGTCACCGAATTGCAACCAAGATACAGATGTTATTTGATCTACATCCGGTCCCGTGAGGGCCTTGTAGAAACGTCCATGCAACTCCTTACTCTTCCATATCGCCACACGATCTGAGTTACTAATTACTTTAGGCTTACGCCAGTTCTCTTTGCCAAGGGATAGTGGGGTAAAACCCTTGTCCACTGCAACGACATCCTTATGCATACCCACATTTATCTTGAGAAAATAATCTCTGAGATTGCACACCTCACGATTATGGAGGTTCTTGGCATTCAAGAAACCACGTCCCCCACACTTGCGTGGGAGGTACAATCTCATTACAGATGAACGTGGATGGTGCATCCGATATGACGTCAGCAGTTTGCGGACTTTACAGTCCAGGGAGTCCAGTTCAGTTTGAGTCCACTTTAGAATGCCAAAAGAGTATATGAGTAAGGGCATGACCCAGCTATTGTAGGCACGCACCTTATTACCACCTGATAAAAGACTTTTTAGGACTTTTTTCAAGCGGCCAAAGAACCGTTCCTGCACTAGTTGTTTCATATTCCCTACCTCAATACCGAGTGCTTCTGACATTCCAAGGTATTTATAGGTCTCCCCTTCGCAAAGTGATTTGAGAATAATAGTTTCTGAAAGTACTATATTCTCAGAGCTCACAACTCTACCTCGCTCGATATTGATTACCGCACACTTGTCTACACCAAATTCCATCCTTATGTCACTGCTAAAGGTTTGAGTGATCTTCATCGGTTAAAAAATTATTATTATAAAAACAAAAAACCCGACTGCATAGAAGTTATGAACTGAAAAGAGAAAAACAAGGATCACTATTACTATATAAAATTTTAAATACTTTATGGTGATGCAATGCGGGTTTTTTTGTTTTTATAATAATAATTTTATTAGAGACTTTTTTGTTTTAGTTTATGGTATAGAAATGATACGGTACACTTTTTGCCATTTTTTGTTAAAACGGCAATATAAACATGATATGATAATTATATTTTTGAAATGGTCTTTTTACGACCTTTCATTTGATATCCATATTGCTAAGATAAGAGAAAGAAATACACACATCCCCCCTTTTTTCCCCCATTTACAGCCACCATTTTGAAAATTTATATAGCCTATGTCACTACCACAATTTTAACGAATTCGACACACACGACATCTCACCTGTCAAAATCCGTTCAGTCGTTTAGGCTGTAGCGCGTGCCGAAGAAATGGACATACATACATACATACGCTCGAAAAACTTAACCCTCTATCTGACGCAGTCAGGTAAAAAGAGGCCCACACATACAATAAATGAAAAACAAGTCTTCGTAGTTTATGAATTTGCCCGAAATAATTACAGCCTTTACATATTTAACGATATCTCATAGTGTAGTAGCAGCTCATAAGAAGCAGGACATATTTATTTTATAATTATTATCGGTCCTTGAATGATTTTCCAAAACTTTTGCTCGTCTCAAAAAGAATTCTAATATTATCTCGCTAAATAAAAAGTTAACGGTTATTTTGCCGCCGATATTCGCGAGGTCGTTTTTAAACCTCATTATCCTCATAAAATATGCGGAATCCCTTTAAACGCAGTTTTTCTTTCCAGCTTATGGCGCTGGAAATATTGTTTCCGTTGAGCGTTGGTTGGAAATTTTAAATAATGTACCGCCATTATACTTGTAGCTGTGACTTCGAATGCGTTAAATTGTTCGGCATTCGATCATTGGATATTTGCTGGGTTTGTGTTCTCGGGCGAGCAATGAAGTAAGATTTTTTTCTCAATTAAATATTGTATAGACAACAGCGTGTGTAGATGCTTAGATTTTGTAGTGAAATGTGTGTAAAAGTGCTTTTTGTCCTATTTTTTAGTAATTTTCCTTTAAACAATATCTGTTACTATTACAATGAAAATAACTTATGGTATTTGTCGAGAAATAGTAATATAATTATGTTATTTCTAAAGGTTAGATAGAACATTACTTAAAAGTTGATTGTCTCAGTCCTCAGTCAGAAACTTGTGTTAAGTCGCTCGTTCATCCGTTTATCATAAGCACCAGACACCGTAGTGTACTTACAAGCGCGTACCGAGAATATTCCTTTGATGATTGTAAAACCTTGTGGTGACTTATTACTACAGAGGTATGAAATGCCTTTCTAGTTTTTTTCCTACTTTCCAACAAATATGTACTTTCAAGTTAATAGTGAACCGGTATCTTCTGAGCAAGTACTGACAAGCCGCATTGATACTTTTTAGCTTGCTTTCAAAAAGTATACACGGATTTGAATGGATTTTGCAGTAAAAAGTACCAGAATGCTAAGCCAGTTGGCGTTTCGAAAAACCGAAGAGAACAGTTTAGTTTCTAAATTTTATCGCTTTTCAAAGTATAATCTTTCAAAGCTTGCTTATAAAATCCCGGTAGCAGCTTCGTTCAGTCGCTCCCACTATAAATATTTCCATTGGCTTTCCAGTCATCTGCTCGTGGGACCGATAGAATTACGTGACTCTTTGGCGAATTTACGAAAATATGGTCGTTCTGTTCGACTCCGATTCGTAACGGAAGTACGGATTTCGAAACGTTGTCAATTTGCCTCGATACCCGCATTATACGTTTTGCTACAGACTTTAGCGCATTTCCAATTAATCAATTTTTAATCATTATCATCATCAGGCTATTTATGTAGGCTTCTTTCTTGGAGTAGGTGGAAAAGTATTAGGGCGATAAGAAGGGTGGGCCATATAAAAACACTCCTATAAATTACGCATAGCTTATAATTGTAGTATGTTACTGAATCTCCTATATCGTTTTGCTATTGGTAATATAATTTAAATTAAGAAACTAGAATAAAATATTACGTTATCTTGAAGTAATTATTATAATTTCGTACTTAATTGAAACAGTATTTAAAAAAAATCGTAATTCCTTAAACATTTTTTTTAGAAATTGCGATTTATTGTAGAGTTATGGCAATGTACATAAAGTCACTTACCGTCAGGAGAGCCACACATTATTTGCTAATAACTGTTATTTCTAAATATAATATTAATTTAGATCAATATAATTCCCAGTTTCATAAAAATCCCGGTTAAATAAACCCTTTTTAATTAAACTTTGTGTAACTCAAACACGTCGGGCTGTATTCAAATAAAATTAATAAATGTACACATAAAACAAGATTGTGGGTTGTTTAAATAAATTCCATTAAATTAATGTAATTCTGTTGATGAGTCCTGCCAAATATGACAGATAGATTGATTAAATATGAACAGTGGGTTGCCCTTATAAGCCCTTTAGATTCTTTCCGGACTCAGTCTGTTTCAAACTCTTGATCTGTAGGAATGGTGTTGCCCGAAATTTTTTTTTGTAAATCTTTTTTGGTAGTATTTTTAAATTTTTTTTTAAAAAGTAGATACAACAACAATCCAACAAACGGAGATCGAACCCATATCCCGTGAATTTATTAAGGTCGTATTTTTTTACTCTGTATAGCAAAAATGGCTAACTCATTCAGTTGGAATATGGCGTAGTCATTAAGTCGGAATGTGGCGGTAATATTGGATACAACAATAAAAACTAAATTGAAATCGCTTTATGCATTCGGAAACTATAATGTCACCGACAAACAGACATCCCTCTTTTTGCGTCAGGGGTTCATTAAAATAAAAGTGAGTAGAGTAGTTTTCAAAAATAGAGATTCCGAATGAAATTTTATACTTGGTCTTTGGTATGTACCATACCTAGCGTTATAAAACTAATATGTAACTTTATATTTAGTTTGAAACATAAAACCCCTGAACCTCTTTGTTAATTTCTCTAATAGGGAATAACTGTGAGCCTAATCTAATTAAATTTAACATTTCACTGTACATATAGAACTTTCGGGAATAATACGGTGGAAACTTTTGGATAATATCAAATTTTATGGAGATTAATTATTTTAGTATTATTTTGCTACGACTTGATTTATCACAATTTTATTCGAATTTGAAAATGGAATTCTTAAGGCTTAACTCAGACTAGCGCGGAGGTGAAGCGAAGCGGGGTTGTCTTGATTTTCGTATAAAGTAATAAGTTTTTTGCTGCCTAGACTTGCTTGCCTAGAAGATACCTATTCACTCTTGATTTATAGAAGATATTATAAGTGGTAGGGCAAATGGAGGCTGGAAGAGCATCCCAAATTTTAGCAGTGCGTATGAAGAATGAAGAACCAAGCCATTTATTACACGTCCAAGAAATTTAACTACATAACGGTGTAGATCTCTGCAATGCCTGGCAGTCCTCTGATAGAACGGCGATGGGGGTACCAGATCAAAAAGTTCCTAAGCACACTCCCTGAAATATATTTTGTACAAAATCAACAGATAGGCAAACTTTCGGCGAAGCTTCAAGCTTTGCAGTTTACATTCAGAAATGGAATGAAGCATCGAAGAGAACAGCCGGGCGCCGCTCCATTTTTGGAATATTGTTTGTACATCAACTATTTGAAAATAGAGTGAATATTATGATTTGTAGTTGACATACTTGACGCGTCGCGTGAAGTGTGATTTTAATAAATAAATAAATAAATAAATAATAAATAAATATTATAGGACAATTACACACATCGCTATATAGCCCCAAAGTAAGCGTAGACAGCTTGTGTTATAGGTACTATGATGATGAATATTTTGTATATTAAATAGATTTTAAAGTATTTCTATATTTGTTATTTGTACATATTTCTTAATAATGCCAGATATTTTACGTAATATAAATTTCGTAACAAAAAATTACATTTAAATATAAATCTGAGTTTTCTTGCTAAAGTCAAACCTGCTTTCTATCAACTCTACAGCCGGATTCGAGTGCAGATCAAATGCATGCAATTTAATTTATATGTGTTTATATTGGGCAGCGTTGTTGGTAGCTTCATATCCCCTGTCCCTGTGTAAAATAGGTTGATATTTATAATGAACTTCATGATAACACCAACTGATTAGAACAATGTTCTCCAACAGTTATTATAACTTATAACTTGGAAATAAAATCATTACTTATAAACCAGGCATATATTCAACTGCCTGGCAAAGGTCATCAAAATACTCGTAAAGTCCTCAACTTTCTTTCACTTTTGTTATCATTTCTAAGTCCCTCAAAGTTAGATAGACGGGCATACCTATAGAGTTGTTCATTCTTTTATTAATAAAAGTTTACGTGACCCCTGCCTGTTCGCTCGCAATTTCCTGTGCCCGCTGCTTTATTTGGCAGATCGAATTTTAATTTGAAATCGCACCGCGCGAATGGTCAGCCCACTCGAACTTTTTGAATAAAATGAACGTTCCGAAGAATGAATTCCAAAAACGTATTTCAGTAGAGTACATTGCAGTTAGGCTGTCGTACACCCACACATAATACTGTCAATCTTATTGTGATTTTTATTGTCAGTGTGTATGGCTAACGACTTACTATAGGCAATAATATTGACAATATTATTAACTGTGTCCGGGAAACCTTATATTTTGCTAGCAGTATACTACGTTTGTGCAAATATTTTGTTAATTAAGAGTAATATCTAAATTATTTACAGTACATTATATAAAGATGATATCAATAGTAATTTAAAGTATGTAAGTATAGATGAAAGTGAAAGAGAAACAAACATGTGACTCTTTCTCGCAGCAACTACTGAACGCATTTTGATGAAACTTTACAATACACTTTATACAACAAAGTAACACAAGCTACTTTTTATCTCGATATTTTCACGGGAACGGGAACTACGCGGGTGAAGCCGCGGGCGATCTCTAGTTATATATATATATATATATATATATATATATATATATATATATATATATATATATATATATATATATATATATATATATATATTAAAAGTTCGTTGTTTAGTACTGTTAAATTGGCAATGTTCTTTATGAATAAATCATTCTCGGTGTTACGTGCGAAAAATATTGGATAAACTACAAAGATATTATTAGACGCTACTTTTTTTTTGATAGAAATTTCATTTCCATAATAAATCAGGCCTTATTCTCCGAGGTAAAATAAAAGGTTTTCAAGCCGTCAGGATGCCACGCGCTCGTCATCAATTTTTCTCACTTCCTTATTACTCCCAGCTCGCCCGAACGTTCGAAAGTATTGTGAGCTACTTATTTTTTTAATAATAAAAGTTTTATATGACCTCTAAGAAGGTCGGTGCGTGCCGTAATGGTTTGCTCTTTTTAGGGTTATCGAATTTTAATTTGAAAACGCATCAGTCCATACCACAAGTTAATAAGTATTGTTTCGAAAGAATTTCTATCATGAATGCTTAATTGTGTTTGTTTCATAATGTAATTGAAAATATAAAGATTTATTTCCGGTCGGCTTGTTCCACATATTCGACGAAAATTGTACAGTTTTAGATACACTGTTTCCGAGAGAGGATGCGATTTCAAGAATAAAATAATAATTGATCACTGCAGATTATGATAATAAGTAAAATTAAATACAGATCCTTCCCAACCAACACCAACTGTGTTGCAGCAGCAAAAAAATGCACGTTTTTTGTTATTATTTCGAATCTAAAAATAATCAAATAACCCCTCGTCGGCAGACTAAATATAAAGTGCACACAGTGAAGTGCAGCGCGGTCGAGCAGTGCTCCAGATCTCGTTAGCGTTGTGATTGTTAGCGACTGCGGGTTAATTACTTTGACGGAGAATAGAGGAATTATTCCGAAATTTTATGAAAAATTTGAAACCTATGATTAATTGCGACTTCTTTGATGTAGTAAGCGTTTGTACTTTGTTTGTTCGTTATAAATCAAAATTAATTATTTATCAAGTAGATTAGGCATTTTTGAAAGATCAAGTTTTTCTGTTTGTAGGGACTTGACAACTCTAACCTCTATAACTCTATAAGTTACCTGCTGAGAAGTGCCGATAAAACTAAACAGTTGCTGCAGTTAACATGATTATATTTTTATTTTATTTACATAGATAATATCATATATTTTGATGATGTCTCTTGGACTCGCAAAAGTCTCGTCTCTTACTTTATTCGAATTGTAAAATTCGAGTTGTTTAATAACCCCTATTATGCAACCGATTCATAATCTACTATTACAAAACAACCCATTTTAGAAAAAACCCCATGATAATAAAACGTCTACAAGTGGCAGGTTTATCTCGCCCAGGCGCAATATAGAACTCGTTTTATATTCAGTCTCAGCGGTGTCATTGTTATTGCCTCACCTTGAATAAAATTTGCGCTTTGTCTCAAATGGGTTTTGAGGTTTGAATCGAGCGGCGAAAATAAAGCGCTAACGAACTACAAAGGAGGCGTTGCACTGAGCGATGTCGCTACCTATTGTATGTGAAACCTCGGTCGAAGAAACTAGTTGTTTCTGGTACCCACCTATATTTACAATTTCATTTCAAAATTTAATTCAAGACACGTTTTTCTGTTACGGATTAACAGGAACTGGTTGAAAGACGTTGAGCGGTCCATACTAACCTAGGGCGGTAGCGCTCAAAATGCAAACTAAAACCAATTTATGACTCGTTGCTGTTATCTTAAGATACGAGCATAGTAATGTCGGGCCGCAACGGGCCAAGGCGAAGCCCAAAAATCCGCTCAAATCGCTTGTATATTTTATACTAGCTTTTGGGATTAGTTATTACGGCAGCCTAATTTTTTTATAAACTTTAAATAGCATACTAATTAATATCTATTAAATTGCCTAAGAATACGTTTTAGGCTTCTAGCTTTAAAATGCCCCTTACAACCATTTTTTCGCAATTATAAGTAGCCTATATCCTTTTTCAGGCTCTGGACTGTGTACCAACTTTTTAATTTCAATCAGATCAATGGTTTAAGCATGAAAGCGAGACAGGCAGTCAGACAGACAGACTTACTTTCGCATTTATAATATTATAGTTAAGATTGAATATATCACACTATAGGGCCACGGCGGGACAGGTTGCGCGGTGAATTTTTGTGTTGTGATGTGACTTGGCTCTTCATCATAGTGGCTACAGTCCTACAGTTGCAACGTCAGGCAGTGCACTGAAAAAGAAGAAAATAAAGAAAGAAGAAGAATTAAAAGAATTTGATAATAATTTTTGTCAATATAAGTCTATAATATAATAAGAGTCAATAATTCCTAATGGATTTTTTCTGAGAAAAGGAAATATTATGTGACATTATTGTACAAAGCAATTTGAACAAAATTAATTACATCGTGTTATTAAGAAGTTAAGTTTGTGTGTGTATTTGTTAATCTTTCACGCCGTAACTATGACCCTGATTTGGCTGCAATTTGGAATGGACATACTCTGTTAATCCAGAGTATTACCGTACTAGTACCATACGTTACTTTTATCCAGAGGTTCCCGAGGCCTTTTTATAAATAAATAAATGTATATTTTTATTTACATTTTGAATATGAAAAAACTTACATTCGTTCATTTAATGCGACTCTAAGATACTTACACCTTTCCCATCTCTCCCCTAGTACTCGTATATCTCATTTGGAGACCTCCGCTCTGGAATCAACGCGGGGATGTTATGTGATGTGACCTGGCCTATATTTTTACTGCGGCATTTTACCACAGTATTAAAGCCATCTGTTTTCCCACAAATCTATTTTTTTAATATGTTCGTCATGTAGCTCTTAATTTAGATTCTAGTAAAAGGTATTTCTGTTAAACCATTCACCATGCTTGATGCAGCGGCTAATATTTCAGCTTTCTACATTGAAGAGCGGGTTGGATATCTTGAAGAAGAAAAATATATACATCATTTCTACTAGTAGAATAAACATACACACAAATACACAAGCTTATTAACTTTGAGGATAGATGGCATGTGTGCATTAGTATTTTATCTATAATATAAACCTATATCGGACCATAATGCTGTGCAAAATTACTAGAAGCCGTCGATTTATATTTTGTAACTAGGAACACATTTTACAATATGCTACCAGACGCCTACACACCTACTCTGTCAGAATGAAATTGAAATACAAAAGACTTTTTGAAAACAATAAAACATGTTCAACCTGGATCGACTCGTTGTCTATTCGAGTGTCTGTTACAGCGTATGGTAATAAGTGCGATGGCGAGCTAGAATACTTGTGCTGCCCCGAGTACCTGTATGCTCCGGTTAACTCTACTTTTTAAACAGATTTTAAAAAGCTCTATTATTTTTAAAACATGTTTTTTTCTGATAACGTCTTATAAATGGATTAACGCAGACTACATTCATGAAAAAGCATGACCCATCGTCATGTTCCGCCCGAGCTGAGCGTGCAAGCGAGAGTGCGAAACAAGCGATAGAGAAGCAAGATGGGCCTAAGCATTCGGCTCTTATACATAATGATTATTTTGCCATGTGTTGAAATATAAGCAATATGATGTACACATTACATTAGTCCAATGACCAAGGATCGAACTCCATACCTCTTGGTTTGTGTTCGGCTCCTGATTGATGTTTATGGCACTTGTATAAATGATATATTATTCCATATAGAGTCAAACGATTCCATAGTCGTGCAGTTAGGCGAAACAAATGCTTTCATGTTAATCAGCATTAGTATAAATTTGTGAAATCACATTTTGACCCTCGATATTACGAACGTGACATATTGCAGCTGAATCCAATTATTCATAGTGAATTCAAAATACGTCATACAATTACCCACATCAATTTCAGCACATTCATTGTTTAGACACTAGTGAACACCCGCTACTTTGTCTGCCTGATAGTCTTACATAATCATAACACAATTTAATTTTTTTTTTATTTTGTACTTGCCGACTCTTCTTCCGCGCGGAATTAAAATAAATGAAGGTTTCTAAGTTACTCCTTTAACGTTTGCTGTCAAAAAGTAAACCCTCCACCTTTCCAAATGAGTCCAGCTATTTCAGAAATTTAATCTTTTAGGTACCGTTTACTCTTTCATATGAATTTAGTGAAAAGGTGTTGGTTTGAAATAACGAACAAACGCTTCAATTTTATTTGTTTGTATAGATAGATTTTCGAAAATAGTAAATGAATCACGATGAGGATTTTACAGGCAACTAACGTTTTGGGCGCAGCTAGGGGTTTGAACAAGTGTAAAAAATAATTACAATAAAAATACTATAATTAAACTACATAACTAAGTATACTATATATACATATTTATATTATATACACACACACACACACATATATATATATATATATATATATATATATATATATATATATATATATATATATATAGCTAAATATACAAGATTAGCGATTGATCTTTTACATCTTACAGCTGGAACCTAACCCTAGCTCATCCTAATAGATGATTACAGATCGGCAATCGTTCAAGAAGTGATCTTCATACGCTCCTAACTTCAGAGATGACAGCGGGTCAAGTGAGCCTTGCACACAGATCTTGCAGTATCAGCGTTTCATACGGCTGGTGCCGTGTGCACGGCTATAGGGCATCGTATACACGGCAGCCTTGACTTGGCTGTACGTAACAAGCAGATAAAGCTATACCTGGTCCAACAAAAGATACTAATTACAAAGGTGCTAATACCAAACCAATAGAAAAGAATTTCAATCGGGACGTCGATACAAGTAAGTATACAAGCCATCACAAATAAACGAGTTAACATAATTTGCTTATAAAACTTTTTACTGCTAAACTAAAACTATCTAACGTTATTTAAATAGAGTTATACTTTCTAAATTTCCATTTTATACTTCACTTAACTAAACATTATAAAAATAATCGTATAACAGATTGCCTATAGTTCTGATACAATATTACGATAGCATCGGAAGTGACAACTGTTAGAATACTTGTTATGATTTATACAACTACATCGTTTGCCATAATCACATAATATAACTGTCTCAAGTTGAACCTAGTTATTATAAAGCCATGATGAATTACCAATGTAAACGAGGATGGGGTAAATTGGACCAATTTAAAACCAAAGTAGTTGTAAAATCAAAGTATTAACTAAATGTTTAACGTGCTCATGTACGTCGTGGTAAGTTAATAGCTATACTTAAAAATAACAATAAAATTTTAAAATACTTAAACAATTAATTATGTTGAGTTTTCAGTTTCTTAATTGTTTTAAATAATCTTAGTAATATTTGTAAATGAAGGCGTCAGTACATTTAAATGGATCTGGAGGATATACATCACTTAGTATAATAAATGGCACATATTTTTTACTTTTTTATTTTTTTGATGATTTATACGGATATAAACTTAGGGAAAAAATAATAATCTACTTTACTAATTAATATTAAATAGCCTAGAAATATCGTTTAATTATTTTATTTCTTTGTTCACATTTTTTAATGAAAAGCCGATTAAAATCTACAAATCTAACTAACAATTCTAAATCTAAATCTACAAATCTAAATCTAACAATTCTAAATTTACAAATCTACCTAATAAATCTAAATAACAATTGGATCGTTAAATTGTCATCCGTTTTTCATACGTGTACAAATTACTTAAATGCTTTATATTTTGAATATGGGTTTAAAATTGCATTAAACTACATGTTAGAATTGTATAGAAATTTGTATAATAAGATTTAGGTTTTATTTTGATGTTAAAAAAGTTGAATTACCAAAGTGATAGTAAACATGCGGGAAAAAGCAATATGATTATCTTTAAAAATATGAACGAAAATAATATCTTTAAATTATATTTTGTTTCACAATGCTCTTTTTGCATGACATAGCTTTTAGCGTACCGGAACAACTTCTATCAAAAAATCCCAAACTTGATTTAATGCTTTGACTCTACAAACTTTGGAAACAAAAAGGAAAGTCAAACGGACAGGCCGAAAGAAGATTACTGCGAGGAAGCGCTCTCCTGAACAATTTTTTAATTGATAATGCTTGTTATACAAATGCGTTGTGACTTTTCCTGCTACTTACTTTTGTTGACTCGCCAATTTTGCTTTCACTTCCCTTATAATTTAACTTTTTGACCGGGTTTAACATAAAGATATACTTAGGTACATACGTGAAAAATAGTACGTGAGTACTGAGTTTCATCTAGAAAAAGTTCTTAAAATAGTACGTGAGGACTTGATCTTCATTTAGAAAAAGTTCCTAAAATAGTACGTGAGTACTGAGTTTCATCTAGAAAAAATTCCTAAAATAAATAGACTTAAAGGTTTCGGGTTAAAGCCATGTAATTAAAAATTATTACAAATTTAAATGTAAGTCTGTTTGTACGCTGTGAAGCCTTAACTACTCAAACATCGTAAAATGTACACATTTTCAGGTCAAAATTAACAAACTTTTTATTGGAATTTACTTTTATCATGTTTTATTTATTTATTTCCTCTTTATATAGTATAACTAAAGGAAAATTATAATTTCAAAAGTTAAAGCTTAGCACTCAAACTTACTATCGCATTTATATTATTAATGAGTTTTTGTGCAGAAAAGAACATACGGGTACTTTTCAACCAGGAAAATAATAAGTACCCATTGTTCCGAGTTTCTGAGGTATATAAAAATGAGTTTTTAGACGAAAAGCAAAGCCGTGCGAAAATGATATAGGTAAGATTGGTATGTAGCCTATATCTTTGTTCGTAGCTATAAAATTTTCTGCATTGCATAGAAGTAGAACGGGTATTTCGAACACGAGAGCCGTGCGGGGAATATGCAATAGTTGCAGCCCTTTGCACCTGTCGGTATAATCCCCTGTTGGAAATTGTGAAAAAGTGAAATTGCATCACTTTTTTACGATTTCTAAAACCTTTGTTACCGTCAGCTTAAAATGTTCCCCAATTTTTTTAAGCATTTATCTCGCAAACTTTTCTGTTATTGTTTAGTTAATTTTGTTGAACCTACAACGGTCGCAGTTTTATTATATATCGAAAGCAGGATCTCATGATCCGTAAACAGCCACACAAGTTTACTTTGGGGCCGACATAGAATTCTCATTAAAATTTTTCGATGCGGCGGAAATTCATTCAGAAAGATCGAAAGACTATTACATAACGGTAACTTACTGATTATTACTAACATTTTGCTGAACTTTTACCTCCCTACCTACGGTTAACACCACACAACATGGTAGCGTTAAGAAAAAATGTGTTATTTTATTAATTAAAACATCAGTGATGTTAAAGTCAAAAAAGTTTATATGAAAATTTTAGCGATTGCGTAAACATGCGTAAAATTTGACGACACGCAATGGAAATAAATTGTTATTGAATAAATATGAACAACACGTTCCATCAATTGAGATATTTTAACACGTTCGCTGCGGCACCAATTTTTGCATACTTTCCGTTCCTGCGGCACGAGGTATAATCGGCCCGTACCGTGACCAGACGTTAGGGCGACACGCGGTCTATTAGACCCCACCTCCTTTTACAGACTAAAATCCATTTTCTGGCGCGAAATCAAAGATAAATGAGAATTTTGGTCCTTATTGATATAGACAGTGAATTGATGAACCCTAATCCACCGACGCCCCGGGATCTGATGGCTAGTTTAGGAATTATTAGCAAAACAAAATATGGGATATTATACACCTCGTAACGCACTGAAATAGGGCAAATTTTCGCTGAGATTAGTGATGGGAAAAATAATATCGACGTTTTTAAACTGTCTTAACTACGCAACGACTTGACCGATTTTGATCAATTATATCTCATTAGATCGTTTCAAGGGCAAAACCTGGCAAAACAACACAAAGCTATCAAAGGATACATTTTTTTTTAATAATCTAAATTGTGCTTGAAGGCGCCATACAGAAAAAAAACCGGCCAAGTGCGAGTCGGACTCGCGCACGAAGAATTCCATTCTATACCATTAAGAGGCACCTATTACAGACTTATTATTGGAAAATAATGGATCATGGTTTATGCATAAGGTTTATCTATCTATTTGTATATGAAAATCTTAATGCGGTTCACAGAATAGAAAAAAAAGGCAACCAGAAGTAGAAAAGAAACTGTCCTATTTATTCTGCCTCGGGCTCTGTTTCTGAGTTTAGACATGTTCGGCGCTGTAAAAGGCCGTGCTCTCCAATCGACGTGATGCACAACACTGGTCGCGGGAAGCTCGCGTTGGGTGCGGTACGAGGTCAGGGGGGATATGGGACGTTTTAGCCTCGTTCCGCACTGCATTAAAATAATGTTAATTCAGTGCGGCACGAGGCCTAAGACATCCGGTACCAAGGTAGGTACACCACCGAGTACGGAACCATTAGAGCATCTCAAATATATATTTATCTCTTTCCTACACTGGACCAAACCAAAGCTATGCCATTCGCACGACAGAGAAACTCACGTTTTTCCTTGCCGCACCACAGGGAAGTTGCATCAGGGGTGATTTAGGCCTCGCTTCGCAGTGAACGTGTTAAAGCTTCAGGCCGATGAGCGTAGTAGGATTTTTTTATTTGGCATAGCGATTGTTATGGCAATTCTATTTGTGTCACGAATATAACCGCAGACTCAAGAGAAAAGGTAGACACACAAATGTTATCGTTTAGTTTCCTTTGAAAAAAATGCTGTAGAGTCACCTAACATAATAACTGTGGTCGTTATAAATAATATTATTAATAATTGTCATAATAAGTATGTCGATCAAAAACAACAAATAACTCTTCATTGATTTGAGGCTTTAAAATATTTCAATTGACGTTACATTTTATTGAATAATGTTAAACATATGTTATGAATGACGAAAGATAATTAGAAAAATTGAGTAAATAGTAAAACAATATTCTACCTCAATTAGGAATGGAATAATTTGGATTTAAATCTGCGAGATAAGGTTATTTACAATAAATAGTTAAACATAATAACATCTCTAGAGACAAAGTGAATAAATATTATGACCTTACTAATGAACTAACTAAAATGGCTATGTGGTTAGTTTATACACGGTAGAAGTGGGTGCGAGAGGTATACCAGCGAAATTTCTCTATAACCTGCTAAAATACCTTGGCCTTACTAGAAGTGCAGTAAGCTCCATATTGGAACGAGTTTCCAAACCTGCTCTTGTAGGGTCCTTCCGAATTTGGCTGGGCAGGGAGAATAACTTGAACAGAGGAGGTGAGTGTTGACGGCTCTCACTAAGGGTACCCTTAAACCTACATCCGTGTCACAAGTCTCGGGCTCTGTTCGGAGTTTTACTCTAAACCATGCGATGGACCCGGCACCCGCACCGTGAATCCATGGAATGCTAAGATATTCGTCTCTCTTATTCTTATTTTAAATAAAGAGTTTAAGTCCTAACTAGCCCTTTCAATTTTCTCTCTAAATAAACCAAAAATATTGTATTGTACGACAAGGGTAAGACATTGGGTACGACAAGAGTACGTATAGTGGGCGGGGAATCTAGGATTTCACAAACTTAAGTGCTGCTCATTAGCACTAATAATACCTTACAATTTATTGCGTATTTGTTAAAGACTATTTTCTAAATTTATGAGGGCGTCTATCTATTTTACCTATTCTGTGGGTGGAATATGGAATAGTTTTCGAGCCCTTGCGCTTGTCAGTTTATTTGTTGCTGAAATTTTCGATTCTTTGTTGCTTTTGTGTTGGTGGAAAGTTTTGCTACGGCTTTTGTATTATACTACAAGTCGCTTTTTATCTCTTGATTTTTGTGAAAGTTGGCTTAGTTTAGTTTGAATTGGTTTTAAACCTCATTTGCTAGAATTTACGAAACATTTGACGAATGAGAGATATTTAGAATTTGTAATTTCAAAATGTTGATAGCGTCCTTTGTAGATGCCTTTTAATAGCGATAAGCTGAAACTTCGTATTATTATGTCTAAAGTTTCAATAAAACGTCTGAAATAAAAGCTGATTCGTTTAATAAAGTATAAAAGCTAGCAGTAAGTTACCATCAAGTGAAACTTTAACAACACGATCTTATTCTAGTAGGTTGAATATGTTACTCAGTTGGGATTCATTGGAAATCTGAAAGATAGTGAAATTTTATAAAACGCAGCGGACCCTACCCTGAAATCTCGACCATTTTATGGAACGTAAAATCTTTTATCGGTAACCGGCAAAATTCCACAACCTTTTTAGTTACGGAGTACCGAAGTATGCAAAGAGGTTGTTATCTTTGAATTTCAATATCAGTTCTTGGGCAGTCACAGTCAATTTTAATGGTAATTGGTAACCGAAGGCCGGGCGCGTATATGGTTTTAGATTGCGGGCAAAATCTGGAGCGCCGTTAAGAAAATAGCAGCTTTGAATATTCAGCAGGCTAAACGCAGGGTTGGATCGCATGGCTTGTTTTCATTAACATGATTGGCCTGACCCGATTAAATTTCAACCGTGTGTGCTGACCTTAATGAATAAACAGCCAAAGGTTGCAATGGTATTCGCCTTTAGCCAGACCGGGCACTTGCAACCGGTGAGCGATTGCAATTTTTTTTTAGTTTGATTTAGATTTAGTTACATACATCGTCTACGTTATGAGTATCCTAGTGTGGAGGTGTTTAAACATTTTTTTAAATTTAATAGAAATAATAAACATTTTATTAATTAATGGCGACGTAGTGTTGAAGTCTGACGGTACATTTTACGTTTGAATACTGCACACAAGGCTTAACTGGTTGCCTCTGAGAATTTTGTATAAAGTAAAACTGAAAACAACATTTTATTTTACCGACAATATTGTAACAATAATTAAATTAAACCCCATGAAACACATTACGTCTCTCATGCAATTTATTCGCTGAGGTCATACAGAATATAATGCATTTATTGAACAAGTTCATAATGAAAAGTAAATAAAACTACCCGCAATTGTTGATTATACGGCAAATTGCTTACATTTTTCAGCATAACGCTTTTTAATTTCGGTAGAGCGGTCCGTGCATTTTTCGTACGTTTTTTGGGTTGTCACAGTTTTACCGCTGCGGGTTTTAAAACAGCTGCCGTGGACGGCTCAATGAGCGATTGGCGTTAATGAGTCCGGAATGCCAATATGGTGTTATAAAAATTTTTCTCCAAAAAAATATTATTCACTTGTTGAATAAGAGAATTTCTGTTTGAAAATAATTCTACTTACTCTTTTATGAAAATTTCAGTAAAGTTTTGTGCGCCAACCAGCTTTGAGGCAGCGTGGTTTAAGCTCTATATCCCCTCACCTCTGAAGAGGAAGGCAAAGCCCTTTAGTAGACCGTTAAAATAATGTTGATATTCAATTGAACTACTTAGTTTTTTGCACTCCCTACAATGTCTTTACAAAACTTGTTTAACCATCATTGTCGTCACATCATAAACACATCAGCTGACATCGATCCCGGGTAGATTGGAAGTCCAAACACCTCATTTTGATCTGCCTGTATCCAGCGACTCTCTGCGAATTACTACTCATGTCAGAAATTCTTTCGTTCGTTCTTTAGTGAAATCTAAATTCTAAATTAATTAAAATAATTTTAATTACCACAATCATGTCGCTAAGGATTTTTTTTGCCAGAATATATGGCGTTGTAATGCTTCGGATCCCATGGACCTCATTTCGGACTAACGCATCCATACTTGCTAAGCTCAAGATTAAATCAAGGCTCTCCACCCTTTGCCTCGAGCGTATACTAGAGTACTTAGAACATATTGCCAGGAAAGACAGAGGTATCAAGAGAAACTAGTAAAAAAAAACTTGCTGTTTTAGATGACTTTCATAGTTCAGCGGGATGTGTGGTGAGTTATAAGACTCCTTATTGGTCCTAGTCTGGATGGCGATGGGAAAATGAAAGGTGTAACACCAAGTGATTGCGCTTTTCGGTACAATGTTATATAGGAACTGAAAGGGGTGTACGTGGGTGTTTTCCATCAAGACTTTATTTTATTCCAAGCAAGTTAGTTGGTTCCCATCTTAGATTGCATCTTGACTACGACTACCAGGTGTGACTGCAGTCATTACTTTGAGGTCTCGAATCGTCATAATCGAATTTGTTCTCAAAGTATTTTTTACTAACCATTGAACCTTCATTAAACATTAAAATAGCGTGGTAGGTGTAATTTATTTTAGAGACTTGTCTGTACTTAGGTGAGCTAGTTCATTAAGGTTGTTTATGAAGAATTCGAGGTTAAACTTAAAAGCTTTAATAAATTTAGCTTTTTACAAGGCCTAAATTATTAAAATATACCTAGGTAGCTAAGGTATAGAACCTTAGCTTAGTGTTTCGCAGGTAATTTATTTCGGGCTTATAACTAAGCTCGCAAAACAGTTACTTTGTTTAAGCAAAGTACCTACGAGTACTAAGCCGGAAATATAATCGTATTTTCTAGTTCACCTGTTTTAAGAATTAAACCGTCATAACACTTTGCTGGCCAATGAACAGTAAAATTTATTATGGAAACATGTTTTGTGACCTTAATAATGAATTAGTGCTGCACTTGCAGTGTCCTGCTCCTGCGCCACAAAGCTGCCAACGCGACGAAGGTGATCAAAACTAAGGCACTCCCTACTTGCGTCCTATGTCTGGTACATATGTAATATTGTAATCAGCAATAAATACTATTATTACATAATTATATTACCTTCAAAATCGACGAGCTTGTGTGAAAGGATTAATTAATTTGGATGAAGCGAGATATCCAACGATCGTGGCAAGTGGAAGGACGTGGTCTTTTCCTACTCCTATTAAATTAATCTGAGTTAGATGTGGTGTTTCTTAGTTAAGGTGTAATTATAGTGTAACAAAAGTAAGTTATAATAGTGTAACAAAAGATAACTACACTCGAATAAAAACAGCATTTGTAAACTTTAATACCAGTATATACTTGCAAAAACTTAATTTCGAATGCTTCTAATTTAAAAGAAATGGAAAAATAAAACCCCGTTATTATTTTCAATAGCAACGGCGCTAACAATCCATGACGGAAACATACAAACAGTTCCAATTAACTTGTACGCTATATAGTGCACCATATTCGCTCTTATATCAACCGTACTTACAGCTCATTATCGCCTGTTCAATCGGAAAATCTAGTAGGCACCAAGCATTGTTCCGTGCTTGCATTCTTTTAAAATGCACGCGACGAAAATCGTTTTCCGAAATATTTACGACTGCAGTTTAGTTTTTGAGAAGTTATGTAATTGCATGGTTTTCATTTTTAAGCTACCTTTCACGTGAAAAACTTTAACGACTGAAGTTTTGCCTTAACCATCTTCAAATAAACAAGTTCATTGATACAGATGCATTCATATCCAATTTTGTCGAGTTCCTTGAATTCAAAGGCATAAATTATCAAGCAAATAAAAATATGTATTGTTGACGATATCTGTCTCTACGTGAGTAATATCTATTAACGCATCCTAAATCTATAGTTCTACATGTTATTTAAGAAGTATAAAAATATAAACACTTTTTTCATAAATTACTTTTACAGTTACGAGAATAAACTTCGTACGTTTTTCCCAAACACGGCCGCATTTTATGAAAAGGCGTACAAAAGAAAAAATCCACTCTAGCCTTCATGGTTACTACGCCATGCCTCTGGGTCTAATTTCAAAGCACCTTACATTTAAATTTCAATACGTTGGCTTTATAAAGGAATTAAGTGTACTTTAATATATGACCAAAATAAAAGCTTATTGCTTTTTATTTTGTAAAATGTAACGTTTTCATTTAAATAAGAAATATTTATCATACATTGAATAAGATAAGCCATACCTGCGTGGCATATAAACCAACTGAGCAATCTCTTCGACAAACCTTCCGGAAATGTATTGTAATTATTGATAATTTATAAATGTGATAAATGTGTTAATGTATATGACGATATAATTATATCTTTATAAATAATAATAATGTTAATAATGTTAGCGACGCCCTAACAGGGCCTCATGTGTATGTATGTATATGTACATGAATGCTACAATGAATGAATAAATGAATAACTAAATGAATGATAAATTAAAATTTTTATATAATTTTGAATAAAATCAGAATATTATTGATATGACAGCAATGGCTCGTTTTCACTATGTGCACACAGTCGATATACATGCGGAGACCCCCCGCAGGAGGGTAAACTGATGAATGTCAACTTTTCGTTACATTGTATGCGGTTATTCCTCGTAAGCGGCTTTTGCTTGAGTAAACAACCAATGAAATTAATCGATCGGTACAAAGCATGCGAGGTGCGCGAACTTACGAGTACATAATAGTCTCGAGTGTATCTTAGGATAAAGTAGATGCTGCGTGTGGGCGCCAGCGACAAAACGATTCCCGCATTCGGGTCTTATGGCATGCTTAACAAAAGCACGGTAATATTTGTATAGGTACAGTATTCCAACTTCATACAAGCGGATGAAACGCGAACTATGCCTACGTTCTCGGTATGCGCTCGACATAGAGACAGCCATGGTTGTGCCGCAACGAAAAATAGATCGTGTTTAATTTATAACAATAAATTAAATTGTTAATAAAATCTACCAAACAAAAGACAACACGCATTTTCATTTAACACCTCTTATTCTATTCAGAAAGTATTTTGTATGTTTATATAACATTTACATCACAAAACTAAAACAAAAAGTAGGCAAATGTAATTAAAATTTTGGATGCGGCAGCCCTAGCGCATGTTTACATGCCGTGCGGATGTAGGCATTTAATTTCAAAGATAGGCCGAGTTAAAATACTCTATAAATAATATTACTGAAGTCTCTGTGGATACTAGTCATTATATACTATATTAGCTTATAGTGGTAGATCTTAGTTTAACCTCTAGGTGGTGAGCCTCGTAAACGTGGAGCTATTGAGGCTTAAAAAATAAATTTACGTGTAACCTTAGTTTAGTATACGTCACCGTATTTTAACGCGACGTTTTTATCGTACAGTGATTGATGATAAACTTATTGCGCTGAGTGTTACAAATACACCTCAAGTGAAAAAAAGTATTAATTTTTTTATTGTATTTTACTGCGTAGGTACATATGCATATGGTAAAAACATAGACACCGGGTAGACGCAGTGTTTTAGTGTTTAAGCACCGTTGTACGATGCCAGGACGCAGCTTACATGACTACATAATGATCTCTGTTAGATGTTAAATTACTCGGACTAAGACCGACGGCTTAAAATGCTCTTCGCGACACGTAGGTATTTTTAAACCAACTTACCACGCTCGGAGCCCCGTGCTGAAAATTTTTACAGACTGTTTTTGTCAGAAAAAAAGTCACTCAATATTTCATAGCCCGATCCAAAACTCAAATCCTGGAACTCGTCTTCTGATGCGATAACCGAATAAATACATAGAAATCGAGAACCCCCGCTTTTTAAGAGTCGGTTAATGAAAATAAACCACGCGATTCCACCATTCAATCATCGTTAATACAGCGCACGATAAAATGAAGAAAATCAGGTTAAAAGTACGAAAAAAAAAAGAAATACCTGCCCCGAGTAAAAACAGCCCGCATAAATTATGAACACCGTAAACCCAATGTTGCGAATTTACTCTGTAACGACGCTGACTACTTAGCATACAGTTCAGATATGTTACTTGATTATAATATTCTCTTTTATAAACTCTGTTTATTCTAGCTTACCACGTCCTTTACTGATAATATTATAACCTTAAAAAAAATCGCCTTTTCGTAAAATTATGAATACGACTGCGTTAAATGTAGTTTGTAATCCACAAAAATTCTTTTGAAAAGGTAAAAAGTAAAATTCTTTTTTTGTTAATATGGCTTCCATGTTCATTCGATTAAAAATTACTTAAAAATAAAGATAACATTGATTAAATATATTTTTAAATAGATAGTTCCTATAATAAAGAAGCACAAATGAATGATAATTTATTATTCCGCTCATGATTTTAAATTGAATTCTCTAATACAACACGGTACACAGAAAACGGGACACGGTACTACCTTCTGTTGTATTAGAAAAAGGTGTTTCTTTGCGGAAGTATATCATGAATAGTTAATAATATATTTTTTTTACTATTTTCACAAAAATCTGACAAATCTATGCGACAAAGTTACTTAGATCCGACATGATACTCTCTACGTACGTTCCACTCCAAAAGCGGATCATCCTTAGGAGCTGTTGACTGTACATTGTACATTTGCGAAGATGCAGTTGCAGATTGTAGAGCACATGGTATTACGTCGAAGTAGGTTTCAGAACTGTATAATAACTAAGCTCTAGTAATAAGATGTTGGCGAGAAAATGACCGTACATTTCCTGACGCTATATTGGTTGTTGGCGAAGCTTCAGCGCGATGCTCACAATTTTTACCTTATAAAAATTGTAGCGAGCAAAATTTAACATAAACACTATTAAACTCAATAAATTATTATCTAGGTGGTTTGAAGCATTATTTTATTATTTAATGAATTTCGCTTTGTAGAATTCAAGGTCTAGTTGTACCAATATTGAAATTGTTAGTCCTTCAGGTTACCAAAATTCTCTCTAATATTGTTCTATTCGAACTTAATACTAGGGCACATTTAGCGCCCTCGTCGGAGCAATGTCAAAATTTTGCTCCTTTAGTTTAAGTGAGTTTTTCACTTCATCATCATAATCATCATCAGTCTATTTAAATAATCGAATATAGGCCCGAGTAGCGAGCTTAGAGTAGTAAAATACGCTATAAAGATCACCATCTGGGAGTCCATGGTTCTTCAGAACACCAGTAAATTCCGGGCTGTTCTTAAAATTTTTTGGAACAAAAAATTCATTATTTCATTACAAGTCCCAAGGCCTTATGATCCGAAGCCTGTGTGGATAACATGTCTTTTGTAAAAATAATTAAGTCTCTATTATAATAGAACACAAACATATTCTATTGATACTTACGCTGTATAAAATGACTAAATGCTTGGTTACACAAGTAAAGTTTCTTAAAAGTTAAGTAGGCAACTACCAATATTATGGCCATAGTTACGCTAGGTTGCTGTTTAAAGCTGTCGAAGCATTTGAGGAACTCTCCACGTGTAGCTTAATAAAAGCAGGCTTAAGACTCGCAAACCCAAAACGGTTTCGATAATTGACACTCCTGTGTCGGTAGGCCCTTGTCAGCCTAACTCAAGCATCGTGCGTAAATATAAACATTTTAGTAGCAAAATCAAAGTGGAATTCCTAATTACATCAAATATAACACGTGACAGAATGATGGTAGTTACATTTGTAATTAAATTTCACCCGAAATTGAAATCCAGTTACCGAGTAATTAAATATTTTATTTAAGTACATAGCTAGCAGACGTTCAAAACGAACCAATATAATTATTTATGGTATTTTTAATTTTTTTTTGACTCGATAAAACTTTAAAGAGAGCCAACGAGTATTTATCTCCACGGTACAAAACTATTTATGAATATAAATTAGTTCACCGGTTGAGGTACACTATACGATACGAATATGTAATAAATAATTCAGAGCGTTTGTAGTAAATAAGAACCTAAAATTATGATATTTAATATTAACATCCACTTTAAGTATGTAAATTACTTTAAAACATGACATTATTCCATTATTAAAAAACATCGCTATATTAAATAAAACATAAACAAAATAAAAGCTGTTGTGTAATAAAAAGAAAACAATTTTGTCAAATTGCATATTGAGGTGAACGGGGAAACCTCATTTATCCCTGAACCCTCGTGAATCACTATTTTCACGTCATAAACACGTATTGGAAATTCATAACCCGTCCCTTCAACAGACGAGTAAAAATTCCGACCAAAGATTTCGTACCTCGGAAAAATGACAGCTCACTGCCCCAGCCATTTAGATGGAAGCCACATTCTCATCGAAAATTACGAGCTCTGGAAAATTTTATATATCCCCGCCTCTAAAATTACCGTCGTAGATGCGCCAAGTTTTATTTGGAAGCATCATCAATATCAGCCTATTTTAAAAAAAGACCATTACAAGACTAGACCTTTTTAGAAGGCTTCATAACCAATATGGAGCCTTAACTCACCACGCTATTCTAAATCTGGTTGGCAGGATTATAGGTAAAATACTTGTAATGATTACTATTAGATTTAAATAATAATGATCGAGCAGACGGCTTACTGTACCCTGTGAGGCACTGAGGTGTAACTTACAAAATACAGACTTCTCAACTCGAGGCTGAAAAATTTGTTGTTAGAAAGACTAGCCCAGCAGAAATGTAACTCAACACGTAATCTAAAGCTAAATGGGCAAAATATAGGAAATACTTCAAGTGATTTCTTCCATTTTCGTTGGCAATGATTTCGATTGATGCTTTCATGTTTAATTTTGAAGCTAAACAACATTGCACAACAAATGTTTTCGTATTGATAACACTGCGATGATAAATTTTTAATTGACTTGACCAAAGGACAGGGTCTTGGGACTCCAATGTCCATTATAATCTTGTTACCCGTCAATCTATGTTACTATATCTATAGACGTTAGATTATTTGCCAAATACCACTGTCTGACCTATTGACCTACTGAGATCATTGAAACTATAACTATTGACTAGTTAAATTATCATAGTTACTCAATTTGCGATGAAAGCAAACCGAATATCTCAATACTCCCGCAGAAAAAAAAGGTGACGGAAAATGATTTATTTAAGGGTTTAAGCAGAATTAACGAATCAAATTGGCGACAGTAACGATGTTTCTGAAAAGTTTGTTACTTACAAATTATTATATTCATCTCTATTTTCAATTTATTACGGTATAAACAATATGGAATCAAAGCGCAGCGACTTGATTTCATTATTGTTCGATACTAACTACGTTGTACTTCAGTGATACGAAAAGAGAGATGATTTTGCTGTTTGAAATATCATGAAGCAACGTGACGCTTTGCCTCCACGCCAGTCTTAATTAAGGCTTAGGGACGCCACCTGGCGTCTTACCCTGTGATAGTAAAATGGTGAAGAGCGTACGGAGAATACTCTTTAAAATAGCGACAATTCCTTATATTTAATATAATATTTTAAAAGAACATAATATCAAAAAGTTTTCAGGACTCATTATATGAGGTCATACTCGAACTACAGTGTAGGATATTATAGAAAAGTAGGGTATATATTTTTCGCTTAAGCTTGCGGCCTCGGGCGAGAATGTAACATCCCATTATATTTCCAGTCACGAACCGAATAACGTTAAAGTTTTAAAATCGAAATCGATTTCTACCCCCGACCTGATTTGTGCCTTCCATTCACCTGTGGAACTCCATCGTTGAGAAAAGCTGCCAAGACGTAATTCACGATTCGGTAAAAAGGATTTCCCCTCTGTGACATTTGTTATAACGAGACTTTTTTGGGGTAAATTCTTGAAAGTAAAAATTCGGAATGGAAAATTTTAATGTAGACTTCGCTAAGTTCATTGGCGTGTGTTCTGGGAGCTTTTTCGAATGTTACGATATCAATTCTTGCTGAAGGAAGGTACTGTGCTGATCAGTGATCGCCAGATCTACCTCATTTTATAAAACTTGCAATTTGTCATGGATGCTGCTACTATAGGTGAGCCAAATATTGTTGCCTTGTCAGATGGCAGGTAACAAATGTCAGACTCTCAAAAATACTATTAAATAGCTTAATATTTTCGTAAAATTTTGATTAGTTCCTTATATTATCATCAGACATCACATATATAGCTCTCACTCTGTTTTGAAGTTTCATTTGTTCCCAAATATTGTTTTTTTTTATTGCTTATGTAGTCACCAAACTGATTTGCTCTGTAAGCTCAGTATAGTGTAAAAATAAAAGTAGATTTTGTACCCTTATAACTTTTTCTTAGGTACTATAAGTGATATTCAAGCACAACTATTCACTGTTTACACTATTATCATAGTAGGGATATATAAGATTGTAATCAATTTACCAAACATTTCTCTTAGATTAGGGCTTTGAAATCGTCTCTCAATATCAATTTAAACCCAGTTATGCAGTCATCGTTCTCTCAGAGGATTCACTAAATCAATGCTATTGCCATTCATCAAGGAAAACTGCATGTGACGTCCTATTTGTCTGTCTAAGCTGGGGGATTTTGGATTGGGAAAATTGGTAGCAATTATTAAAATTATTCTTATCTTATAAGTGATATTATAAAATAGATATGATATATCCTGTACGTAATGATTTCTATAGTAAAATAAATTGTTAATATGTTTTTTGAGGGCGAATGAATATATATAAATTAATTTAATACAGATGTGAATAAAATGAAACTACCTCGGAGGCAATAACTTATAGCAGCTTATCGGACTACGAATCATCCTCGAAGGTCCTGGGATCGATTCCTCGGTCAGGCTAAGAAATAGTAAGCTTTTGTGTCGCAACAGATTTTCAGCCCACGACTATACTATACTAGGGAAGTAGCCAACTATATATTTCTGCTGTACATACATATACCTGTTCACTTACCTACTTACACGTACCTGTGCTGAACTTACCGATAACTTTTTAAAATTTACGAAAATCTAGCTGACACGTTCGCTTTATTTTTTATTTCCACCAAAATAAGCTCAACAATTCTTGACGTAAAACGGGGCTACCACTTATTACGTTTAATGTGAAACTAACGCTTTGTCTATGTTTACGTAATATTAAAACAAACAATAACACAAACACCAATATCAACCTTTGAGAGATAAAGTCTTTACTACGTAAACTTAACGTAATAGGAATTTGTAAGAGGCTTACCAACGCCAAGCAGGTATTGTTTTGTTGTAACGGCGCGATTGATAATGTTATAATGAGATCATTATTTGTTGATATATTCCAGGAAACATGAATGTAACAGCTACAAACAATATCTTTAAGTTAAGTTGATTGTACTTTCAAATTGTTTGTACGTATTGATTTCAATAGGTATACTAAATTTCCGGCACGTTTGCTCAATACATTTTATAATTTGTATTTAATGCAAGCTTATAGAAACAGTGTAACTGCTTGTTACTCTTTCACATCGCAACTAATAAACTCCTTCCGTTTAACTTTTTTCGTTTAGCTTTCGTTTAAATTTCAAAGTAATTCTCAATAATAACTCCGGACGTGACCACTTCCTCACTGCTGGCTGATGGGCGTCGCCGAGCTCCCCGATAGGCTCGACCTCGCTGAGCAGTGGGCGAAGCCCAACATGGACTGACCACTCTGCCGAAGCTTCGCAGATCGTTCGCGATCTCCGTGAACTGGATACCACCGGTTTCGACATTCCGGACTGATCCCCCCACGGCCCACGTCACGTGGACCAACCCAGTGCCCCCCTTGTAGTGGCAAGCGGCGAGTTATACCACCGGAAGCGGCAAAACTGTCAAGACGATTACCCCGAGACCCGTGAGGGTCTGCGTGGACGATCCAGTAGACAGTAATAACTTTGTCAGCTCAGAGATCGAAAGTTGGTGATACGCCCCCGTGAACGCAGAACACTTAAAGATATTATCTGATCTTTACTGATGTCCAAACATTATCAAAATATTCTGCAGATCTTTAATCTTGAAATTTTCACGTTACACTCTTGTTCTATCAGCGATCCCAGCAGATAGATTAGGGCGAAAACGAGTACACTCAAATAAAAAAAATGTTTGATATCATACTGTCTTCATATCAGATTGATCTCTTGAGCGAATTACATGTCACAGTTTAACAGAAGTAGACTGTCATGAACGTCAAAGGATTAATATGAATACAAGGATGCAAGAAAGTGCTCCTGGCACTGCTTCAACTAATTGGGCTGTCAACCGCAGGTGCCGAGTCGCGTTTTCGTATGAGAATCACGCGATAACTTATATTTGCGTTACAGCCCTCGCTTAATTGACAACATCTTACGTCGCGGTTAAGTGTGGCACAGGCTAAGTGAATCAGTATAAATACTTTCTTACTTACTACTGTTCCAACTTAAACGTACCATAGTAAACAAATTTACCACTCACCGATAACGTAGCATTCTATTGGTGAAAGAATTTTTAAAATCGGATCAGTAGTTCCGAAGATTAGCCCCGACAGAACTTTATTTACAAACTTACAAATTTACAAACTTACAAACTTTACCTCTTTATAAGATTAGTATAGATTATTAAAGGAAGATAATTTTGTACTGAATACACGTCATTATATTACTCCAGATGATAAATAACCAGTTTGATATATTATTTAGTATTCCTAGTAAGTAATTACTCGCGTTATCAAGCTTAAATTTCACGGCCGTATAATTCAACACAGCGTGTTCAAATTTAATTTTCATTAGTAAAGTTATATATAACTCACGTAATAATATTACCTGCGTAAGTTACGTTTATATTATTAGTCGAAAGACAAACTAATTAATTTCGCCTAGCTGCTTTACCTTATACTGCGTTGACAAAATGCTCGCTCAATGTTTGCGCTTAATTAATTGTTTCAATAGTAAGACAACATTCATTCCCCACGGTTTGCGTCACCGGATATACTAAATGGATGATTCCTAATTATATGTAGAGGCACGTAAAATGAGCGCTGGAGGCTGTCTTAGTTTACGTATATGCCTATGTCGTATCGATTTAATCTTTCGCCCAAAAATACAGTAACTTTGTTTGTGCTTCTGTGTGAAAATAGACCGATCTGCACGCGGTTTTTTTAAATGGAAAATTGTGCCAGATTTAATTAATTTGGGATGTTATAATTTATCTGTTTCGACTTCTAAAAGTGCTTAATTGTATTATATTTTATATTTTTGTATGAATACTGAAGTAATGTGCTTATGACGTGATATAGGAAAATATTTATTATATTTTATTAAATTAATAAATAATTATTATGGTATCGTTATGACAAGAATTTTGCGTCATAGATTAGATCTTGAATATTTTTTCCGAGTGTAAAAGTTAAAGGACATTACTTGCTTAAAGCAAGATAACATTGTTTTTATTTAAGTGTAATCGTATGTCTGTAGTGCTCTTTTTACGGCAAATTCACAATACACCGTATATTTAGGAAATGAAAATGACTTGGAGCAAGTTGCCTTAATAATTTCTTCGAAGTCAAATGTATGCTTGAATTCATCAAGGTAAGCATAAAGTCTTATACGCATTTCGCATAACATTGCTGTTTTATGAAGAGCGTATAATGAAATTGTTGGAAAATAAATTATACTTTACGGAAAAGTGGAAAGGTTTTTCAACATTTTTGTAGTACACAATCAATGTTATTTAATTATAATAAGCTGATCTTTGCTAACTTGTGCAATTTAGAAATCATTTACCTTATCAGTAAAAGGTTTTCTTCTTTTAATCTCTCTCATTATACATCATTATCAGTAGTAGTAGCAGAAGTGCGCGTTGGATTTATAAGACGGAGGTCCTGAGTTCGATTCCCGGCAGTGCAGTTTGAGATTTTTCTTAATTTGGCTTGGTCTGGTTGGTGGGAGGCTTTCGCCGTGGCTAGTTACCACCCTACCGATAAATACGTACCGCCAAGCGATTTAGCGTTCCAGTACGATGTCGTGTAGAAACCGAAAGGGGCGTTGATTTCATCCTTCTCCTAACATGTTAGCCCGTTTCCATCTTAGATTTCATCATCACTTAACATCAGGTGTTATAGTAGTCAACGGCAAATTTGAAGTCGATAAAAACACTTTGTGACAGCTTTTCGGGGAAATACTACTGTTTCTTACGCTAAACAACACTACAGCTATGTTTGAGGTTTCTGTTTCGCTGCATAGTGATACTTTGTAATAGGCAATAGGTTTTGACTTACGAATAGTAAGCCATCTGTTTACGTTAATATATTGCTTAATTTAGATTTATAAATGAAAAAATAATTCACCAAAGTAAGTACACAATATCATAACCGAATATACATTTCAAATTAACCTACATATTATTAATCAGTGTCGACTCTGAAACCTTACCTAACTTCGTGAAATTAATATTATGGAAGCGAACTCAAAAGCACATTATGATATATAAATAAAATAAGTCAGACGATTTCAATTACTCCACCCTCCATTAAATTTAATGAAATCTGCTCTATGGCGAATTCACAGGTATAATACGGGTACGAAGTTAAGGCCGGAACGGACGGCATACAGGATTACTTGTAAAATACTCGTAAATGTTATTAACGCATGATTAAATTATAGAGAATCAAAATAACCGAGAATAAATTTATAATAATAAAAAGATTTAAAGCTGGTATAAATCTGGCAAACTGTATGTTCTTATTAATATTGCAGAGTAACGTTAAATATACACGGCAATTAATTCCATGACAAGATTTTATGTAAGAATTGTGGGCTGGCCTCGTGAGAATAGGCTGATAGTAATGATGAAATGCCAAAGTAATGTAGAATATATATCTACATTTTAGGTACCGTAACTTTAGGAAATCTAGTTATACTGTATGTTAACTAGAATAACGTGAATCGGGAATTAAACTTAGAGACGAAAGGTCACCCCATTATTAAGGGTAACGGACAAAGACACTAACCTTTTGCCCTTTTTCCTTGTACTAAGATAAAAAAGAGAAAGTGGATTAAATGCACAGATAGCCGTCACCCATAAAGAGATTGAATTCGAGATAATTCTAAAAGAAAGGCTCGTTGTTTTTTCTATCCTAATGCTTTCGCTTTTGTACAGGTGTCCAAATTTTTATTTTTATTTTACCTACGGGTTTTAATCTGCCTTTGTTTCCTTTCCACCATTTTTCTAATGGATTACTCGGTTGACAGTCTTCTGAGTTGATAAAATATACATATACTAGCACGCGACTTTGCCCAAGAGCTAAATAGTGTAGTAATATTGTTATCTTCCGAAAATACTCAAAACAAAAAAAAAATACATGATCCTTTTTTCAACGAAATTAAAAGCTAGATGTATGTCGTCGATGACTTTTTTATAGTTCTAATAAAGAGGAACAATTGTTCCATATATTATATCTTAAATAGATAAAGCAGCGTTTTTGTTGAAAGCTTCCCGGTGGCTTAAATTTTTCCGACATTTTTACAACTATCGTCATTTTTACCCCCGACGCAAAAACGACGGGGTGTTATAAGTTTGACGTGTCTGTGTGTGTGAATGTGTATGTGTCTGTCTGTGGCATCGTAACTCCCAAAAGGATAATCCGATTTTAATGCGGTTTTTTTGTTTAAAAGGTATATCAGTCGAGAGTGTTCTTAGCTATGTTCGGAAATCGGTTCAGGTCTTCAAGGTCATCTTCATTTGCTTGAAAGCATGTGTGTGATCTGACATTAGAAACACTAATGTCTTCTGGAAGCACTGAGCTGGTCTGATGATAAGGCTTGAAGGTAGGAGACGTAACCCTGGTCTACCTTTTTAGTAAACCCATCGTTTGGGCTCGTTGAATTTGTTTTGACTGGTTCTTTTCATGTTTCTAATTGACGAGGACCTGATGCTGGAAATGGGATGTGGCATATGGAATGCCGGAATAAAACGGATAAACCGATTTATATTCTTGCTGAAGGATGACCAAAGTTTGATCTTTATTTGGGTCGGGACTTTTTAAATTTTTAATTTAATATATTATTCAGCCAATTTTCACAAAACCTTAACCAAATTATCACAGTCCGTTCAGTAGTCTTTGACAGGTAGTCGGTACAAGACCCTTAAGTAATAATATATTTTATCACATTGTAAACCTACAGTTATTATATACATAAATATTTGCTGAAAGTCGTGAAATACTGACAGAATCTTTTTCTAGGTTTGGTACAAATAACTGCAACTTATACTTATACTTATAAAATTTTCAGCAAGCAAAGTCTTAGGATGTGTAACACCGCCCTTTTTCGAAGAGCACGTAAAGTCGCCGATCTTAGGTCATTGAACTTTTGTGCCGAATTACATACACCTACGTTAGCAAAGGCACATAAAGGGCGTATTATAAATAACATGTGGAAATTATTAAAACAAGATTTGCGTTGGAATATTGACAAAGTCTGATAACGTTGACTATGAATTGATTGGCTTGGTTAAACTTTTCGAATGTTATCTTATTTGTCTTTGAAGACCAGCTAACCGCGGAATTTCCCCTGCCTTTGTCTGAAACCTGATATAACTGGGAGCAAACTTCAATTTCTTTGCAATCCAACTCGTATAATTGAGTGAGTAATATCTAGACAGGGGACCCTGATAAGTTCTCTTTGATATGCTTTACAAAGCTCCTTACATTTTCTTTTCCATTCAGTTTAATATTTAGTGACGGGTTTTACCTTTTGTATGTGATTAATTTATATTGAATTTTTTATGTTAATTTATTTAATGGCTGAGTTAATAATTCTTATTAAAACTATAACCCACTTTTTAGTTTAACATGTGAAACTAGAAAATTACATGGTTTATTTATATGAAACTTTGTATTCGTAAGTATCTAAATTCTTAGATCAAAACTCCTACATTTTTGGTACAGATCCGCCTTTTAAAAACACCGGAAAAAATATGACACTTGTGAACAGATCAAAATTTAATCTCCCGAGCACGTTATTGAATAATGTAGACGCAAATAACATAAGGGGGAGGAAATCTTTCAAGATTACTTTACGGGACCATTAAGGGTAATTTAAAAATTCAAGAAAAAGCGTATTCTTCCAACTGTGGCTCCAGGGTGCACTTAGCTGTGAGTGGGTGTCATGGAAATACTTAATAAGTTGCGGAAACCGTACGCCCTAAGGTCGTGTGGTTTTGAAATTATAAGTTCCCAGAGGAAGGCAGTTTCGAAATTGATCCCTGTTTTGGAGTTAGTATACCTAACTATAAACATTCTTGCATTACATAATTTAATTACATAACTGTGTTTTAGTAGTGACTGTTAGTTGTTGCCTGCGACTTGGCTACGCTACTTGACTTGCGCTAATTGAGGATTCTTTGCTCTCTTTAGTTTTTAACCGACGAAAAAAACGGAGGAGGTTTTTCTAATCATCATGTTAGGATTAGAATAGGAAAATTGATGGAACTCCTCAAATTTTATAGGCACACTTGCAGCGATTTCGGTTTTTGTGCAAGTATCGGTAGCTTTTTGGCTACAAGTGCCGTATAATATACTATGACAGTATAGTACGAGTACGTTACGTGGCGATAAATCACTAAAAAGTAAGAAAGAAAATTTTTTAATAAAAAATAGAACCGACTCAAAACGCACTAAAAATTAAAAATTATCTGTGTCATTTAGTTGCTTTAATTTACTTAAGCATATCTAGGAGTCGGTGCCAATCAAGGTTTCAAACTTTAAGGACATTACCTAGAACCCAGAAACTGCTTTACTACGTTAAATGAATGTTCTTTACACTTGCTGGCACCGACTTCATAGATATGCAAGTAAATTAAAGCAACTAAATGACACAGTTATTTTTTACTTTTTAGTGCGTTTTGAGTCGGTTCTATTTTTTGTTAAAGTTTTTTATTAAATATAAATTTATTGTAATTTTAGATTATAGTTTATCTCTGTGAGTAATTTCATAATCAATCTAGTATTGTATTATGGTATAACGAAGACACAAATTCGTATGTATAAAACATATATTATATTGTATCATGATTAGTTTGAGTATCATTTTGAATGAAAGTACTCAAAAAACAAGTACGTCCCAAATCGACTTGTTTTGACGGACTTTTATTGAAAACAAAATAGGTCGTCTCACTTTTTAATTGGCGTTTGAGTATTCAGGCGATACTGTTATAAAAGTCATAATATTAAATACAATTATGAATAATTAAGATAAATGAAGCAATACAATTTACTTTTATTTGTAATATTTGAAAGCAATAGTTTCACATTTTCTGACAGCGCTTTCAAGGGATAAAATACCGCCAATGTTTCATTACAAAAGTACAGAATATTTTTAAACGACTTCAAAAAAAAAAAAGGAGTTTCTCAATTCGACCGTATATATCTTTTTTATGTGTGTTCGCGCATAACTTCGTCGTTTATGAACCAATTTTGATATTTTTTTTTGTTGGAAAGTAGATAGTCCGCTGGTGGTACCATGACAAGGAAACCAGGATCTGAAACCGAGGGGAACTTTCAAAAATTGTAGAGACAACAAGTACGTTTGTTAATTTTTCCGGTAAGTATTTAAAAGCACTACAATTTGATGAAGGTCTGGAGTCGATCTGATGATGGAGCCGATCTACATATAAGAGAACTCATTGACGATTTACCTTAGTTACCTTGTGTTTGGGCTCGATTAATTTTTCTTGATAAGAACTTTACATATAGATGGGCTGTGACTGTCATTGAGGGTCTGGTGATGAAGACGAAGTACAGTTAAGGGAGCTCCGTAACGGCTTACAGTTAGCTACCTTGTGTTTGGGCTTGATTAATTTGTCTCAATGAGAACTTTACATTTATATGGGCTGTGACTGTCATCAAGGGTCTGGCGATGAAGATGAAGGACAGCTGAGAGAGCTCTTTGACTGCTTACAGTAGCTACCTTATGTTTGGGCTCGATTAATTTGTCTCAATGAGAACTTTACATTTTGATGGGCTGTGACTGTCATCAAGGGTCTGGCGATGAAGATGAAGGACAGCTGAGGGAGCTCTTTAACGGTTTACAGTAGCTACCTTGTGTTTGGGCTCGATTAATTTGTCTCAATGAGAACTTTACATTTAGATGGGCTGTGACTGTTATTGAGGGTTTGGCGATGAAGACGTAGGACAGCTGAGGGAGCTCTTTAACGGTTTACAGTAGCTACTTTGTGATTGGGCTCGATTAATATGTCTCAATGAGAAGTTTGAAAGGTTATAGTTTCCAGGTACTTTAATGTTTACTAAGTCATGATCCGATAATGAGATCTACGCAAACTCGAGGAAACTCTACAAACTTTATAGGCACATTTGCAGGGATGTCGGAATGTTATAACTAGCTAGTGAATATTGGTACTTATGGTTTAGTTCGAGTAGGTTCTTTAGTATGCTCGTTGTTGATAAAGCACTAAAAAGTATGAAATAAAAATTTTTTAACAAAAAATAAAAACGCCTGGTTAAGTAAATTAAAGTAAGTGACGTAGTTATTTTTTACTTTTTAGTGCGTTTTGAAGGCGTTTTTATTTTTTGTTAAAAATTTTTTGATTCACCATTAGCAAATAGTGCAAATAAGGCAAATAAAAACTAAGAACTTTTGAGTAACATAGTACATAATATATCTCTTTCTTTCTAAAATATATCTCTCGAATTATATAAATACCATTACAGTTAAAACTACCGACTGATTCTAACCCTCAGATTAAAAAAAAACCTAGTTGAAGTATTTATAAGGAGCTTTGAAATATTCTTCAAAATACCAATTCTTATGACTAAGGGTGCAGAATTATTTTAAATGGCGCCGATATACAATAATGTACTTTGTTCCGCAGATAATGGCTGCAGACGAGTCGTTTATGATAACCTGAGTGAAAATTATAATGGGGCTGCAAAATGAAGCTATTTCCAAGCGAAATATCATTATAAATTTAATGGTAGACCCTACTATGTTAATAAAACGTTACTTAAAATAATTTTCTTCGTTAATATTGCTATAATATGTCGAAATGATGACACAGTGAATAAGAACTTGCGTAATATAACCAGGGCCCGCGGATTAAGGAGCAGTTAGTATTACTAAATTTAAAACTTTTTACAGTTTTCTGCTATACATCCTTTCTTATCCCATTATTAGATATTAACAATTTAGGGGTGACATTATTTCAAGAGAAAAAAAAGAATATAAAATATAAAAATTAAACTTTATGAACACCTATAATACAAATTTCCAATTTACAGAATTTGGAACAAATTTAGAAAATTATTTTATTGCGGATGCCGCTAATCCGTGTCCCTTGCAAGCAAAGTTTAATGCGATTAATTCTTTTTGATTTATTATACTGCTGTTTCTAATTGACGCAAATCCTAACTAATATTATAAATGCGAAAGTAACTCTGTCTGTCTGTCTGTCTGTCTTGCTTTCACTTTACAACTACTGAACCGATTTAAATGAAATTTGGTATACAGTAAGTCTAGAGCCTGAAAAAGGACATAGGCTACTTTTAATTGCGAAAAAAAGGGTTGTAAGGGGTTAAAGGGGGGATGAAATGTTGTATGAAAGTATCGTCATTTTGAAAGCTTAAGACCTATTTCTTAGGCAGTTGATTAGATATTAATAAATATGGCATTCAAAGCTTAGAAAAATTAGGCTGCCGTAATAACTAATTCCACGCGGACGAAGTCGCGGGCAAAAGCTAGTTCTTAATATTTCTTCATTTAGCATAACGTTTATTGTGCGTATATTTTTATTTTTTCACAAGTAAAATAAAGTTCTGCATTCCAGTAATTTTAATTGTTTGTTTGTTTGGGTTTATTCATTATTTGTTTAAACTACCTTTACCATTAACTATATCCGCTTTATCTTCCCATAGAACAAAAAGTGGTAGTTGGCGCTAGCTATAATATCCGTGCTTGAAACCAATATTCATTTTTAATCGTAATATGGCCTTTAAAAAACTCTTCCTTCAGTATTTTTCCTCATTTATGAGGGTAGAGACCATAAGATCTATGAGCTTGCGTGATATTTCACGCCGTTTTGTTCCGTCCGTCCGAAGAACTCAAGCATTTGTTTCAGGCAGTTGGTAGACAGCCTTTTTTTGATTTTGATCTTATCTAGTATGGATGCATTGAGCTTGAAGATTGAGTGTGTACTAAAAACGTTAAAAAAACCTCATTGTTTAAACCCCATTCTTAGTATATCTTAACAACAAACTTATAAAACCGCTTCGGGGAAATTTCTTCTTCGTCACTTCTTGTAAATTAAAATACCAACGCAGTCTTACTTATTAGAAATACTTCGTATAGTTATCTCGCATGGTGAGTGGAATAGTTGCAATACCACGTGGGCAATTCTATTGGATAATATAATTAATGTAGTAGGTACCTACATAATTATATTATATACCTAGAACTACACCATGAAATGTGGAGCTTTTCTCTCTTGTAAGAAATTCTCTATGAACATTTCTAACCCGGAGTTGGGAAGTGGGTGGTCTTACATCCCCAGTCTCGCACGTAATTTTAATTTTAAAATTATATTTCTAAAAATAAGTTAATTTTCAGAACATTATGAAGATATTATTCAGAATTTAGTAACACTAACACTGACAATTTCGCTTGAAATTAATATACCTTAGGCACTTTAATATAGATTAAGCTACCTAAAATAACGCTATTGAAGTCTCGACAATCCCGAAGGAGGCGATAATAATCGCTTTTCATTTAGTGGCTCACCGACTTGAGTATTTTGAAATTTCGCACCGACATCTTTTGTTATCAACGTTAAAAGGTTTGAACAATTAAACAAAATTTACTATATTACCTTTTATTAAGCTATATAAATTTATTGTTGTCTTTATTCAATATTTATACGGCCCAAAGTGCTGTCGTAATCATCATTACCTGCAATATTGCCAGTGAGGACTTTTAATCATCAGGGCTTTGAGTCAGCCTGCCTCGGTCCCAGTGGGGAAGCAACCTACATTGCGCTTTTGGTCGTGCGGTCGTCGTACCTTGGAACCCCAAATGCAGATATCATAATACAAACCTATAAACTAGTAACATAATACAGATAATTTATACTCAAGTGTAGTTTGTAAGTCTCACTAAGGTATTACTTGTTGATATTCATTCTAAATTATAAGCACCCGTATTAAATTGCATTAGATTAATCTTTTTTGCAAAGATAAAATGAACGTATTACATTAATATATAAAACAGACGTTTTAATTTTTTACTGTTTTAATGTTTGTTTTACATAAATATCAGAACTTTGGACTGGGTTTTTCGATCGTATTAAACGGAACGTCCATATTAAAAAGTTGTTATAAGAAAAAATATTGCTATTTTAGAACTGTGCTTTAAACTTTTTTCTTTTTTCTTATATATTTACATAGTTTAATTCAATTCACTGTTACTCGTATAACTTCCCGAGAAACCACTTGGGAAACACCAAATTTAATAGTATTGTCTACGAAGAAACCGATTCACTTGCAGCACTTAGCGAGACGAATGCTTGTTGTCAGTTGTTGTTTAGGAAATATTAAGATTGATCGCCGAAAGCCTTCAGCTTTATCTATTAAGTCGAGTTAATGGTCTTACAAAATCGTGAAATAAGGAGGCAATCAATTATAAGCAGCTGTATTTGAAACCGGCCAATTAAGGCTGTGATATCGTGATGTATTCGAGAAATTTTCCGATTTAAGTGCCGTAGGGGATAATTAAAATGTTCTCGTTGAATAAATGGCAAATCATTGTACACATTTTAATGATCCGTTACAGGACGAGGCCGCTTTTCCTTTAGGAGACGGAATTTGGAGCGTAAAACAAAACACGATACTCCAATATAGGTGTCGGTTGATGTTTGGTTTTGTAACATCATTATCAGCTGATGTTGATAATCATGACAGGGTATAATAGGTCTACATCACTAGTTTCTTTCTCCGGGCTGCTACTGGACATTTATAGGCAAAAAAAAGCTTAATATTTCCTATCCCAAGCCATGTCTCAATATCCAAAAAAGACATCATTAGATCAATGAGACAGTAAAAAAAATATTAGTTATCGCTTTAGTTGGCAAAAATAGACTCGTAATAACATAATTAAAAGCCTAAGCCTACATATACGACAAGGCAACTTAAATAAAAACCTTAATAAAATTTAGAGAGCTAAGCTTGTTGAAGTGCTAAGCTTGTTTACTTCGCATACTTTCAAAGAGTAATTTCCTATGGGATCTTGGTATACAGCAAACGTCGTTCTTCGATTCCACAAAGGTTACATGTGTAGGATTAGGATTATTGTACAGTATGTTTTAAAACTTTATACGCAACTAAAATAGACTCAAACTTAAAAAAATAATGAAATAAGCTTTTGAAAATATACAGATAATTATTTTTGAAAACTATAAATGTTTTTTTTGGGAAGACAAATAATATATATTCAATATTCTTTGACATGCGTTTATTACATTTCTATTCTGTGAAAAACAATACACTATCTAACCAAATTATATTGTTAGTTTTATTAATAATTAAATTTAACAATATAGTGATACTGTTACGATTTTTTAAAATATAATTTGATAATAATTAAAAATAATATATATAACAAATAACTCAATATTTATAAATATAGATTAAAAAATCTGCTAGCATAATTAATAATATGGCTTTTGTTCGTTTCAGATTTTAATAACAGAAAGAAAATAACGGTGAAAATGTAATCAGGAATCAGTGAAGTGCAGTAATAATAATTAAGAAGTATAAAATGGAGTGTTCGCTTCGACCGAGCTCGACCCGAGTGCTCTCCCTGTGGACTTTGCTCATCGGCAGCTTTAATATAGCAGGTCAGTTGCTTTATAATTCAAACTTTGATGAGAATTTCACCTCTTTATATTATGCTCCTATAATGTTAACCCCCGACGTCAAAGGGGGTGTTATATGTATCTGAGTATCGGCATCGTAGCTTCTGAACGTAATAGTAATTAAAAAATTTATAAATAAAAATAATTTTGCAGTATATAATGGTGCGTTCGCTTAGCCGACCGAGTGCTCTCCCTTTGGACTTTACTTATCTGCAGTTCTATGTCGGTCAGTTGCTTTATAATTCAAATTTTAAATTTCACCTATTTATAAATTAAAAAAAAAATTCAGAGTCATTTATTTCAAGTAGGCTGTCATACAAGCACTTTTAAACGTCAAGTCTGTCAGTACGTTGTGAGTCTACCACCGGTTCGGAAGGCAGATCCTGCGGAGAAGAACCGGCAAGAAACTCAGCAGTTGCGCTTTTTTAAAAAATCAATGTTACAATAATTATGTATTCCAAAAATTACAATTTTGGTTATCCCGTCTTGTGTGTAGCAAGTACAGTTGATTGCTTCCAAGTATCTTTGTCGTTAATAGAGTCATTAATTTTATAGTAACCTTTACTTAGTAAATGGCTTTTAACACATTTTTTAAATTTTTCTAAAGGCAAGTCCAGTACTTCCTTTGGGATGAGATTATAAAATTGTATACTCAGTCCCACAAATGATTTTTGCTCTCTGCTCAAGCGCAGTACCGGGGAAACTAATTTATGACTCTGTCTAGAGACTCGTTTGTTAGTATTAATTTTCCGTTTATACTTAATGGCTGATATTTTGGTTAACAAAGACAACATTACTATAGATATATTGCGAAGCGACTGTGAGTATGCCTATTTATAAGTTTGTTATATTCTTTTTCTTTAACTGCTATATCCTCTACGGAGATTGACTAACCTAATTTTAGATGCGGCAGCTGGGTACAAAGTCTTGTGCTCATGCCGTACCACACGAATTTTGAGCCAGGAAGTGTGTCGTCGACCAGATCCTCGGCTTCCTTGGATCTTGCCTTGTATGATAAGCTGTAAGATCCGATACTTGTAATGGCGCATGAAGTGTCCCAAGTACTGTAGTTTCCTACATTCAGTCTCAGTCAGAATTTCCAGCTTTTCGGCCATTCCCTGCATTACAATAACGTTTCGACCCCTACGTGTTCGTGATATTTTAAGCGTTTATCTGTACACCCATATCTCAGAAGCTTCTAAACGATTGTACATAGCATTAGTGAGTGTCCACGCCTCCATTCCATCTAAAAGTACAGGGAATACAAAACATCGCACTAGGCGCAATCAGGTCTTTAGCTTAAGAGTTCGGTTGCAGGAAAGGTGACCCTAATTTTGAATATTACACTAGATATAACCAATAAATACTAATTGCCATTGATACATTATATCTATAGTTTATGTAGGACTCCGACACAGTAATATGTAATTGACATGCCTAGTTATAATTAAAGCACAAATTACGTAGCCTGTGATATATTATTAATCTTTTGATCATTAATTATTGCCTACCACAGTGATACAGATGTTAAATAAATATTGGTAGAGTAGTAGAGTAACAGGGTTATGTCTGTTAGTTCTCACAGTTACGAGTATGTGCGGCAAAAATTACAGATTTGCATCTATACACACAGAGATTCGCCGCTTTAACGATGTTTTAAAATACGACAGTGTGATGTTCAAATTTGTGTTTATCTCTTGTATCATGTTGAATAGAGTTAGAGACGAATTTGAGCCGATTTTTAAAAAACGGTGTCTTTGTTGTTTAGAAAAGCGCTACGATGCAAAGGACCAGAAAGGTCGAGTATCCGTTTAACAAGGTCCGTGGAGACTCTGACCAAATAATACCCAAACCTTATTTGTACGTTTATTTGATAGTTTCTTTTAGTTTTATAAGATGGCGTAACAAGTAAATTGTCTTTGATCTGTTGACAGTGAAGAAAATACCTCATATATAAATAATTAAACCATAAATGCAATATTGTATCAAAACAATTATTATTTTTCCATTACGAAGTCGCCATTTTAGCACCTTAGGACCTCAAGGTCCATTGATTCTTCGAACAGGGAGTGGCTCCAAGCCTGTGGGAGACCTGTGTCCCACAGTGGACGTCTTTCAGCCCATAATGATGCTTTTCAAGTCACGGATTTTGATAAAGAACCCTTTTCGCGAACTAATTATTACAATCTCAATCAGCTTTCTTACAAAGTGAGCTCATATAATACCAAAGCTTTTATAAGCGTCATTAAAGCACTATACCGTTTTTGTACTCGTTAATCGTATGCGTGTCGTTATCAGCATGAACTTTATCGTGCTATATAAAAGCGGCGTACTCATTTAATTACGTGGTACAAAGTAGGCCACCCGTTTTATTTTGCGTTGACACACAGCTTTACTGTAAAGCCTAAGGCTGCCTTCCCACGGGGTCGAAATTGGTGTTCATACGCAGACTATAAATATTTTTATGGTCTACTCCAGTTTCTAAGTGTCATTTCTTCTATATATAATTTTATGAAAAGAGGTATTTGATAGATATTATTAGACAGATAGCTCTTAAAGCATGTTTTAGGACTACAGGTACACTAGATCTTTTATGTTAGATTAAAATAATAATAATTGAGTATACGAATTTAAATCGAGAACTGTAAACACAATTAAACTAATAACAACCAAACAATTGTAAATATACTGTATAATTATATTAAAAATAGTATTTTCAACTTGCTAAAAAGGAGATTTAATTGTAAATTGAACACTTTATTTTAAATTTATAACAGCTAGGCGCGGCGGAAATAAAGTTAGGGCGATGGTTTTGGGGTTTCGCAATGCTCGCTGTCACCAGTGAAAAGGCAACCTTACAAATGCGGGGACGACCAAAACGTTACAGCCTGCACGTGGAGATATAAAATATATACATACAACGTTTTTTTTTGTTTTATGGCAACATTTATTAAAGTCGCGGAAATGTTGGGCCGTTTTATTTTACGTTGCGCAATGATAACACATGACAATCATTATCATTGCAAATTAAAAGAGTTTAAATTAAACAAAGTTACGCAAAGTTTTTAATCACTTATGAAGTCTGTTTTGATTATAACATTATGAAGTCTATTTTGACGTTGAATATAAGCAATTACTCAGCGAGAGTTAATTTTTAAAAAGTAGTTAATGCCCGCGATTTTGACTGTGTGGAAAACCCTGACCCTTCTAACGTAAAATGTTTTAAACAAAAGGCCACCTACTATTTCCCCCCGTTCAAGTAGAAATTTGTTAAAGAATCTCTATATCGTAAAAGAAAACTACTGTCTTAAATATATTTTCATTAGTTTTTGATTAGCCTTGATATTATTTTAGTCTGTGAATTTTTTATAGTAATTATATAGAGATATATTTTTGTTTCAAAACAACAGGACTTAAGTATTTTCTCTGTGGTCGCAAATCGCACCGATTGGCAAAAGTGATCCTTTAAATCTCCGCGTCGCACCGCTCGTTTCAAGCGTATTGAAGCGATCATTTTTTATTTTTGATATAATTTGTACCAAGAACTGTAGAACGTATTTGCTGTATACACCTGCTCATCGTTACTATAAAAACCCTGACTGACCGTTTAACTACAAAATCGGAGCAATTTTTAAAAAATTAGGAGTAAGTAGACTCGATAAAAATATTCAAATTTTTCAACAAATATAATTTGAATAATTCTATTTTGTTAAGTTCGAATATCTTAGTATTCTTGCAGTATTTCATAAGCTTCAGAACTAGTCACCAAAACACACTAATGCACACACATATATGCACGCACACATGTTATATACACGAACAAACATACACACACGAACTCACACACACGTACTCACGCACACACATACACGCACAACTTTTATTGTGAATTTGATTGTTATTTCAGTTTGTAGTTATTTATTGCTTTTTTTTACGAAAAATCTGTTCATTATCTTTTAAGAAAAATATCTTGATTATTTTGTATATTTGGTTACGCTGTTGATTTTTCAGAACAATAAATAAATAAATAAATTAGCATTCATCGTATGGGTACCGGATCCATAAAAAAATTCAGAGAAGCTCCCCGAGACCTATGGCGTAGGTATACAGATCCTTTTAGGATAGGCTTCAACAATAATAGTAGGCTACGTAGGTAGACATTACGTAGGTAGGATTTAGGCCTAGTTTTAAGCTGGACATAGAGAGAATTTGCTGAATTTGAGTTTAATAAATACATAACAAAATATAAATATTCTATATAAACTTTGACTATTGATTTTGCCACAATTGCGCGACAAACTCCATGCATGTGTGTCGCATGGACCGTTGAATATTTATTACTGACTACCGTACAAGTGTTCGTTCTCGAGGCTTATTTTATTAGCGCAATTGTTGCACTGTATTTTATTGTAGAAATGAATTAAAAATTAGGTTTTGTTTCCATTAACAACTTACTTGGGTATCTCAGAGTGTTCTGTTCTTACTCTAAAACTTATTATAATAAATTTGTAACGTTAAGTAAGTACAAACCAGATGTTTTTTTGAAGAGATTTTAATTGTAAAATATATATTTTTATTAAAAGTTAAAAATAAATCTCAAAATATACAATATGATAAAACATTTCGTGGAATTTTTGCTTACGGTATAGTTGCAGTTATTAACAATGCAATGGTTTCGCTACAAATCCGTAGATTTTTGCTAAGAAGAATGTACTTATGTGTGTACAATTAAATAACAAAATATAATAGTGCAATGCAAATACATAAACTCACCTACCTAATAATTAGTTTAAGTAACTTCTATAATATCCGATGTAGGTTGATCGAATTGTAGTTTGATTGCTAAAATAAGTCTTTATCTTGTATCGTTTCTTCGTTAGTATATTCTATACCTAAGATTATTTGTATCATAATGTTCGCTTTTCTAACTAAAGAGCAGTGTGTCGCGATCTAATTGTTGATTGTCGCTGAATATTTACAAGTAGCTACCGTAGCTTGTTTTCATTAGCGTGATTGTTGCAGCGCGTACTTGCTGTGTATTTGCTGGATTATGTTTAGGATTATTATGGTAATAAGGATATATACCTTCATAATAATAACGATTATTATTGACGGCCGACTGACACAGCAGGTAACACTTAGGTGAAACTGCCCATTGCTTCGCCGTGAGTTCGACTGTGGCAACAAGAAAATATTTGTATATAATCATAATGATTTTCAGTGTCTGAATGGCTTGTATAAATTCTATTTCTGTAAAAGAATTCACAGCAAAAATTTATGCTGACCAACCATGGCCTGCCTCGTAAATATCAATCTGGAAACTTATTACTTACTTAAACTATACTTACCAAACTGCGCTCAGGATTCTTTTTGAACCTGTCGCTGGGCAAACGCGCTAAACATATATTAATATCCCTCATAAACGTTTTAAAAAGAAGGTTAAGAATATTACTTTATAAAACTAAAAGGAAGATTAGGTTACTTAATAAAATGATATAATAATTTATGTATAGCCATATTCTTTTATATGGAACCATCTTCCAAGCATTTTCCCATTTTTACTGCTGAACACTAGTGGGATAACATTTTTAAAGTATAGCCAGGTTTATTACGATGTAGCGAGGAATATCTAGTAGATTACTTGAGCGTTGCTTACCCGGCGCCTTTGTAGTGTAAGAGCCGGTGATCGCCCCACATATCTTGTGACGACATAAATCCGGGATCAGCAGCGCTATTCATAACTTTACAACATTATTCCTTCGTACACAGTCTCTATGAATATCGTTTCTAAATCTTTACTGTATTTTAATGCAGTGAACCAAACCACCCAGTATTCGAAGCAGGTGCAGTAAAACACGTATATTCTTTCCTAAGTACACACGCAATATGACAGTACAGTACAGTTATTCCGGTACAATACCACAATGAAACTGTTTGGGGACACTAAAACGATTGCATAAAGTATAATAATCATCATCGACACTTAATTTCAAGTCAGTATACGACCAAGCGCTAACTTCTGATCAGTGTGCCTAGTGTAAGATTTTACCGCGTCGATATCGAAAACAGTAAACGTAAATTTTATATGGAATTGGAGTAGCGCCATCTAGTTATAGTGAGAGTAAACGCTTTTTTTTTCTATATAATTTGACGTTACGAGTGAGTACGTTTTTACGTAGTCGCTTGGTGAAAAACTCGCACTTGCCCCACAGACATTTTTTTCAAGGTTTCGGAAACAGTACTTTTTGTATATTAGATGAGCTCTATCTTCTTTTATGTATGTGTGGTTGAGTAATCTGAGCATAAAATCATGAAAAAGATACTCATTTTAGAGTGTATATATTAGTAATAATTTAAAAGTTTAAATAATTTGAAAATGTTTATCTGACATAGAGCAAGGAGTTACCAGCTCTAAGTTTGTTTTATACACGTTGGTACTATCATTTATGGCACTTACAGTTTTATGGGACAATAAAATATACTCGTATAATATAAAATTATCATAATAAATATTTTGAAGTGTAAACAGGTGGGTAGAGCTATAATATAAAATAAGTTTGTCTAAAATTATAAAACATTATTCTTATTTTTAACAGTGCAACAGATTTTGAACATATTATACTTACTCGTTCTTTGATTATTTACTTTATAAATAATTTTATATAAATCAATAATAGCTTGAGCAAAACTGTGATAAACAAACTATAGATACGAGATATTAAACTACTTTTATGCCCTAGTGATAAAAATAAAACATTATGGCTTAATACGAGTACAAACGTTTATTTACCGTTGGTTGGTGGGGAAAGCACGAAGCTTTGCGGTCTAGTCGGGTTAGGATGTTAATTAAAACGTAGTTCTATTGTTGAAAGCTAATGAGCGATGTTAGATATTGTATTATTTATAACATCTTCATGTTATTTGTATCATCGTTCTTAAATAAACTTTTCAAATAATTTTATAAAGTCAAAATCTCTGTAAAAATACATTATTATTTTTTTAAAGAGTTAAAAAAGCAAGACTTAAAGCTAAGGAAGTTAGATTTTTGATCTCCGAAAACTTAAGAAATCTTCGTGATTGGAACAAAAAAATATAAAATATTATTTTTAATCTTTCTACTTCACAGTATTGCAGCTAGTAGTAGAAGGCAATACTTAAAATATACATAATAATTATGTTTTATATAACGAATGATTAGAATGGATGTTATATTAACTGTGACCGATCAAATTGAATTTGATAAATTATCAAAATCAATTTATGAAATGATAACAATTTATACAAAACACATTAAAATAGAAGCTCCAGACAATTACGGTCCACTCACAATATTAGAAATATTTATTTTAATGAAAGACGATTTACGCTACCGTAATTTTTCACCAATCGTCCGGAAGTCATTTTAATCTCCCAAATGGAAACAACTTTAATCAGACAAAAGCTGAAACCTGGAATAAAATACAAAACGAACATCCACATTAATAAAACCAATGCTTTTACAATTATATTAACAGTAAATGGGTAAAGGCATTAGCGTGGAAGATTGGTGCGATTAAGCTGCCTTTTAGAGAAATAACATTTTTATCTTTATAGTAGGAGTCCTTCGATACTTAGCATCATTAAAGTTCATCAATATGCTGTATTTAATACGAACTGTTAATTATAACCACCGTATTTTAAATACATATTTTTGGAAAATTTTTAGTTAACTTACACTTTCTGGTCACACTTATTTTTATTTAAATTTATTTCATAATTTGTATAAGCTTTAAAATAGAAGAACCATTTTCACTATTTTTTTTGTATTACAGATTTTCCGTATTTGACGCCATATCCAGCGTTATTACAACTATTAATTATTATTGTCGTTCAGTGTGTTCATTTTATAAATAAACAAATGATTGAAATAATCATGATCGCAAAAATTTGTCCAAAAGTGTAAATGATCACAGAATTTGTTTAATATTACGTCATCGGTTGTTTTTCAAAACATCCTTCAATTGTTAAAATCAAATGTAAAGCAGAGGTGGCGTCTGCGCTGAAAAGTTAAATAATGACGTACTTAAATCCTGCGAGAAATTCCGTAGGATGCCGGGAATGTAAACCTTTGAACTTAGCGGTATGCGCGCTTTGATAATGCACAAGGAGTACGCTTTTTTATGTTGTACAAAATGTACTTTTCTTTTGATTTTTAGTATTTTACTTTATACAAATCTATGCATACAATTTTTAATTATTTATAAGTTTAGTAATTGCGAAATTACTAAAATTACACAATATGTTTAATCATAATTTTGTCAGTTTAATGATTACATTTAACTGCTTCATTTTATTGGTACATGCTTTCTTGTATTTTTTAGATTTAAAGATAAATTATGTAAAGAAATTAAAGAATAAAAGTACTTTTAAACAAGGTACTAAAATTTTATACTTACAAGCTTTAATTTAAAATTATCAACTTTTTTTTTACAACGTGATTTTTCTTTATCATTGTTACCTACATTTTTTTACTACTTTTATTCAATCTTTTGCGGAAGTTTCCTATTACAAAGATAATTTTCTTTGTAGAAAATGGTATCTCAATATTTTTTCTAGTGTACAATGTTGACACTATTTAAATATAAATAATTAATACATTTTATCTATTGTTTCTAAATGAACTGAATTTCATTGTAATGAAACGTTGTAATACTATTCCTGTATATATATATAAATATATATATATATATATATATATATATATATATATATATATATATATAAATATATATATTTCTATAAGAAATAAGAAATTTAAGTTAATAATATAATTTTTAATATAATAATATAATAAGTTACGTCCATACCAATTCATTTCATTAAAATAAAAATAATATTAGAACTTATGAAAGAAGTATTTTTAATAAACTTAAAAAACTGCAGTATTATATTTAATTTATATTTCTCTCATTTATTTTTATTAAATTTTTTTACAACAACACAAATACTAAAACGTTATAACAATCATAAAAGTAAATCAAATAACATTTAACCATCGTTAACCCTAACTATATTATTACCAAATTAGTGCAATCCGCAGTATTAAGTAAAACATAGATGCAGATGGCCAAGTGAGCGGAATTATTTAGTGCCTAGTTAAATTTCGGGTGGAATTCCCTCCCAGATGTAGAGAATGTAATCCTTTGAGCTTAGCGGGACGGGCTTTTGTACTATACAAGGTAAAGCTTTTTATATCAACAGAATTGTTTGTCTACATACCTTTTCAGAAGTATTTCTTGGCAGATTCTCTGGTAAAAATTGGCCGTTGTAAAATTAATATTATCTATACAATTATACATATTTAATAAGCTAAATACCTGACCTACCGACTCATCACGATATTTATAAAATCCACTTTATGTGCTTGACAGTACAGTTCTCTTTTCGCGATTAAATAATTTTCAATTTTATTTAACAAGTTGTAACTGAAGATTGTTATAACTGGTAAAACGAACCAAAGAGTATGTTAGTTACCAGATGATGGTGGTTACTTTCGCCATACATTTACGATACTAGAACGGCTATGCTTTGGCGGGTTTCAAGACATTTATCTACCATATTTTGAGAGCTCAGACGGAAGGCTTTCAAGTCCTTTAGGCGTGTAACTTCATAGCAATAGGCAAACATCATGCTATAATAGATACTTTACGCAAACTCAGATCACCTCAAACATGTTCAACAAAATGTACTAATATATTTTCTGAAATGGGTGCTGTTTATATTAGAAATTGAACTTGAACAAAGCGCTTAAAACAAATCCGTTTTACAGACATAATATATATTAACACTCAGAACACCCATAAATTTCTCTCAGTATATCCGACAAAAATCACGCACCTTTTTGCCGCCGGCCCCGAGCAAAGTAGCTCTTTCTCATGCAAAATACATATACAGCGCACGCAACCCCTTCGCTCCGATTTATTTTGAAAAGGAACAATGCGAAACAATAAAAAAGCGGCGTACGTGCGAACACGACTCTTCGCATCGCGTGACCTTCTGGATCATGCTGATCACACATCAACTACCGCAACAACCGCAAGAATCGCCATCAATAACTTCAGGGATAAGTAAAATGACAGTTTAGCTCAAAGCAAATGTCTCATTGCTATAATTGTTAGCCTATGCATTTTTTGATCTTTTGAAAGTTATATTGACCATTCAAGGATCTCTTGAATGACCTATAAAATTTTCTAACATTTAAAAAATTCTTAGATAGGTATAAGCTTGGAATACTCAGGAAAAGTTAGCGATGTTATACCACCAAGCTTTGGAGAGTACTATTAATATCTGATAATTATCACTCTATTTGGACAGCATGGTGGGTTTTAGTCACAAATCCCTTCTAAGTAAGAAGACTTGATCCTATTGTGGGCCATTAACCTCCCGTCGGTGACTTAACAGTGGGTGAATTCTAAAACTAAAATAACTTTTTCCGCTGCCAACGCTTTCCTTCGTAATTTCGAGTAGCTGCCTCTATTACCGCCCCCTATCGTTACTCCATCCTGCGTCATCAAAGCACACGCAGGTTCTGAAGATTTGGCAGTGTAGGAGATCGGTATCACCGCTTACGTAAAATAGCCATAGTTGAATGTTTATATATTTTTAACGAAAAGTGCTAAAACTAGGTACTTTAAGATATTATTTTAAAAATAAATAAATTGCGGAACCGGCGGGATTCGAACCCACAAAAAATTCACCAATACGTCAATAAACGTTTATCAAAAATACATTGTTTTTATTTTTTGTGTGTTTTCTAATTTTTTAATAAGTGTGGTCACATAAGCCATAGTGAAGGTATGTTTAAGCAAACATTCTAAAATATTAAGCAAACATCCAATAATAGAGTTGTTTTTTATAAAATATCTTAGTTTTATTGTCATCAAACATATATAACAATAAAAATAAATGAGCAATAAATAAGACATTTTGAAAAATTTTACATTGCAAAACTGGCGTCACTGGGAATGATAATATAAGTTAGATCGTTGTCACTAACGGCGAGTTAAAAATGGTTGATGTTCTTAAATTCAAAGCATTTATGAATTATAATGAATGGTAAAAAACATTAGGATTAATAATAAAAAAAAATAGATAATAATATTCTCTACACAAACTTTCTACTTCAAGAATGTTACCTAAAACTGATAAAGTGTTTTGCATCTTTGTTGAATAAGCTGTCCTTAAACTTGGATGGCACCGGCTTTATTAAAGTAACTTAATCACATACTTATTCTTTACTTTTTAGAGCGATTTCAAATCCATTTTATTTTTAAACGACTTCAAAAAAAAAGGAGTTTCTCAATTATATATTTTTATTTTTTTATGTGTGTTCGCGCATAACTTCGTCGTTTATGAACCGATTTTGATAATTTTTTTTTGTTGGAAAGTAGATAGTCCGGTGGTAGTACCATGATAGGGAAACCAGGATCTAGTGATGGAATCCTGGAGAAACCGAGGGGAACTTTCAAAAATTGTAGGAAAAACAAGTACGTTTGTTAATTTTTCCGATAAGTATTTAAAAGCACTACAATTTGATGAAGGTCTGGAGTCGATCTGATGATGGAGCCGATCTACATATAAGAGAAATCCTTGACGATTTACTGCATTTACCTTGTGTTTGTACTCGATTAATTTGTCTTGATAAGAACTTTACATTTAGATGGGCTGTGACTGTCATTGAGGGTCTGGTGATGAAGACAAAGTACAGTTAAGGGAGCTCCGTAACGGCTTACAGTAGCTACCTTGTGTTTGGGCTTGATTAATTTGTCTCGATGAGAAATTTACATTTAGATGGACTGTGACTGTCATTGAAGGTCTGGCGATGAAGACGAAGGACAGCTGAGGGAGCTCTTTAACGGTTTACAGTAACTACCTTGTGTTTGGGCTCGATTAATTTATCTCAATGAGAACTTTACATTTAGATGGGCTGTGACTGTCATCAAGGGTCTGGCGATGAAGACGAAGGACAGCTGAGGGAGCTCTTTAACGGTTTACAGTAGCTACCTTGTGATTGGGCTCGATTAATGTGTCTCAATGAGAGATTTGTAAGGTTATAGATTCCAGTTGGTTTAATGTTAACTAAGTCATGATCTGATGATGAGATCTACGAAAACTCGAGGAAACTCTTCAAACTTTATAGACACATTTGTAGGGATGTTGGAATGTTATAACTAGCTAGTGAATATTGGTACTTATGGTTTAGTTCGAGTAGGTTCTTTAGTATTTTCGTTGTTGATAAATCACTAAAAAGTATGAAATAAAAAAATTTTAACAAAAAATAAAAACGCCTTCAAAACGCACTCAAAAGTAAAAAATAACTACGTCATTTACTTACTTTAATTTACTTAATAACATCTATGAAGTCGGTGCCACCCGAGCTTTCTACTTTAAAGACTACAAAAACTTGTATGGCTATATAAATATTTACTTGAAATGAGATTATTTACTTGAATTGAGATCACAGTTTTTTTAATTCGTGTTATTATTCTAGTTATTTAAAAAAGCCGTATCTTAAGCTCCAATTATCTTTTAGTATATTAAAATAGCAAAATATTGAGTTTGTGAGTAACTTTATTAGCAATAGTTATAATGAGTTTCGTTTTAAATTTCTGACGGATTTCCCCTTTTTAGAAGTTACCATGGTCCCCTCCCTATAAACAGTAATGAAATTGTGATAATAAACCATAGCATGTGTCGCTGCGGCCACTACAGAGTAATATATGATCAGCAGTAAATGACGGCTAGGTCGAGATTCAATTTATTGTGCTGTCATTTTTCTTTTTTACGTTATTCTATTCTCCAAATAGTTCAGCTGTTTCGAGGAGTTTCGATTGCGGTTTGAACTTTTGCGGAGAGTTATGGCGGAAGGAGCTCGGGAAACTTTTTGAGAACTAGTAACTTATTGACTCTTTGAATATAAAATTATCATCTTTCTCTGCTCTTTGAAAAGTTTGAAGAAAGAAAAATATAGATTTTTTTAGAATTGCTTATTAGAGTTCCTGAACTAGGTGACGGTTAACATTGTCTCAGACTTGTAATGCAGCTTTTTTTAATTAAAAGTTTTTGCTTGTAATTGACGTACCAAGCAGATGGCTGGGCAGTAAGTAGAAAACCCAAAAATACGGTAAAACTTCTTAAGGCCCACAAGGAACACATCCTTCAAAATGCTACTCCTTGACTATCAACCAGAAGTGTAGGTTAAATCGTGTGTGCATGTAACTACATCGATAATTATAATACATGTTTATGCCCTTTAGACTAAAACAAAATGCTTGAGAGCAGAAATTAGCACGATGGTAGGACTTCCCCGGACAAATGTCTACTACAATCCTACCTTCCAATACTTATGGAACTTATTCTATTTAGGCTGTACAAGATAATGTCAAACCGACGATTTCCCATTTAAGTTTAGCTTGATAGCTCCCTACTCTCCTAACTATTATTATAATATAATTAGCGTATCCCGCAGTTTCACTCGCATTTAGCTACATTTTAGATTAGTCTATGTTACGTCCCATGAGTTTGGTTATCATATAAGATACAATTTTTAAAATCCCAATTTTTATTTATTTTTCTTTACAAGTTAGCACTTTAATACAATCACACCAGATGGTTAATGATGATGCAATCTAAGATGAAAGCATGCTAATTTGTTAGAAGTAGGATGAAGTCCGCACTCCTACCGGTTTCTACACGATATCGTACCGGAACGTTTAATCGGCTGGCGGAACGTCTTTGTCAGTAGGGTGGTAACTAGCCACGGCCGAAGCCTCCCATCAGCCAGGCCTGGACCACCTTAGAAAATCTTGATCGGCCCTGCCGGGTATCGAACCCAGGACCGTCTTATAAATCCTCCGCGCATTCCATTACGCCACGGAGGCCGTCAAAAACCTAGACTAGTTCGTAGTATATTAATACCTACACCACTCCATCCGTTAATGTCGTTGATACCACTTTTATGAAACATAAAGTGCAGTTACACTTGATATTGGGTTACCTCTCGCCTGTTATGCTCTACCTCGCTCGTAAACAGTTAAGTGTCTAACAACTGTTATTATCACACTTTTGTCAAGTAAGCAAGTAGTAACATGGCAAGTAGTAACATTGCGTCACCACTTGGTCCCACGGAAGACCAGCGGTGCGAGGGTGGATTTACCACTGACGTAGCATACTCTGAGTGGCGTCCATTTTGATACTGCACACTTTCTTCTTTTTTTCTTGTGTTTGTGTTTTCTTGTCTGTGTGTGTATCAAATAAATTTATTTTCTTTCTTTCTAATTGACCTTCAGCTGGGACAAGACAATGTCAAAGTCAAAGTCAAAAATATTTTAATAAATAAATTCCAAACAAATTCAGTTTTAGACTAAAATTAACTTCAATAAAAGGAATGTATGATTAGTCTAGATTTTTGGAATTTATTAAATAAAATATTATTTTGTTATTAAGACTAAGAGAGACATTTAAATTAATTCCACCAATATTTAGTGCTAAAATCCGATGTCAGCCATCACAGGCAATTGAACGCTGTACAGAATTCAACGGGCTAACATTCATCAAATTTCAACGGCTCAAGTGTCTGTTAAATCATCACGGACAAACGGTTTCCAATTGCTTCGGACCATTAAAAGGTTTTATTGCTAGTATCACCGCAGAGCGTGTAATGTTCATCGAATACACCGAAATTGCTTTCGTGAATTGGGACATTGAGTCGAATGTGCCGCGGTAATTTAAGATCGGCCTCCTGTGAAATTAGTGGGACGTTACTTCTGAAATTCGTCTATTATAAATCTGATTTTGGGTTTACACAATTAATTTTGTGTTTCAAAGCGGGTTCTGAATTACCAAATTAGTTTGATGAATTCGACGCTGCTTTTGTGTAACCGCTTGAAGCCAAACCTTTGCATATGTAGCGTTGCCCGGCTCTGTCTTTGTTTTATAAAAGCCATATTAGATAAATTATATTGGACTTATATAGAAAACATTTTGATTATACGAGTAACGCGCTGCTTAACAGACCAAACTCAAATTTCAGAAGGCTTATGAAATCCTGCCCGCCGGACAATAATTGTACTTTTCATTCAGGTGGTACGAAGTCTATCTCCTACTTTTATTATTCGTAAACGGAAGTTTATTTGTAGATTGGATAATTATGTAATTGTAACTATCAACAAAGAACATGACGTAAGAAAGAAATAGTAGAGTACTGATTTAAATGGAAATTTAAATCATAATAAAGCAAATAAACAAAAATTATGTGTATTCAGAAACTAAAATATAGGATCAAAAATGTACTGAATTGCTTGTAATTGCAGTTTTCGTTCCATTGACTTATTTTCGATTCATTTTTATTTTATGCTTGTATCTGTAATTTGCAACCATACTTTTCACATCGGAATACAGCACTGATTGGTAGGTAATAAGATGGCCGGTAATATTTTCCCGGTCAACGAATTAAATTTTTATTACTTTAAGTGCAAAAATAAGCCTCAATTTGTGGGACTTTGTAGTATGTACCGTAGCGAAGTGTTGCTCTGTTTATAAGGAATAGTTTTACACTATCTATATATACTGTCGCGTGGCCTATCTGCATGAATAACTATAAGGTACTATAAAAAAGCAAAGTGTGCAAACGTAGGTACGTTAGCAGTGATTATTAAAAAGAGAGACGCCAATAAGTAACAGACTTTGGTACCTTTTCTCTAATTTTATCCAACTTATTTGTACACAAAAACAATATTTGTTCTCTGACCCAATAGTCCCGCCAGGAGAAGGAAAAACAACATATTTTCGCTTTCGCTGCCAACTAAACAAACGAAGGAATAAAGAAAAATTATTCCCCATTGCGCCTTCTGATAGGTTTATAAGGAATAAACGGTAACCTGAAGGTAACATCGTAAAGCTTGAAAAAGCGTTCCGGCAACGAAGTGTCGACGTTGTATTCACTCTCCATTCTGGACAGGTGAAAACGGGAGATGGAAAAGAAATTTTTTAAGGCACTTTTATATAATATTATTTCAGTGAGTCTTTCATTTTGTCGCTTACGAGCTATTTCCGGCATTCTTGTTTTGGATTCCATCCATGGATTCATCGTGACAACAGAAAGAAAATCTCCGAGCAGATTCCGAGGCTTGTGATAGCGCCTGTGGACTGCTTTAAAATACGAGCTACCAGACTTCTTCACTCCTCATATGTTGTTCTCCCAGCCTTAGCAAAATTTACCCCATTAGAACAGCTTAGATTACCTATCAAAACATAGCGCTTTCTGTAGTCAGGCCAGCGTCTTTATGTAGGTTATAGAGAGGTTGTAGGGTGGAATGGAACCTTAATGAAGTAACTCTATTTTAGAAAACAACAATCAAACTGAATAAAAAAAGACGTGTGGCACTCGGAGACTGCTGCGGTAAAGCTATTGCATAGCATTTTATATCAACTTATGTTTGCCTACCGACGTCATTGGGACCGTGGCCTAGCGGTAAGGTGCTCTAAGTGCCCGGATTGCCAGAGAGACGCGGGTTCGAATCCCGTCGGTTCTAAAAACTAAACGGACTTTTTAGTTTTTCCATCTATCGATAAATACCGATAGAACTTTTAATGACTTTTTGAAATATCACGCTTGAAAAAAAAAATTATTGCGGAACCGACGGGATTCGAACCCACGTCTCTCTGGTCCCGATGACATCGGTGCCGAAATTGTGCTTTTGATCTTATGTTTTTGATATTCAGGGGGTGTTAGGTTTTTTCGTTACGGAATTTCTGGATTCGGTTTCCACGCTCAAGGCCCGCGATAGAAGCTATGCAATAGCTTAAAATGTGATAGGTATATTGATTTAGTTTTATAAAATATTTTTAATCTTGTAAAATTGAAATAATGCGATAGTTGTTTCGTAATATGAAAAATGCAATAAAGATTTAACGCAATAACTATACATATAATATACTACATATTATATTTCAGTTGCGTTATTACGGTTAGGTAATTAGGTAACTGTGCTATCAAAACATAAGATATTATGTGCGTTCCCAAGCGCATACAGTTTTCAAAACACATTCTATCTAGAAAAGTCTGGAAAATACGTCTAATGGTTATTGTAAAACAAGAATCATTCAACGGAAACGTGTCGGTTCACGAATGCGAGGCAAAGTATGATTTCCACAAAGTTGGGCGTATTTTCTTTTCCTTTTGTAGAGTTTTCTTTTCCCGACAGACTTCATCTGCACTTGTTTGTGCTGGCGGTGCGCTTTTGTATCGTGAATGTTCTCGAGTACACGTTTCCAAAGGGTGAATTAGCCATTTCACTTTCCATGCACATTGTTCCAGTCTGCCGGGTTTATTCCTGGGTCATTTAGTGGTTAAAAGTTATAACGACATGTTAGTTTGTTTATGCCAATTGGAGCAACCCTGCCTTTTGCACTTAATGTCACGGGTTCGATCCTCACAAATGGAAAATATTTGTTAAAGTTACATTCACTATCAGTGATCCTTCTGCATCTTAAAGTCGTAGATTTTATTCGTACAAGTGGAAAACTTTTGTGTAATGGATGGATGGATGATTTCGAGTTTCTAAGTGATTTAAATAATCAGTGTGTGTATTTATCAGTTATCGCCCATATAACTGATAAATATAAATATTTTAGAGCTAGATGAAGAAGTTTTTTTATCAATATACAAAAAAAATATTGCAATCTTACTTAATATTAATGTTAAGTAACATTGAATCTCATTTCTGTACACGAATAATTAATAAATATTTTTCCATGTGTATGTGTCGATTCTGAAATGTTTAATTTTAGGATTGTATAAAAGGTTTATATACCTATTTACCGTACAAAATACAAATTTATTTATCTAGTAATATCTCTAAACAATGCATTATTAATTCGAGTAGACCGTAATAATTATAATGTTAATACACCATATACCTTAATAGTATGTGCTGTTTAGTAGTCAGTAAGCTTGACACAATAATCTCGCATTGACATGTCGGCTCTATAATTAAAGCACAAATTATGTACTAAATTATGTACTATTGATTATAGTAGTGTTAATGTTTTGTAAATTAATTATTATTGCCTCTGTAAGAACTCAAGCTCTATCGATAAGTATAGAACAATAAGTATAGATTTCCTGGCTAGGTATCACCACACTAGCAAAATTATAGCGCACCTTTATTGAACTCAAATGCGTATTTAAAATAAGTACATGACAATTTGTACGAAATTGCGTGTATTATGAGATGACAAGAATGATTACTGTCTTTTTTTAAAGTGCCACAATACAGTCGACTTTCATACTTTGATTTTGTTCGATTCATTGCATCGATTTTCGATCGATTTAATTATGATGAATTTCTGTAAAGCCTGCTTCTATATAATTAATATATTTAATATACCAGTACGTCTATTTATAAAAACTATGTGAAATCTGTAGAAATGTGTGAAGTACACACTCAACTGTAATTTGAAATTACTCTGATTACTTAAACGCTGGTGAGGTCATCGACCTGGTTCATTAACAGCTTATAAATAAAGCTATCACTGTCATCTAGTGGCTTCCACGCCTCACGTGCTGTTGAGCTGTTCAGTTAAACTTGATATAGCTGTATCAAGCGAAGTTTTGACAGCATAAACGTTCCAGCGCGGGTTCAAACGGCTGAAGTGCATTAGTAAGTTTTATTTAGTACAAACTAATTATATCGAGAGCTGTTTTAATTTAATATTTTTTGATAGTCGGATATAAAAGAATAGAAACTCAAATTCGAAATCCTTTTATTTTTGTGTTCAAAATTCAAGTAAGTGACTAAATCTAACAGTAGGTGTCACTTTGCGATAGTCTCTTATTAACAGATTATTAATCGTTTTACATTGTAATAACTAATTCTTATTCCATGTACTTGCTCTTGCCTATTACTTCCCTATTACGCAACTTGCTCTCTTGCTTATTACTTGCCTGTTACTTGCCCATTACTTTTTAATTATTACAAAGTAGTGGGCTACTGGATATCAAAGTCAACGTCTAATTGTTGTATCAATTGCAATCATTCTACTTGCAAGTGAGTAATTACTACGCTGTTGCATTTGTGAGGGGCGGCGCTGTCGATTGATATTGATAGCTTTATATTAAGGGTGCGTTTGAATGATGAATGGGTTTTAAACGAATGAATGGAATACTGTAACCACAAAACGGAGCTGTACTCGTATGTAAATCATTTTAGCTGACGCCTGAACACTTTCACACTTTGCTACTGTTCCTATTTATACAAAAAATTAAACTGTTTGTTTGCAAATTCAAGTTAACAGTTTTTTACTAAATACAAATGAGAGTAGGTATAATACGCTAAGTACAACAAAAAATAATCGATTTTTGTCTGTCAGTCCGTTTGATCCGGATAATCTCTAAAACTACCAGTTAGATTGGAAAAATTCTGTTTGTATATGATAGCCTCATGAAAAGTAACATGAACTAATTTCTATCCTGATATTTCTATGGGAACGGGAACTGCACGGGTAAAACCGCAGGCTTCTGCTAGTATATTATCAAGTTTACCTATTTTCGCATTCTACTTAAACAGTCCCTTAGCTTTGTAATAGTTCTACTATTACTTTGTAACTGTTCTACTATTATTTTCCTAACGATATTTCTAACTATAAATTTTTCGCAGTACGAAATCTGGACCATTAAGGTCCAGGTTTCGTACTTCAATTGCTACCGATTATTTATAGTTTGGTTAATAAATGAAAGCACTGACTTCATAATTGTACATGATTATAAAAGTATTACAATTAAAAACTTAATTCTGAGGTGTATAAAGTTGCACGAGTTGTTCATACTAGTCACGTTCGCGCAAAGATGTATTATTGTAGGAGAGTCAGATAAAATAATACAAAGAATTTCTTTGTAAATTTATGTTACTTTTATTTGACTAGCGGATGCATGTGACTTTGCCCGCGTGGGGTCCCAGAACAGTGGTATTCTTTTTTAAACGATATCTTAATAAAGGTTACGAATAACCCTATTTCAATTACACTGTCTATTGATAAAAATTATATTAAAATCCTTTTGCAAAGTTCAAAAATGAAGTGTACAAATACCGGGAAGGTTTTTTACTTGGAATTTCATGTGTAATGCTAATTGTTTAATTGGAAGTTAACCACATAGTTTTAAATGTTTACATAAAATGGTGTTAATGTGTTGTTGTAAAATATTTGATGATGTATTTTGTTTCCTTAAATTCAAATGGTGACCTAAATTGGTAGTATATATTAGGGAAATTATCGTTTTTATCCCCTCTCTTACTAGGAGGGAGGCCTGGCCCTGTAGTGGGGCGTTAATACTTAATAATTACCGTTTTTGTACGATATACATATATATTTCCTTATGGACCAAAATAACCCCGGAAATTTCCGGGCGAAGTTAGTAAGATTATAAATTCATATCTCCAACGTTTGCTGTCAAGTGAAAGTGACAAGGTGCTAAACCGTGCCTACTCCTGCATGTTCCGTGCGAGGTATAAACTCATGGAACCGTGATACGCCGCGTTTACCATGTCACGCGACGACTTGTCATGCAACACGATAACACCTATTATATGCACATGTTACGGGAGTTTTCGTATATTTTGTATCATCGTCGATCCAGTGATTATATAGACAATGCCGGTCATGTGTTCCTAGTTTCGAATTTTAGGTCAGGCTATAAAATGATGAGTTTTTTTACCTTCGGACAAATTAGCAGAAATGATCATGAAATCGTCAACGGTGTTCTAATAAGCCGCTAGGTAAGTGGGCATTTGGAATGCACCCACAATAACTACGACTGGGTTTCTGTGTTAGTAGTAGTTTTTTAAAGGATTTTCTTTGGGGGAATTTTAAGACACGCATACCGATTCATGAGAATAAAACGCAAAAATTCGCCCAAATATTATACATGACGTATAAGTATAATTAATCTCAACGAGCGATCTCGTTACGTACTTCCATTGGATTATGTTCTCACGTAATCGACCAGCAACTTTTACCCCAATGTTAACATTGATCGTCTGTTGCCCGAGTAAGTATCTCATTAATTTTGAGAGGTACTCGAAGCCCTTTATTTGAAGGCCAAGCACTCTCGGCATAGTTGGGTCCGGTTACGAGAAACTCAATCTTTCTATGATTATTTACATTTTATTTGCGGAGATATTTTAAACCTTTTAATGAGGAACTTACATTTACAAACATTTTGTTATTTAGCTATTTTCGACTTAAATAGATAGGGAGGGGTACGTTTTTGGTACTTAATTAGATAATGCAGATTGTTTTTTTTGTATGATTGGTAAAGTAAAAAAAATTGGTTGTCTGTAAAGTCGGTTTACTGACGATAGTTAAACGTGACAACGTCTTAAGAAAATACAGATGGAATGGTAGCATTTAATTGGTTATTAAAATTTTTAATTTAAGTATATTTTTATAAATATTAATTTAAATTAATAAAATAATTGATTTTGATTTTATAGATTTATATTTTAAATTTATAATAAATAAATAAATATATTAATTTATAAATATATTAATTTTTAATTTAAAATTAATATATTTAATAATTATATTTAATAGACGATGTCGAACGATGTCGTTCCGCGCTCTCGCTTGCACTTCAAGCCTTACATGGAACGCCTCAAAGCGAGGTAACGACGCATGACGTCATATTTTTTCGTGCGTGCAGCCGGCTCTATCGAATTATAAGACGTTGTCACGTCAAAAAATATAATCCCAACAAAATCATTTTCACTTACAGTAAGACAAGCTTTTTGTACAAAATTGCATTTTAGACTGGAGAGTTATCAAATGTCATAAAGAGCAAAGCTCCTAACTCTACATGATCTTGCCTACCAATCTCTATCTCTGTACTAACGTATAGTGCTCACATGAATCCTTGTTTTAAGTTACCAAACAAGTTTAAGTAACTAACCCTAAAACTATGTTAGAATGTAAAGCAGATAGTGTTAAGGCAAATTAATGGATATAAATAAATTAGAATTTTGAAGTGAATGGGGTAGATGAAACTCAAAATTTTTACTTTGTTATAAACTAGAAAAAAATTAATGAGGTACGGTGAAAATTAAAATAAAATCCGACAAACAATTATACAAAGTTAGCAAAAAGGACTTAAATTTTGGAATAGGTGTCTTCTATCCTTCTCGCAAAATTAAATGTTTGTACTGAGCTGCAATAGCGTACTTACTTATGACGTCACGAAATAGTAAGGCCATCTCTATCTGACTATTAATATTTAACTTTTTATTATTTGATCAAATTAATTCTTTTTTTTTTTCAGAATTATATTTATTTTTAAATCAAGTTTAAAAAATCATTAAAACACCAGCATTTTGAGATCAGTCATCTACAATATTAATCATTTTTAATTTGCATAAAACTTTAGCACTTCTTTTGTTTGGAATTAAGCAATCTTATCTCTGACCGCTAGTCCACACAGAACCCAGATCAGGGGATATCTGGATAACACGGGAGAGCTGGGCGATGCAGAATCCGAAACTATAAACTACTTATAAGAGTAAGGAGACCTGTTATGGTTATTCAAGAAACCTGTTAAAGTTTAAAATAAAGTTGTAACTGTTAAATAATCAGTATTTAATATGACACCCAACTGCGTAATTTTCCTTCAATTCCAAGACTGTTGTTATAAATATTCCCACAATATTAATTTCAATTTCGGCGTTGTAATTGGCACCGATATAATAGCAATATGGCGACAAAGCCCAGTGTAAACACGTGGCCGAACCACAACTAACTTCAGTACAATTCATCAATTAAAATTAACAGAACCCTCGTGACCCGCACGGCATAGGTACAATACCTATAACTGTGATTATATTGTGGCACACTGAACATGTTAAAATGTTATACTAGTATTTAGTATAAAAGAGGTTTATGTGATAAGTTACATCCGATGAAGTAATTAATAACACTAAGTTTGAAATAGTTAGTTCAAAGATCCGATGGACGTTGGGGTCTCAAGGTGCTGGAATGGGGACCCCTCATTGGAAAGCACAGTGTTGATCGTCCTTCTACCAGGTGGACCTACGACATCAAGCGGCTTGCAGGGAGCCACCGGTTGCAGGCGGTGTGGTGTTTCGAAATCGAAGTTTTGAAAAATTGTAAAGGAATTAGTATATAAGCTTGTGTCGGAGAACGGTCTCCTGCATTTCTGCTACGCCCGATATTGAACCCAATGTTATACTTTACTTAAATATCAACCTCACTCTGCCGAACCCAGGGGCCCAGACGCCGAAGTCGGGAACTGCCTGCTATCTTTTGCGGCTCTACTTTGTGCATACATTTTTATGCCTACCGTCTATACCTCTGCCCCCGGTGGTGCCGGAATACTAGTACCACGAGCCCCAGGTATTTTCCACAATTAAGGGAGTCAAGTTTTTCTAGTGAGCCATTAAAATAGTCATAAAACTGTTATGACCTTAAGCCCACCAAACCACACTGGAGCAGCACAGTGGGTTTAAGCTCCAGATATTTTTTCAAGTTAGGTAGTCAGGTTCTTCTACCGGGCCATTCCTTTCCAGTAAAAAAATAATCATGAAAATTGGTTCATAAACGACGACGTTATTCGCGAAAATACACAAAAAACCTTTTCCTCTTTCTCACGCGGTCGGGTAAAAAAAAAAGAAGTAGCTAAGAACACTCCTCAGACTTTTTCCTATAAGAATATGTCATCATATCTGGGATCGGCCAAGCCGTTTGGAAGTTGTAGGGGAACATAAATAGTGCGGACAAACAGACGAACAGACAGACAACAAGCATTTATAGCATTCCGCAGAAATGCAACAAACTTATTTAGAAATAATACAATAAGCAACTAGCTGACTTTTCCTGTTAACTAAACAAACCATGGCCATGTGGAATGGTGGCAAGAATACTGGTTGCATTTCCGCGTTGTATAGCCAGACTAATCCTTTGCGCAAAAAACGGACCAGTCCTTCTGTCATTAGAGGAGGCAATTGAGGCGCGGTGAAAAATAATGGAACTAGAGGACGCCCGCGGTTTCACCCGCGTAGTTCTAGTTCCCGTGGGAATTTCGGTATAAAATGTAGCCTATGTGTTATTCTGATATGTAACCTATATTATTGTGAAGTTTCATCAAAATCCATTCAGTAGTTTTTGCGTGAAAAAGTAACAAACATCCATACATCCATACAAACTTTCCCCTTTATAATATTAGTAAGGATAATTTTTTTGGCACCGCGACTTTTAAGCCCAAATGTCCACAAAAGAAACAAATATGTAACTCTCATCTAAGAGCCATCCTTGTGCTACTTACAAGCTTTTCTGCTGCGTCTCTTCGTCTTGATTCTGTCTCCGTGATATATAAATCTCTATCGGTCCAGCTGATGATCGAACTCAGGACTTCCGTCTTATAAATCCACCGCACCACTATGTCACAGAGGTCGTCTTTCTCTTCCGAAGCGTTATTTCGTTTACAAGTGACAGTGGTCGACCCAAGTACTATCAAAGGCCCTCTGCTTAGTCTGGCAACGATTATAAAAACACTACCCTACAAAACCTAACCTAACCTAACCGTCAGTGTAATTAAATTCAAATAATGGCCTATAAACAAACATACCTTCAAAAGCAAACACGAGAAGGCCCGCCACTGGGGTGGCAACAATTCATCAATTAAAATTAATAGAGAGCCCGCCACAGTTTGTCCGCTTTCAATACAGCTCAAAGGCTGCTCAGATATCAATTATATTCCCGACACTGACAAATTGAAACGTTTTTATTTTAGACTTGTAAATAAAGTTATTTCACGTTCAAATTTTTACAAATAATAATTAACTATCTGTGTTTTACCTGTTGTAACTATTGGGTTATCATTATATGAATCTATTAAAAGCCAGACCTTCTTCGTAATAGGAGAGGGGATATAGAGCCTATACTCACCATGCTACTCCAATACGGTTTGGCGGGCTTAGGGTGTTAATCTTTGGTCACTATTAGATGATGATAGTGACTGGGACCGGCAGCTTAAAGTGTTTCCCGTGGCGTGGGGGTGAAATCCACAAACTTATCTCAAATCCGGGTTTAGAATGTTACTGAAAAAAGAAAAACTTATATGAAAGATAGCTAACCATTGACCAACGCCCCACAGATATAAGTTTGGTGCAGTTTATCTAAATGACTTGTTCGTCGACTACCTCGTCGGTCTAGTGGTTCGCCTATGTGGCTTCGATCACGAAGTCCTGGGTTCGATTCCTGGGTCGGGTCATCGAATAATTCTGAACTTTTTTATTCTTCTATGAAATGTTCAGTACATTAGAAGCCTGGAGCTTGGAAATTGGTGGTGCTACACCCCCGTGCCTCGGAGAGCACGTTAAGCCGTCGGTCCCGGTCACTATCATCAACATCTGATAAATGAAACATTATCAGCCTAAGCCCGCCAACCCGCATTGGAGCAGCGTGGTGGGTGTACGCTCCATATCCCCTCTCCTAATAGGCTGATAATGATAACTTGTTCGTTTGGCCAAAAATCAGAATTATTAAAGCAGATATTATATTAAGTACTTCAATTCATTTAATATTCACTGCTTCATCTCAGTAATCTATGTCAGGAGATGCCTAATTTGACATTATAATGGTGGCAACTACTTATTTTGAGTAGGCTTCTACTTAAAACTTACTTCAATAAAGCAATTATTGTTATTCATTTATAATGTTGTCCCTTTTTTAATCTAATTACTTAGAGTATACCTAGCCAAGACCGACTAAAGTTTTCCCAAAGCTGACCTGCAAGCAATAGCTTTAGAATCTTGGTACGAAATCTGTTACACTTGGACCGATGGCTTAATGTACTTACTAAATAGAATACGGGGTATGACCGCCCACTTGTGACTGAGAGTTTTCACTGAGAGGAAAGAAAAGCTCGAGATTCCAGGGCCCTGTGATCTTAAGCCACGCGGCTAACTAAAAGACAATCTGGTAAAACTCAATGGTTAATAACACTGACCGGCACTGAACACTGCCAACTTTTTAATTTTATCAGCTTACAAGGCTGATAATTTTTACCGAGAATTTGTTTCGGAAAATAGCTCAATATTTCAGGACCTTGTAATCCGAGGCTTTAATGACTAACCACTGGACCATCGAGGTTATACGAGTATAAAAGAGTAAGTGACAATATTTTCAAGTGGACAGTGGAAGTTATGAGGATCGAATAAAGTGCCACTAAAGCTGACTCAGAGTTTTGGCAACAAGATAGCCCAACTTAACCGGGCCTACGTTGCTAATTTTGAGTGCGATATTTAGGATTAATTTTGTGCTCAACGCAAAGTTGCTTTTGCTCTGCCAGCGCTGCGGTAAATGTTTTGTGGGATTTCATGTTGATTGTGCGGCGTATTTGCGGTGGCGTGTATGAAACGATAAAATGATTTTCGTTAGCTGATTTATCAGTATGGCTTGACGTGTTACATGACTTGATTGGTGTGCTCTCGATTTTAGCGTTTGCTAGTGACTAGTCAACTAGTCAATTGAACTTTTGAATTTAGGATTTATAGAAAATTAGGATTTTGGGAAAGCCTGGGTGATACTTTGAATAAATGTGGACAGAATGAGAGAATAATTATGTTAGGAGATTTTAATGGATGGGTTGGTGTGAAGCGTGATGGGTATGAGAGAGTACTTGGTATGTTTGGTGACAAAAGAGTGAATGGAAATGGGGAAAGTTTGCTTGAATTATGTCTGGAATATAATTTTTTTGTGGCAAATACTATGTTTGACCACAAAAAGATTCATATGTATACAAGGGAAGAAGGGAATGCAAGAAGTATGATTGATTTTGTGGTAGTGGATGAAAGATTGAAGAAAAACATTCTGGATGCTCGAGTACATCGCGGTGTCGAAATCGATACTGACCACTATCTGGTTATTTGCCGAGTTAGTGGTCTTTTTAATCGATGGCGACATCGAGCAAAAGATAAGACGAGCACTCTAGAACGGATAAAAGTTGAGAGATTGCAAGAGGATGATGTAAGAGAGGAATACGTGAAAAATTTGAATGAGCGGGCTATGAATGCTGTTGAAATGCATGAGGTTGAAAGCTTTTGGAGTAATTTTAAAGATGGAGTGGTAGGTGCTGCCATTGATGCATGCGGGATGTCTAAAAGGAGAAAAAGTAAAAAAGAAAAGAATCTGTGGATGGATAAAAGTATACAGGATGTTGTATGTGAGAAAAAGAAAGCTTGGTTAGACTGGTTGGCTACAAAAGCTAACCAAAGAATGAAAAGAGCAACAAATGATGATGTTTTGAAAGCTAGAATGAAATACAAAAGAGTGAAAGTGAGCGTTAAGGAAGCTGTTAGAAAGAAGAGGGAAGAATGTAAAGATATGTATGATAGGAGACTTACCGATGATTTTCAGTCTAACATTAAGTTTTTCTGGAAATCTATACGGCATGCTCGAGGAAGGTCCACTACATCTGATCTGAGTAAAGTCAGAAATTTAGATGGTAGTATAATAAAAGGTGAAGAATGGATGTTGAAGAGATGGAAGCAACATTTTGAAAGTTTATTTGTAAGAGATGAAGCAGGGACAGACATGTCCTCTGTAGAAATTAATGAAAGTGAGATTAATAACCTTGAGATTAGTTTGGAAGAGATTATAAAAGCTTTGAAATGTATGAAATCAGGTAAGGCTGCTGGGTATGATAGAGTATCAATCGAAATGCTGAAGGCTGGAAGCGGTATTGTTGTAGGTCAGTTGTACTGCCTTTTCAACTTGTGTTGGTCGAAGGGCCAAGTTCCAGGCGACTGGACTAAGGCCGTAATTGTTCCACTATATAAGGGAAAAGGGTCACAACAAGATTGCAAGAATTACCGAGGGATCAGCCTTCTCAGTGTTGTCGGCAAACTGTATGCAAAGGTGCTGGTTGAAAGGTTGATAAATGAAACTAATGGTAAAATGTGGGATGTGCAAGCAGGATTTAGGAAAGGAATGGGATATACGGATCAGGTCTTTTCCTTGCGATGTATAGCTGAAAAATTTTTGGCTAAACACCAAAAAGTGTACTGTGCTTTTATTGACTTGGAAAAGGCCTATGACCGTGTGGTGAGGAATGAACTATGGTCAACATTGTCCACGTATGGGGTGAGCAGCAGTCTGGTCCGAGCACTGAAATCTCTGTATGACAATTCTAGTGCTTGTGTCAGAATAAATGGGGCCTACACTGAGTGGTTCCCAGTGGATAGGGGCGTACGACAGGGGTGTGTAGCGTCACCATGGCTGTTCAATTTGTTCATGGACAGTTGCTTGATAGATTTGAAAGAAAGTGCATGTGGTCTAAGAATGAACGAGTTACTTATTAAATGTCTTCTCTACGCAGATGATCAAGTATTACTTGCATCGTCTGCTAATGAGTTACAAGAAATGGTAACTATTATGAATGTAGCTTTGAAAAGGAAAGGAATGAAAGTGAATGTCAGCAAAACGAAAGTAATGATTTTTGAAAGAGATGAACATGTGACAGATTGTAATATTTTGATAGATGGAGAGAAAGTGGAAGAAGTAAAAGAGTTTGTATACCTGGGTAGTAAATTCACGAAAGATGGAACGTGTGAGAGTGATATTGAAAGAAGAGTAAATGCTGGAAACATGGTGAATGGTGCTCTTCATGCATTTATGAATAGCCAGAAAGTGTCTCAGAAGGCAAGACTGGCTGTGCATAGAGGTGTGCTGGTGCCCACACTCATGTATGGTAGTGAAAGTTGGGTATGGCAGAAGAAGCATAAAAGTAAAATAAATGCAGTAGAGATGAGAGCGTTGAGGAGTATGAGTGGAATAAAACTGAGTGACAGAGTTAACAATAGTATAATAAGAGAGCAGTGTGGTGTAAAAGAAGATGTAGTGACTAAAATTGAGAAAGGGATGCTTAGATGGTTTGGACATGTAGAGAGAATGGATGAAGGAAGATTAACAAAAGAGATTTACAAGGCGAGGGTGAATGGAAATGTTGGAAGGGGAAGACCTAGGCGAATGTTCCTGAACCAAATTCAGGACATTTTAAATAATGGCCAGGTTAAGAGTACCCTAAACCGACGAACTTGTATGAAAGGATTAATGAGAGTAGAAGAAGCTAAGGAGGTATGCAAGGACCGTGGCAAATGGAGGGATGTGGTCTCTGCCTACCCCTATGGGAACAAGGCGTGATGTTTATGTATTTATGTAGGATTTAGCACGTTACGTCGTCGGTTCCAGTTATTATCATTGACATAAGAAGTGAGATGGAGTAACAAAAGTTAAACATTATCGACTATAGTCCGTCGTTCACATCAAGGACACTACAGAAAATACACAATTCGATAAAAAATGTAGCCATAATACCAATTTACTTGTATATTTTTGTAGGCACATAAGTATATATAAATTACAAACTATTTTTTTTTATCCTTTTTAAATAAATTTTCATGGTCATGTTCTTTTTTTATTAATATATGTCTGTTAAATATAATAAATGTTAATAGAGCATAATAGTTCTTTAAGTCACAAAATTTCACATAATTTTTTTAGACTACTGTGAAAAATTAGATTAGAAGAAGTTTATTTCGACGTTCAAATTCAGACGTAGAGCTTATTCGTAGTGACTCAACCACGATAAATGCATTTCCCGAAAAAAGTGATCGGAATAATACACATTAAGCCCAGCCTACCAACATGTCTAATAGGATATTCAGTAGTTTCTAAATTTAGCAGATGACTGTCAACGAAATATATCATTATAACTCCTGGCGTAAAGGCCAATGAGGCGAATATTCATACACAATGAAAACTATCTTTAGCATCAGTCAGTAATAAGTTACTAAGTCGTAGAATAGTTTAAACGTCACATAGTTGTTTCGACAGACCGAAATTTATTATGGAATTCTAGAGGAAGTTTTCAAATAGAGACAAGAATCCCGGTTCGGTGTGGAATGTCAAATCCGATCAAAGTTGTCAGAAGTTTGTAGCGTGCACTAACAGTTTGAGTAATTGCATGGAATTATATGATATTGCTTGCGGCGGTCCAACTGTGCCGTTGCTTGCTATTGTTTGTTCAACTACCCTCTTTACTTAATATCGGAACAATAATTGTTAATAGTTGTTTACCTAATACCTGTTTCTTAAATAGTGGTCGTACCGATTACAGTAAATTCAGTTTTAATTTTAATAGGTTACTGCCCCGTTAGTGATATCTCTCCTGTACAAAGATCCGAAAGAGAGGAAGTAAAATCATCTCGTCGGCGTTCATTGTGCTCAAGATGTCTTCCAGACGAGAATTGAACTAAGGAACACTTAGGTATAAATCTATTTAATAAAACATTACATTTGATTGGTCCTAAAAGTGTTTTTGTTGGAACTAGCAAACAACACTTGATGTTAAGTTGAAAACTTATAAAACAGTTCTAAAACGGTACCTATGCTTATTAATTCAAGACAATAATAGCCTTAATATTTCAAGCTAACATCAAATAATTTATTTTAATAACGACTCCGCGTCTTTTCGTATCCAACTCTGTACAAAATACAGGTATTTTGAAAGGCAAGTCAATATTCGCGCTTCAATATAGCCTATACAATATAATTCGGAAGTCACGGAATCCCTAAAATTTACATTCCCAGATTGAGTCGTCTTACAATCTGCATTTCGTGTTCCGTATACCTAAGCCCTTAAACCTTTCACCTGGGGGCTTTGGAGCGGGAATTGTGTACAATGAGGTTTAAAAGTGTTTCTTTTTTAACTCGATACTATGTATTTATTTCTTTTAAAGAGGGGTACAAAATAAATGAAAACTTATTGAAAGTTCCGTTTATATTTTTACACTTTGGTAAGGTGATGATAATTAATAAATACGTTAACAAAAGCTAAGAAAATAAGAATAAATCAGTTATGATACAATAATCAGTCGAAATTATATAGGAAATAAGTATTCTAATAGATCATTATCGGCTTAATGAGAACACCCCCTTGTGTGTTTAAAAATTTAATGACAATTCAATAGCATGTCTGAGTAGTAACTCGAGTCTTAGGCCTGTGTGCACCAAGATTTCGGATATCATAACCAACGGTTAACATAACTTTACTACAAATTTACTGTTATAATAAACCCGTACGCCGGTTAAGGATGTAAACCGGGCGATTATTTTGACCGAGCTTACGTCCTTAACCGGTGTACGGGTTGTCGTGAACAGTAAATTTTACCTTTAGCTTATGTTAACCGTTGGTTATGATAACCAAAATCTTGGTGCACACTGGCATTAGTATGCAAATTCAAATTTATCGTTATTAAAAAATTATCTTTTTATAATCTAAGTTAAGTATTAGGAAAACAATAATAAATTATTTATACACAAATGAGTGGGTGATTAAAAACGGAAGTTAATTAAAATGCAATTTTTAAAACAAGTTGAAACATACTGACAAAATGAAAGATTCAAATAATTTTATATGTCGTTCGTCTTGTGCTTATTTAAATAATTGTCTGGATCGTAATTTCAATGTACTAGAATAAGAGATGTACCATAAGAAATATAGTATTGTTAATATATTTTAAATTGTGTGTTTTTATTTTTTATTATTGAATATAAAACAATTTCGTTCTTAACAGTACCGATTTAATCAAAGATAAGTCTTAATTGTCTTCATTTACAATGAAAATCTATACGTATCCCAGATAGATACCTCATCAAGCGAAGTGGTAGAGTCAGCGATTACGTTTTTTTCATTAAATATGCCTCTTAATTGGACAGATTTATAATCGCTTTCCTTTCCTTTGTTCTGTAGAATGAAGTGAGGGAAAAATGAAAAGAAAATTAAATGTCCACAAATGGTCTACTGATATTCCAATTGTAGCTTTATTTGCCATTCAGCGTTTATAGTGGCTTTGTAATAACGTTTTATGATATATTTAACCTGGCTATTTTTATTGAGTGTTGAGTTTTTCTTTTAGCATAATAGCTGATACTTTTTATTAACATAAATATTTTTTGGGATAATCTGGATCAAAAATGGTGTATTGGTAATTTTAATACTTGGATCTCTTAGCTTAAGATGATCAGTTGGTCGAAGCGACCAACACTATATGAGTGCTAAGACGGAAAAGCAAAATATTGCAGTTAACCCGAATTCTTACATCATCCGGTCGTGGGTCCCAACTACCTGGCGCTGTTTTTTATTCCGTGGTTAAGAAATACGTTCACAGGGGCATCAGGACTGATTTAGATTTCGACTTAGCTCAGGTACTACATACGGGCTATGTAGTAATGTCCCTCTAAGCAGAGGTCAATCGGGCATTCCTCTGGTAGAGTTCCTTGATGTTTTTTTAATAACTTATGTGTCAGTAATGTGTATCACAAACTCGTTAATGTAATATTATTTATTCCTTTGTCCTTTCTATTTTTTTTTATTTTATTTCTTTTTTTTCAGTGGTGGCTTAAAAAATATACATATCTTTACAATAAATATTACAACTATTATTAATTATACATTGTAATATGCTGCAAAGCATTAAGATCTTCACACAATATCCAATATTAATTAATTAGTAATTAATGATAATACTTAGTGTTGGAAACATAGATAATTAACTATAAAAAGTAAATGTTGAGATTCCCAGCAGTTATTCTAAATAAATGTTTCGTTATTCGGTACCCAAAGTAGAGCTACCTAGAAATAAGCGAATTCGAATTTGACATTTCCACTTATACTTTGATCAAAGCCGCGCGTTAAATTACGTCGAACCGCAAATGTAAAATTGACGCGTCTATTTCTATAAGGTACACCAATAAAACGTATATTATCCTAAAGCTGAGAGCATTCCGAACATGTAAATACACTAACCATTATATATTATTCCCTTTAACCACTTACACACCCTAGCAGTCAACTTCACGCATCAACCGCAAACATAACGCCTTCAACCGCCGCTGTAAATAGCTACGGCTGTTTGCCAAATAGCTACAAGACCTATTATTCAAAAGCAAACACCGAGGGCAAAGATGTTTAAGCGCTACGCAAATAGGTTTGTTCATAAGTAAATTTAGTAAAAATATATTTTTATACTTAAATTATTTATTGTATTATTTTCTGCCTAATCCGTTTCTATTGTACCTATTTTTGACGATCTCCGTGGCGCAGTGGTATGCGCGTTGGATTTCTAAGACGGAGGTTCTAGGTTCGATCCCCAGCGGGGCAGATTGAGATTTTTCTTAATTTGTCTTGGTCTGGGTGGCTTTCGCCGTGGCTAGTTACCACCCTGCCGACAAAGACGTGCCGCCAAGCGATTTAGCGTTCCGGTACGATGTCGTGTAGAAACCGAAAGGGGTGTGGATTTCATCCAACTTCTAATAAGTTAGCCCGCTTCCATCTTAGATTGCATCATCACTTAACATCAGGTGTGATAGCAGTCAAGGGACTTGAATTCGATAAAAAAATATCTGTTTTCGGAAGCATTTACTACAAAGAAAAAATCTTATCAAGTGTGGTTGTATACTGAGCCTACTTGAAATAAGCGGTTTCAATAGCTTCCCAATCCATCACGGATCAGGCATAAAGAAGAAAAAACATTACGCATCGTCTTCGTCACACAAGCGAATGAGATGAAGATAATAATTAATTATTTATTATCTTCAATTAATGAATTGTCCTAATCCAAACAAAATATTAAATAACCTACTCTGTCACCACCTGTGTCTGTTCTGTGCAAAGCTGCGATATATAAACAACATCCCAATTATAAGACGCGATCGTTTCAGATGCTAATTTCCGGTCCCCTGAATAAATTGAGCGACTCGCGATTTTGCTGCCGCTTCCCGCCAGCATCGGTGATTGAGTTGTTACAAGTATTTTCATGTTCTCTTTTCAGCTGCGATCGTTATTTATTTATCCACTATGACGACTTTGAAATAGAAAATCTGTTGCGCTTGTAGTTGAGTAAATTTCAGAATATTAAACGATGTCGTTATTTACTTAAATATTTTTTATTAAAATTTGCATATTCTAAGCAATTGTCACAACTTCAAATGAACTTATGCTAAAATCTATACAAATCATTCTTACGCGGATTGGCTACATGTCCTCGTCGGATAACTTGAATGATTCTTTGCGCAAAAAACGTGCTAGCCCTTTTGACACGACTTAAGACTTTTAGCTGCGGTGAAATATGAAAAAGGAAAAGTTATGAAAGAATTAAGAAAATAATTGACGTATTCGAAGATATTGCTAATTTTTACGTGTAAAGATAAAATCATAAATATAGAAAATGAAAGCCTCCCTCAAAATGCCATTAAATTCTAAGAAAATTAAATTACATATAAAAAGGCATTTCCTTGTTACCTAATATCTCTAATTGCGTTCAGATGTGCGATCCCAACGATACAATAGCATCCATCATAATACACATAAAGAGATCAAACGTGGGGAAAATTTAATACTGTTCATGCTCCTAAATTTAAATCCCTAAATCCCAATATAAAGTAAGTAAGAAAGAGCCCGACAATTTAAGCCGGAATGATATAATTGCGCGTTATGACATTAGCGGATACATTGCGGGCCGTAACAATGCCGACGGGTCCCCTTTGCTCATAATCTTATCCACATTTGGGGTGGAGCTGCAGGGTTAAGATACTTGGCGTGGGTAGAAATAACTAAGCTATTTTTTTTTTATTATTTCGTTAATAATGTAACCTTTATAGGTCAAAGATTAAGGAACGTTCAAAGGGTTATATTGGGGCGCGGGTTCGAAGCCAACCGCAGACGATGTGTCGCAGAAGACCGGCTCCATTCACTAATTTCATACTCAAATTAGAAGTTTTGTTCTTTCGATTACAGTAATTTTGTCTCCGCGATCTCTAGAAGAGATACAATACGATAATACTCAGAACGAACGTAACATACTACAGCTTCCTGGGTAAGTGTTATAATAAGATTTTTTAATCACATAAACTTTCTACTTTTTAGGTTTCATACATACAGTGCTCAAACATCCCTAAAGACCATGTATTGAAAATTAATAAATATTATGACCTTACTAATGATCTAACCAAAAATAGCTATGTGGTTAGTTTATACGCGGCAGAAGTGGGTGCGAGAGGTATACCAGCGAAGTCTCTCTATAACCTGCTAAAAGACCTTACTAGAAGTGCAGTAAGCTCCATATTAGAACGAGTGTCCAAAGCTGCTCTAGTAGGTTCCTTCCGAATTTGGCTGGGCAGGGAGAATAACTTGAACAGAGGAGGTGAGTGTTGACGGCCGTCACTAAGAGTACTCTTTTAAACCTACACCCGTGTCACAAGTCTCGGGCTCTGTTCGGAGTTTTTCTCTCAGCCACGCGATGGACCCGGCACCCTTACGGTGAATTTATGGAATGCTAAGATATTCGACTCTATAGAATTTCGTTCTATCATTCGCAGTAATTTTGTACTTGGTAGAAAATTAATTAATTACTTTTGTATCTGTGGTAGAGTGGCAAAATAAAAATAATCGGAACAAACAGAATGTAATCCCAACTGACGTACAGCGGGTAGGTGTTAGGGTAAGATTGTTTAAGCACGTAAACTTTACACGATTTTCCGTGACGATGCACAATGTCGTTGCGTGACTCGCTTACAAAGGAAGAGCTTAGATGATACGCTTATTTTAGTGCTCATTTTTTATTCCATTGCGATGTACAGATCGTGTTAAGGTGCTCTATAAGTACCTTTTAGTCAAAAGGTGACTTCAATAGATATTATTTAGTAGCATACGCCCGCGACTTCGCCAGTGTGGTAAATAGTGTTTGGCAACCTTTCAAAATGAACAGTCCGTTCGGTAGTTTTTGAGTTTGTCGCGAACAGACCGGTAGACGCGGCGGGGGACTTTGTTGTATAATACGAGATGTAAGGAAGGATAGGATGGCAATCGCAAAGTGACCTAAACTAAAAATTTTTACTGACTGCTGAAGAAATCATTGAAAGTATTGCTCGAATTTGCTTATTGAAAGTATGCATTTGACATTTCTTGTCATATTCTATACTACGATATGCAAAAATGTTTCTACACTATTTTTTTTTAATAATAAAAAATCATTGGATATACCGATGGCCCACATGATAACCATATGGCCATGCAAGGCACAAAAAGTTCCGCTCCGTGTCCATCAACCTGAAGTGATGTTCATGACATTTTAATAACATCAGCAAACATGTCCTTCAGACCGAAACGCAGCACGCTGCTTGGCGACAGACAGGAGCCCGGTAGTAGTACTTTCCCGATGAGCTGTTTGAAAGAGCTTTACTACTCTTAAGTATTAAAAATAAAACAGGGGTAATTGAATACGTCACGGGTATTAAAGTAAAAGCGTGGGCACAAAAGACGTAAAGTTTACACAATTCCCCGTGACAATGCCCGGCGCTGTTGCGTGACTCCACTACGAAATACAAAGCTTGAGTTCGTGATACGATCATTTCACTAAATATACATTTTTTGTTCTTACTGGCAGCGTACGACCCCGTTGGTTATTGTAGACCAACAGCTAGCTTAGATTATTTGGTTACAAAGGAAAATATTGGTCATATTTAAAATGTAACCAGCCAATTTTAATGGTCCACTGAGAGCCAGGCCTGGCCGAACCTAGAACTTAAACTTACCATCCTCTAGCATAAGATGGCTGGCTCAGGGTTAGCGGGTTATTCCAGAGCGTACGCTGATTTATGTTAGTTATTTATTACTATGATCGGTTGTGACAGTATAACATGGTTTCCAAAGAAAGGGGGCACATCTTAGTTATACATCAATTTGTATTTAATGATGGATAATCGTCATCTAATTTGTATTAGAATTTGAAAAATTTGCAAATCCCCCGACAGTCGTAAATTTAGTTAGAATAACGACTAGCGACAAAAATAATGACGTTCTTCATTGTTTAAAAAACACCGATACCTTTAAAAAGGGATAATATCATGAAGGTCCGTCCACTCCTTTATAAGTTACGATGCGAACAAACACACAGATAAAAAGTCAAACTTATGATACCTTTATGTAAGTTCAGGGGTTAAAAAAACTATATCATGCACCTAAGATAACTAAAGAACTTGTATCTGAAGTAAAAATATTACAATCTGAAATTAAAGCTTTCACAAGTCGAAAGTCTCAAAGTAAAATTCTTCCACATATGAAAATTATATGAATCAGTAGCAAATGTAACTTAAGCTCGGGGGGAACTTTTCCTACTAAGTACTTGGAAGTCTCTAGTTAGAGCTAACTTTACCATAACTTAATAAAGGTTACTCGAGCTTAATCCAATGAAAGGTGTACCTGTTAAGATAAATTGTTTTGGGGGTAAATTTTGTTGCTCCAGACACTTTGAAAGTTTATTATGTACTCTTAGCTACGAATAAATAGTACAGTAAGTATTAGTAATGATCTATGTGATAGAGCTTGTATGACGAATCGCCATGCTTTTGCCTCTAAGCGTAGCCAGACTAGACTACACTATAACGTATGTGTACAAAGTAATACATTTAACGAATATATTATACATTCTAGTCTAAAAGGTACGGTTATCGGCGATCACGTACAGCTTAAATTGATGGTCACTGAATGCCACTTTGATTTTCTTGCATATCTATACAATGACCTGTTTATACCTAAGCGTTTACCATTTTCCATTAGGTGGGTAATTGTAATAAATCATTATATAAAATAAATCATTAATTAATAGTTAATGATTTATTTTATAGAAGAACAGAAAATAAAAGTTTTTATCAAAAGAGATATAATAATTATCTTTCTCGTAGTATGACAATTGTTTTCAATTGAAATCGAATATGTCTGTGAAATAAAAAAAAAACTGCAGGCAAAAAGAACGAAATGTTATGGTAAAACACTCAGTTCATATGTCGGTTTTACTTCATTCGTTTAAAGGGCGTTTGATTCAATACAAAATGGCGGTATATTTTATTGCGTCGGTGTAGTCCAGTAAATATTGGACTTTTACACGATATAAAGTTTTTATTTTGCGATTGAAAATTGCATACATGACCAATATTTCCAATTTGTATGTTCCTGGTATTCTTTTTGTGACAAATATAGTAAGTAATTTTATTAATAACCATTTTATTTTTAATGTTTTTGAATATTGACTGTTCAGAAAATTGATGTCAGCAAAATAAGAAAATATTTATTTGAGAAGTTAAATTTTATCTTATACAATGAATCCCTGACCCTAAACTAGGTAAGCCCATATCTTAGGGGCCAAAGTAAAAAATAAATCATAATTTCTTAATCTTACAAATCTCCTTGATCGCCACTTCTCTAATCGATTAATATTACATTCATAAACTACTGACATACGACTAGATAGACCTCTCAAGTGCATTTCGTAATAATTGTCGTATTGTTCTCGACAAAGACGTCCTGGGTTCGATACCTATCTCGGGTAAACTTCCAACTACTTCGTAGGAAAAGGTTTTATACTTTCTACATTCTACATACCTGGACTGATGGTGGCGGTTTTGGAATTGCCTTTTCGCCATCCTACCCGTTTACACTTACTGCCAAACGATTTAGCTTTTTAATATGATGCTGCGTAGAAACTTTCAGGTTTATGGGTACAATAAACTTGTACCTTTCCCAAATGTCCTCGCTACTACTTCACACTACACGAGGTGTAAAAGCAACGGAAGGCTTACTTTTAGCTAGAAATTCATTAAAAATACCTATTGAAATACTTGCAAACATTTTATCAACACAGATCCATCCAGCCGTTCGTAAATAAACACACCGGCATATTTAGCGGAACTTAAAAATGGTCCATAATTAAAAAAATATTGTTTTATTTTAAAATCTACTTGCTACACTTCTTTTGTTATTTAAAGAGTAAAGTAGCCGGGAAAAATGAAAATAAATATTAAAATAACAATTAATTTAATTAGAAAAATGGTGACTAATATTGCGTATTTCCTCCACTTGCTCTTATTAAAGTTTCTACCCGTCTAGGCATACTGAGAATGATGTTATCAATGATCTCCTGGGATAGTCTCCGCCATTCCTCAACTACGGCGATTCGCAGTTCACCCACGTTGGCAGGAGCTGGTATTCTGACTTAACTTTTCTTTTCAGCAAGTTCCAAACGTGTTCTATTGGGTTCATATACGGTATTTTGATTTTTATTTATCTTTGATTAATATCGTTAAAAGTACACAAGAAAGACCAATTCAATAATTTATAACTGTCTGGTAAGTTCGGACATAAGTTTACTTACAATCTCTTCGGCTTTGAAATATTGGTATACGTTATAACGAATAAGGCTCAAATATTGCTCGTTTAATATAATTTTCAGAAAACTGTGAATAGCGCGAGCGGTTGCACGTATCGCGCTTTGTAGGGCTTAGGATTTGATCGTATTCCTTGAAAATACATTTTAACAAAGGATTTACCAGAATTAAAAAGTTACCAGAATAAAAAAACCTCGAAAAGTGCGATACTTGAAGCATCAATAACTTCATAACAAAGGGCCCGACACAGTACCGAGAGGTCATAGGTTCGATTTCTACCAGTTACACAATGTGGTATATACTTATTCATCCTGTTCTTTACAAATATACAACTAATTGGAGTGGTGGAGGATTATTGGTATAGGTAAAAAGTATGTTTAATTTTGTTTAAAATATCTTAATAAGATTGCGTAAAAATAAAATTATTATATTAGTAAAAGAAAAAAATGCACACGTCCCCCCTTTTTTCCCCGATTTACAGCCGCCATTTTCAACACAATTTCACAATTTAGCCGAATTCAACGACACCTCACACGTCAAAATCCGTTCAGCCGTTTAGGCTGTAGCGCGTGCCGAAGAAATGAGAATACATACATACATACATACATACATACATACGCTCGAAAAACATTACCCTCCTTCTGACGTAGTCAGAAAAACACTTATTGAGCTAAGTTTTGTTGTGCTCCTGTATTCATTTAGGCAAACAATTACGGAACTCGTACTTCAGACTAAGTTAAGTTCAACTAACTATTTGAATTAAATGTAGTTATTGTAATTTTCCGACATCAAATCGTTTACTCAATTCCCCATAAGTTTCCATTAAGTCATAATATTACAAATTAATGTAAACACACACCTGTTCCAAATACTTGTGATGCGTAATATCAAAGTTATTGTAGTACTACTTAGCTGGGTACAATTTACAAGGTGAAACTACTGAATGTACTTACTGGTACAAAGCAGCCGGTACCGCATCACTGGAATACACGACGTATTACCCCGCCCTTATTTTCAAATGGCACAAGTTAAAAATGGACAGCGATTTTCAGTATGAGTATAAATTTTGTATGTAATAATTGTAAAAATGTACAAATTGTCGAGTACGCTTGTAATATCATGTGTCATCATCAAACAGACAAATGATAATGGAGTGTGATGTATTACAGCACCGTGTATTTAACTTTGTAGTATAAAATCAGTTATCAGTAGTAAATGCGCCCAAAGAGACAACTCATATAAGCAAAATGACATAAGGTTGCCGATTTCATATTTCCAGAAATATGGTGCTCCCTTTTTTAACATTTATGATGAACTCGGACGACGTGTTTGAAACCGTAGGCAATCGCAGACTAATCAAAAACAGTTGTGTTGTTTTGTTATTGTATAAGTTACACAATATGAGACTGAGGCTTTATACAGTACTGTACAATCTCCTATACATTATATCTTACCATTCCAGCTGTACACGCGATCGCTTGTCTCTTATGCCAAAACGTAAGCGTTTAAGCCGGGACATTAACATGCCGCGTATTCTGCTCTATCATGAATATTTATATCAACGCCGCATCAATGCTCTGCGATATTTAACTCGCGTATACGTGACTAAAACTATTAATAGTATGTGCTTTATTGTCATCTGCTGTCTAATACCGGGGATACATTGTCAGAGCTATACGCACAAGTTGTGACAACGTGGAAAAGAGATACCTGCCAGCGTTGACAGAGACAATATTTATATTTTATGAATCACATAAGCGACGAGCAACCGAGCTGCCGGTACCTGATAAGATATAGTGATTATCCTCGCCGATCATGATTCGGAGTAACTGTTAACGCGCCCTTTGGTTTTTAGTCCCCCCTAAAATAACCCCATATTATCACAGAAAATTGGTTACACAATTTAAAAGCTAGTGAAACAAATGATTTTAATAAATCGGATGAATCCCAACCACAAAGTTAGTAGGAATTCTACAGGATAATTGTGATGCGTTCAGAGAATACTTATCGATTCATACATTAGAACAACTTTATAGAAAACTCACCGCGAAAGGAACTATAGGACTCATCTAGAGGACAGAGTTCCCTACATTTAAATATTGATAGTAATATTGATATTAATTATATACTCCATAAGCTGAACAATCCACATTTGAGCAGTGTGATTTTTCTAAGCTTCAAGTCTTTTCTTAATTATAAAAAATCGAGCTCAATAGTTCCATTTTTCTGTTAATGTGGTCAAAGCATTACTGGCCCGGCCTGTCATGTATATCTAAATTTTAAACCATGTTCTAGTTATATTGTATAATATTATAATAATATGAATCATGCAAAATAGCATGCGATGTCCAGATCAAACGATAGATATGTGTGAAATATGTTAAGAATTTTCGTAATAAAACACCAAGCGTGGCATGAAAAATTTGTTATGAAAACATATTTTGTGTTTGTTTTGAATAAATAGTGATTAAGTTTAATAGTGTTTGAATGGAATTTTAGAATGTTTTTAGAATAAAATTTAAACTGTGACATGATTAAATATTGTACTCTTTTTGTGTTACTCGCTATATTTGTTTTAAAATAATATAAAAGCTGTAAAAACTGTTAGCCTAGTTATAGCATTTTCTGAGAAGGTTTACTATGGTAATATATATTTTTTTCACCATCGTAAAGTAGACATTCCAACGAACAGAAAGCATACCAATTTTTTAAAAAAAACCTAATATTTTGACGGCCAAATTAATGGTTGAAAATTAAGATAATTTTCAATATTCATTCAGAATAAGGTAAAAAAATAAATATTTCATATCAAATAAATTATAGCGTGTTTGGGACATAAAAAGGTAAGTTTTCACCAAATTTTGTGAAAATAAAATTTGTAAAAGATAAAACTAAAAAACAAAAAAATAGGTTTTTTGAATTTTTCATATAAATTGTGAGGTAATGTGAAGAAAGTGTAAATACAAAAGTTTCAGATCATATTATTACCTACAACTTTACCATTAAATTTTGCAGGAAATCGAGAAAATCCCTTTTTTACCCCTAAAACATCACCTTACCTCCTTCCCGACTTCAGATTACCCGTAAATTATTTTTCCTTTCATTTTTATAAGTTTCTACTCCTTTTTCAATGGGTTTCATCCTACTGCGATTTTTTTTTTGGTTTGAAAATTATCTAAACTATCAAATACGAGTATATCACCTTTGTGTGTTTAATTTATAGGAATGTCAACACGCTCTTCAGTTTAACACACCAAATCGCCTGTCAAACGCGTGGCCAAATTAGTACATCCAAAGCCATACATAAAATGTTAATCATATGAATAACCAGTATCAAACACAATTGAATGCACAATAATTATTTAATAACTAAAGCCCTGTTATTGATTCACATAATCCCGGCTTTGTACTAGTAGTGGAACATAGTCAATTTTATGAAACACAATATACACAATCAGCTCCAGTCGAACTAAACTTAGTGAGATTTGTAACGCGGAATAATCGTTCGTTTGTAGCGCTGCAGTGGATACTGTGTCACACAGAATGGACTGAAAGGTGGACTCACACTGGAAGTATGCTGTTTGATATTTGAGTTGCATCCTGAAGAGTCACGTCTGTGCTACGAAATCACGAATTACTTGTTTTATTGCTAGTGGTTAAATCACGAGGTAGTGGGTTGTTTCTAAGAAATTCTCTGCCAAAATTTAGATGTGGGAAGTTGATGGTGTTCCAACCAAAGCCCACACAGGAGCATCGTGGTGCATCTAAGCTCCACCTGTATATCTATAGTTATCCTGTTTCTTATAAAAAAGGGAGGAGGCCTGGTGGTAGATACTAGAGAGCCTTAGAGAGAAATATAACTCTTTTTAACTTGTGTCATCGACGTGACAACATCTATACTACGTATCCTATGTTTATACCCATTTACTTGATGAGTGATATTGAACAATCTCACTATAGTGGTTTGTTTTAAAATATTTTTTTTTTACTTTCTGAAGAATAATCCCATCACCGCTAGTGTGAGTCAGCCCTTAAACTCTCAGCGCACAATCACAGTGAAATAGCACCGACCAGTCGGCGAACGATAGATGACAGGGCAAAAAACATGCACGCGATTCTCTACCCTGAAGACAAGAGGAAAGTTAATAGATTTCATTAATTAACCCGTTCACTGAGCCGGGTGATTGCAGCACTGTCCCAAGATAAAAAGTGACAATTCAGTGCCCGTCGGGATTTCGGGTTATACACCTTTTTACTAACGGGATGCGACACGAGTAAGCCGCTTACTTCCATTCGTATTGTAGCTTAAATCCTTTATGTTTTCTCAGGAAAAAACACGACCCATTTGGCTTAACAACTTATGCTGGATGAAAATATTTATGACAATATCATGACATATTTCTGTCTACTCTCACATCATGAAACCTTATCAAATCTATAAAATTTCAAATATATATGAAGCGCTCACGTGCTTTTTTTGCAAAGAAACTTCACTAATCCTAATTAAATAAGTCCCCCGACGCGTATGTCTGTTTGTCTGTTCGTGATAGCGTGATTTCTGGTGTAGAATTGAGTATATAATTTGTTATGGTTTTGTACAAATTGGTTGGAGCTTTCATTGAAAATGATGCCTAATCGATTAAATATAACAAAAATAATGAATAGAAAGATTTTCTTCTTTGTTAGGACTACAAAAAAGCCTGCGATGGCATATACGTATCAATCTCTTGAGGATAATTCGCTATACTCATTTTTTCCTTGAAAAACGGCCAAATGTTCATTTATTAAATTATCTCTTTAACTGCTTTCATTCACTCAAGTAATATGACACAAGAGTGAGTTGAGTATGACACGGTAAAAGTACATTACTTAAGTTGAAATTCTCGTGCCTAAGCTCTCTTCGTTTTTTATAAAACTTGAATTTTAATGACCCCTTTTATGGAATAATTAATCTTCTTATTACAAAAAATTAAATTAATTAATTTTATCATTGTAAAATGTTCGACGAAATAAATGGGTTTACAACAGAAACGTTTCATAATTTTCTATTTAATTATTAACCTGATTAGCACTCTATTGTTAATTCAAAGATAACACGTATGAAGAAGTATCTTGATACAATTTGTCCTGGTGGATCTTGACACGGCGACCTATATAGAGAGCGAGTATCACAAGGGCCTCTTGTGCCGACGTAGGTTACGTTGTAGGCAAGTCAGTTCTTCCTACATAGTCGTGGGACTCTTTGTTTTACACTTAGCACTTTTACGATGTTGTATTATGGTTTATTAATAAGGATTATTAATTGCTCTTCTATACTTATCTTGCTTTCTTGAGTTTAAGTCCTATGAAGTTCGATATGAAGTCGAATGATTGTATAAGGTAAAGCCAGAACTCTGGTGTTAAACGGAGACGTAGAGTAGTAGCTGTAAGTGGCAGAGCTATTCCAGAGTATTACTACCACTATGCTTACATATTTTTGCAGTCAAACAGTCCTGTTGGATCTGAAGGGCATGTTTGCCGGTGTCATTACAGGCACATAACGTTTAAGATTAGTGAAAGAAGAAAAAGCCAGGTATGGCAAGCGTGGTCAGCAAAGACGTTATAGCGATGGCGATAATTAAAGCGAAATCTGAATTAATATAATATATTAAGGGTCATAAATTTAGCCTACTTCCGTCTTAGATTGCAACATCACTTACCACCAGGTGTGATAGTAGCAAATGATTTAGTGTTCTGGAGCGATGTAGTGTTGAAACTGAAGGGGGTGTGGATTTCGTCCCACTTCAAGACTCCTCCACTCTATATCTTATAGTAGATCGTCACTTAACATCAGGTGTGATAGGAGTCAAGGGCTAACTTGTGATCGATAAAAAAAAGTAAAGATAACACTAGCTTTTGTGCTCATAGCTGTAATTAATAAAGTCTATTACGAAATAGGTTTCAATTGGAAAAGAGCTAGCTAATATTGAATTATACAATAGCTAGATACTGAATGAAACTGATGCTCTAACCCCAGGTAAAAGGCAATACTTAACGTACGGTCAAGCACATGTGGATAAATAGTATGCATTTAAGCGATTTCAGTCCTTATTATCAATGGTTAGCGGCTTAAATTCCCTTAATCAGGTTTCACATATTATCTTTAGCGTCTATCTTAAAAGCCATTCGCTTAGCTCTCCGGACGGTATAAAAAATAAGCATCCATTCTCTTTATACGGCTTGTGGGTTTGTACGTAGCAAGCTTCAATTAAATTTTAACCTCCGTACTAACGATTCTAATATTTACAGTTAAAATATGCAGTTAAATTAAAACTTGTTGATTTAGGCACGATACAAAATATTGACAGACATAATTTGAGCTTAAATATATAAAATCTCATTTATATAAAAAAAATATTCAAGTACAGATACATAGTTGAATAAAATTACAAAATATTGAGATAGCTCTCCTAGCTATACTCACTATAAAATATGTGCGTCAAAAACAATTGATAAATTTGTCGCTCAAGGTAACATTTACGTTTCGTTCATACTATTGTAAGCATTTATGTTCTCATTTAAGACATTGCCATCTGCTTCAAATACGATAAATCCAATTATTGTTCATTTCTGAAGAGACCGTCGAGAAAGATAGTTGACATAATAGTTTAGGACGAAGGCAATTAAAGTAAATAAAGGTCACAACAAAAACCCGTACAATCCCGAAAAGAAGATAAACATCAGGCAAGTACGTTGGCTGTAAATCTTCCTACAACATCTACGAACCTAGGCTTTTATGGTTTTTCTTGTAATAAAATTGAGTTCGTGTGTTTTGTTTTTGCCGTTGCAAAATATTAGGTTGTCACTGTTTCACTGTTTTTCAATTAACATAAAAAGAGGATTTTTATATATCCCATAGATTTACAGATCAGATATTATAAGAAACAGCTTATGTCAAAAAACCATCACATACCTAACACAATATAACTGTGGACGAGCATGTGGCAAAAATAACGATGTAGGTAGAACTTACTTTGAACTGATTTTACAAAAAGTCCTACTATTCTTAGATATATGAAAATGTAACTGAGATTTAATATTTGGATGAAAATTCAGATATTTCACAGAATAAAATTTTCGGCGGTCTATAATCTATCAGCCAACAACTTACAGTCATCAGGTTGGCCGGCTACGGCTCTGGCAAGCCTTTTTTGGTGTCACTAGACACGAGGCAATTCACGAGGTTTGCTTTGGAGATCGTGGTGCGTGTGAAAAAGTTCCTGTGTCTCCATCACCACAGCAGTTAGTAAAGTAGTTAGTAAAATCAGAATGTTCCTTGCTATAGTACAGTGGCACTCATAAAAAAATTGAAAAACGATTTTTTTTCGGAAATACTGACTGACGACTGACTTTATGAAGCTATTAGTATTTTCTTTACATAGAAATTGTCATCCATAAGACGGCTTCCTTAAGTAATTCTACAAGATTGAAATTGAAAATTTAACGTAACAAAATTGTAATTCTCCATTCGTGATTGCTATTTTGGATTTAAAAAGAAACTTTTCAAAGTTTATAGTATTTCAATTGTCAATTCTTTTATTTGATACCCATATTGAGGGAGAATTTTTGTAGCGGTGACCATTTTGGACCGATTTTAATAAAAAAAAATAGCAAAAAACTACCGCAAGGATACTAGCTTTCAAACTAAAACATCGTATCAAAATCGGTCCATTATGAGTGCTACAATTCCACACAAACACAGATAAACAGACATCGATGTCAAACTTATAACACCCCTCTTTTTGCGTAAACATATTGAAAACAAAAATAGTCGAGTACGTACGGTAGACTACTTATTTTTAAAATATTTCATATAAATCCTGTTAATCGCTGTAGTATTTTCAAAACAAGAAAAATTATTTTTTAGTTTTATTTTGTTTCTTTACATTTCATACTGTAGTGCACTCCAACGTATGTTAGGATACTTTTTCATTATTATTAGTTATTATTAGATAATCCCGACATTTCTCAATATCGACACAAGTACCAGTAATTACTTTATTAATATTATTTAGCGTTGAGAGTAAAGGAAAAAAGAAAGCCAGCTACCAAATACGTGTACGGTAAATCTTCCGACAAGATCTACCGACTTAGGTTTAGCTTAGCCGTATCCCCGAATAGTTTCCATTGTAATAAAAATGTCCCTGCGTCGTGTTTTTGCAATTTCGTCTGTATTCTATGTTATTACTCTCCCGAGTCTGATTGTTGCCATCAGAATTGCTTTATCTATTTCGTTGTTATTTTAATGACATACTCAGACAGTATATGCTTTTTAACGTAACGTGGCTGTGAGAAGTCCATTTTAGAAAAACTTTTCTAAAATCATCTATTTCTCGTTTTATTTATTAGATAGAAACAGTCCTTATATTGCAATATTTATTGTGAATTTAATTTATTAGTTGCCCAACTATTATTGGTTTATAACTAGCAGTCGCCCGCGACTTCGTCCGTCCGAAAACCCTTCTAATTTTAAAGACAGACTCATATAAGTGTCGCCATTCCACGCTTCTTCTCTCAATTTAATTTTTTTATAGTTTCTCGTCAAGCAATTTCCTTCGTCCCGTCCCGGGTTCTCTAAGATCTACATTTTTGTTAAACATTGTCTGACATTACAGTACATTAACATTGACAATATATATTTATGGATATTGCTGGGTACAGCTTGATAATATGAAAGAATATAAGTTTCAAAATGCTGACCCCTATTCAGTACGTATAATGTAACACGGAGGAGGTCAACATAATTGGGACGACATGGCGGCAGTTTCGCGCTTTTTAGAAAATTTTTCAGCAATTATTCGAATTTTTTTCACCTTTTAAACCTTCCCTAGACCTCCACGAATATTTCAAGACCAAGATAAAATAAATCCGTTCAGCAGTTTCAGCGAGACTAACGCACTGCAATTTATTTTATATAACATATAGAAGATAGAAGATAAAATGGGAACAAATTTCAATTTTGCTGAATTAAATTAATATCGGATTGCCCTTTCAATTTTCTTGCAGCATCACAGCCTATTGAGTATGCAAGAAAATATCAATGTTACAAGAAAGTGTCAAACATCGTCCCCCAGGCAATAAAGCTATTTAAAATACCCTCATGTCATCGATCCTGAACAATTCAAGCGTTACGTGCTCTTTGCAAATTTTCCTCAAGCCCCCGTCACGTATGAAGGGGAGGGAGGGTAGAGAAAGAACACGATCCACGGATGGGTATCGCACTTTATAAACAGTTACTGTAGGTGGCAATATAAGACATTCGTGACGCTGACTCATGACTCGTGAGATTTGTATTGTTAAGCTCCGTAGCTCCGTGTTATTTGCTCTGTTATTGACATGGGTACGTCTTGGGATTCTTTCAGAGTTCGCAGAACTGACACATTTTTCATGAGTTTGGTGGATTGATGGAAATGGCGAGAATAATAGCGGGTTATGATGCGCTAATTGCTTAGCAATACCAATCTAGTGCAATTAGTGCAGTAACGTAGAACAATTTCTTTAAAATTCAATTTATTTATAATTTCCATATATTACACAAGATAGTCTATATATATATTGCTTGTGTATAAGGTAAAATTTCTAAATTGATCGATATTATTCTATGCTCATTTTGTTGTCGAAATTAATACATTAAATAGTGTAAAAAATATATAATTAGAAATTATATAAAAATTTGAAAGACTTAACAATTTAGTGTTTAATTTGCTCGTAGACTTAATTATTTCTATAGTATTCAATATTCCACAAATTGTTGAATAAAATACCGAGTTCGGGAAAAACATTTTCTCAGGCACCATTATCAATTCTATAACAGGGATCCTGTGTATCCACTATACCTTGTTGACGCGTAAGTTTTAATTTCATCTCCAACATCCAGTATATTTAAAATACATTCGAAGTGTTGTGTAGCGCACGAGAAAGTTTTACGAGCCAATGTTGAAAGCAACTGTTCGGGAAACGTGATACTTGTGGGACTGTGAGTTACTATCTACTTGTATGTCGATTCACGTTATCTGCGGTGTTAGTGGTCTACATAAACAGTTGTTCTGAAATTACTGCCTACTGAAGTAGTGAAAAAGTCACTACAAGCAGACGAACTAAAGTGTTTGTAAACTAAGCGTATTTAAATTTAAACAAACTTTGAATGTGACTTTGGAATTGTCGATGAACGCCAAAATAGATAAATTGAAAAAAAAGGTCGTCGGTAATTTTGGTTCATTTTAAATACTTATAGTTATTGGCTTTTTTACAACATAGTAACTAATTCGCTTCTCGCCGTTCATTCGTGTGTCTAGAGCTTATAAACTACGCAACAGATTTAAATGTAATTTTAATCAATAGGGCACTTTAAGAGAAATGTTTAATGTTTTCCACGCGGGCGAAGTCAATTTATTTATTTAATAATAATATTGTTTTATTGATTATAAAAAAATATTTTATTAAATGTACACCACGAGTATTCTTTGTTGCAATATTGTAGCGCTACGAAAGAAAGATAAGTTTTAATTTCATTTCCGGGACCGGGTACATATTCCGAGAGAATTTTCGAAGCGTTAGTGTAGACTGTAGCGCCAGGAAATTTTACGAGCAAACATTGGGGGCAACTGTTCCGGGAACGTGACGTGAGATGCTAGGTGATAGACAATTATTTTAATTTTGCGAATTATTTTGATAGATATACAAATCTGGAAAATACAGCTTCGAATTAAAATTAATTTTCAATACGTCGTACCTAGATGATAATTGTTGATATTTCTGGTTTATTTCATATATCTAAATATACTCGTTATGTGTAACAAAAATATTAACATTATTAAATTTATAATACGAGTATTCTTTGTTGCAATATTGTAGCGGTACGAAAGGAAGATAAGTTTTAATTTCATTTCCGAGACCGGGTACCATAAAACACATATTTCGAGAGAATTTCCGAAGCGTTAGTGTAGCGCGAGGAAGTTTTACGAGCAAACATTGGGAGCAACTGCTTCGGGAACGTGACGCGAGATGCTAGACAATCATTGTTTTCGAGATTGCGATTGATGGCGATGGTTGTGTGACATCGGAGTGATTGCGATTTTTATAAAAAGTAAGGAAATAACGATTTACGCATCCCTCCCAGGGGTACCACGGACTTCTCGGTGGGTATGTGGGACTCACTAATCGAGAAGCGGCTAGAATAGCCACTAAACCTACGCGCTGCCCTCGGCACCGGTCGAAATGTTCATTCTAAATTGGCGAATATACCTACTTTTAGTAATTTTACTTAAAATCATTAAAAACAATAGAAGTTATCGCTTATAAACTCAAACTCTTTTATTTTAAGTAGGCTTAGTACATGCATAGGGGTAGGCAGAGAACACATCCCTCCATTTGCCACGATCCTTGCATACTTGCTTAGCTTCTTCCACTCTCATTAATCCTTTCATACAAGTTCATCGGTTTAGGGTACTCTTGACCTGGCCATTATTTAAAATGTCCTGAATTTGGTCCAGGAACATTCGCCTAGGCCTTCCCCTTCCAACATTTCCATTCACCATCGCCTTGTAAATCTCTTTTGCCAATCTTCTTTCATCCATTCTCTCTACATGTCCAAACCATCTAAGCACCCCTTTCTCCATTTTAGTCACTACATCTTCTTTTACACCACACTTTTCTCTTATCATACTATTCTCAACTCTGTCACACAGTTTTAACCCGCACATACTCCTCAATGCTCTTATCTCTACCGTATTTATTTTTAAAGGCTTAGTATTCAAGGTTTAGTTTTCAAGTATTTTCGAAACGGCATATTAAACTATTACTTTTTTTTAAAGTAATGGTAATAATTAAGGTCGGAAACTTAAAAGCTTCATTTACCATCTTAAGAAGTTTAATTTATGATCATATTATTTACGATATCAATATTGATAAATAATTTAATATTACGGCTACTTTTAAATAAAGGAAATAAGTGACCCGTAAACAAATATTATTCATGTCACTTGTAGACCATCGTATTGCATCGGAATCATTGAATACAAAAACCCGTAGTGCCGTAAACAAGTGCGCGCTGGCTTGTAAAATAATATACATGCATTTTTAATATTCGAGCTGTAATTTTAAAAGAGGTCAGAGTGAAATCTTCGGTTGATGTCAGCATAATATTAACAATGCTGGCAAATGTAAATTTAGAAATAAATTTAACAAAATCAAGGGATTACATTTTTTCTAAGCTTGTTATGTTATTTTGATATGACGGCCTCCGTGACGCAGTGGGTAGTGACTCTGCTACTGTGTCCTAGGCTGTGGGTTCGATTTTCACATCTAGAAAATATTTGTATGACGAGCATGGATATTTTCCAGTGTCTGGGTGTTTATCTATATATTTTAAATATTTATGTATATATATAGCGCTCATATAGAGTCACTGACAGCTAAACTTAGCTCAGCAGCATTTGCAGTGAGAAAAATAAGACAGTTTACCGATGTAGAAACAGCTAGACTGGTTTATTTTGCTTACTTCCACAGTGTGATGTCTTATGGCATCTTGTTGTGGGGAAAGGCTGCTGACATAAATTCTGTCTTTATACTTCAGAAACGAGCAATTCGGTCGATTTATAAACTTAAACCACGCGAGTCCCTTCGAGTCAAATTTAAAGAAATAGGAATTCTTACAGTAGCCTGTCAATACATATTCAATAACCTAGTTTATGTTAAACAAAATATAAATATGTATAAACAGAAAAAGGATTTAAACGACCGTCTTCCTAGAAATGGACATAAGTTAGTCATATCAGCTTATCGCCTCCGAAAAGTAGAAAAATCTTTCGTAGGATTGGGTGTACTCTTCTACAACAAGATGCCCAATTCAGTTTTAGATCTGCCATTGCATAAGTTTAAACAATGTATTAAAACTCACTTACTGAGTCAGGGTTATTATACTATCGATGAATTTTTAAATGACAAAGATGTTCAAATCCAATTGGATAGGCTTTCAACTTCACACAGGAAGTAAAATAAATAACTTTATGTAACAACACACTTAATTTTGTAAAATTGATAATATTATAAAAAGAGCAACTGTTGAGTTTCTTGCCGGCTCTTCTCAACAGGGCCTGCCTTCCGAGCCGGTGGTAGAGTCACTACAAATAGTCCAATTTGACGTTTCAAAAGTGCTTGTAATAAGCCTACTTGAAATAAATGATTTTGAATTTGAATTTGAATATAAAAATATTTTATGTATATAATTATATAAAAATATTCATCAGTTATCATAGTACCCAAAACACAAGCTACCTAGGCTTACTTTGGGGCTATATAGCGATGTGTGTAATTGTCCTATAATATTTATTTGTTTATATTTGGCCCTCTCCTATCTTCACTCCATTTTCAAAAGTATGCTACACATAAGTCGTCTTTTTCACAGAGATTTAAAAATTTTGTAATTTTTTTAAATTAATATTTTAACATGATAAATTCACGCGTTTCGAAGGAATAAGTTCTTGACCAGGCCAAACCTCCGTCTTTAGGATTTGAGAGATGGGATTAATCAGAGTTTAGATTCAATACGGGTTGGTCCTAGTGTGCAAATGTTTAACTCATAACGATCACTTATTAGATGTCAATGTTAAAGTGTGCCACTGCCAACTTCATCAAATATCGCAACTAATTTTAATTGATGAAGGAAAGAAAATCCAAATATTTCATAGCCTGACATTGGTGGTTGGTCTATTACCGAAGTCCTCGTAATCCTCAGGCTAACCACTGTAACCGAGGCAGATAACCGTAGAGAAACGTAGTTAATATACCAATTGATTGAAATGACTTTAACTTTGTTGTAGATATTCAACAAAAACTATCTATGACAATATAGAACATAATTCTTACCTAAAATCAAGAATGTGCAATCATAAGTATCGCAGAACAAAGTGTTATACTATATTCGTAATATTACCTCAGTCACTCACATATGTGAAAACATTTGTACGTTGTATAATGTTTTTACGCCCCTGGAAGCCGTCAGCGAATTTGCTAAATTCACACATTTGTTGCAAACCCATTCTGAGCTTCCTTGTACACTAATTGTCTATGAATTTGCTTAGGATTTTATGAACTATTCTCAGTGGAAGTTATGATTAATGTAAATTATGATTTATTTAAATAATTTAATATTTATTTTACAATATCTTCTTTTGGCTTTCAAGAATGTTAGTTGTTTATATTGAATTTTAAAAGAACTAAAATGATTTAACGTTATACCTAAGAATTGCAGGTCAAAGTTAAATTATAATTCTTGAAAGCTTCTTGTTTATTAAATAATTATACTTTAAACAGCAGATATTTCTTGAAGTTTAATGGTTTTTTACATGCGAATAATATAATTTAATAATATAAAGGTGTTGAAGTACACTACTACTAGCGTCCTTCTACACTGTTACAACGCTAGGCTAAATAAATATTAATAATAATTAATCTTGAAAAAATGAACAGTAATTAGCTAAAACATTTTTGTGATACGCATTTGACATAACATTCATATTTATAAAAACAGCGGATTTGATTCGTGATCTACAATCTAGACAAAGTAAAGGCAAATTAATAGTTGTACATAGTCGCTATACCTCCTCACACTAAAGCCTCACGAACCTTACATCTTATAGTCGTGTCTAATGCCATTACCAACTGTCATCATAAGCAACACCAATTCATACACTTACGTTCATTAATGGAAAGGGAAATTGCTACATCTCGTCAGGGTGTTGAAAAATCCTTTGATATATTGGCTCGTTATTCGCGCCATCTCCTTCGCCGGGGACTCGGGATTGTTAATCGGGCCATTTGTCACGATCACGCTTGGTATTCACTGCAAACGAACGATTCAAATTTCGCGAACGATTTCGCACGGGGACTGGGAAATCGGAGCGGTTCCTTGGTCGCTTGTTCGTAATAATCGGTTAATGCTAATTCCAGGAATCTTGGCGCAAACTGTTATGGCTCTCGACGTTGAAAAACTGTCGTGTCGAGCTTCTAAATACGAGTTTGGCATAGTGTTCATAGACCTTTATCTAAACGCTTTTAGCCTTTAATAGGGTTATAAGATACGCTAAGGATTAGGATTTATTAATCGTAATAATATAATTAATTAGATGTGTAATTTTTGATTTTCATATTTCGCGTACGATTTTGCACGGTGTCTGCGAAATCGGAACGGCATCTTAGTCGCTTGCTCGTAATAATCGGGTATTCCAATTTATTTATATTACTTTTTAGTATAGGCATCCTTTTTTTAGTAGACATTATTATAAAAGTGTCCCTAAGGTAAGTATTTTGAGCATTTGGTTATTTAACTACATATATTTTCGTCAAAATAAATTGCAGGAATAAATGTATAAAATATATATTTATTATAGTTATGTAGTAGTATGTACCTACTTGAAAACAGTTAATATAATGAAAATTTTTAAATAAAAATAGAACCGACTCAAAACGCACTAAAAAGTATAAAATAACTGTGTCATTTAGTTGCTTTAAATTACTTAAGCATATCTATGAAGTCGGTGCCAGCCAAGTTTCAGGAACCTTTATTTTACGTAGTAAAGCATTTTGTGGGTTCTAGGTAACGTCCTTAAAGTAGAAACCTTGGCTGGCACCGACTCCTAGATATGCTTAAGTAATTTAAAGCAACTAAATGACACAGTTATTTTATACTTTTTAGTGCGTTTTGAGTCGGTTCTATTTTTATTTAAAATTTTTTATTTCTTACTTTTTAGTGATTTATCGCCACGTATCGTACTCGTACTATACTGTCATAGTATATTATATGCCACTAGCATCCAAAAAGCTACCGATACCGAGATAAAAACCGAAATCGCTGTAAGCGTGCCTCCGAAATTTGAAGAGTTCCTTCAATTTCCTCCTCAGATCCTAACATGATGACAATGGGACCACCTTGGAAGTATGCCCTTTCTAATAAAAAAAGAATTATCAAAATCGGACAACTCTGTAAAAAGTTATGCGTGGTCATACATAAAAAAAAAACAAAAAAAAAAATATACGTGTCGAATTGAGAACCTCCTCCGTTTTTTTTCGTCGGTTAAAAAAAAAACAAAAAAAAAATATACGTGTCGAATTGAGAACCTCCTCCGTTTTTTTTCGTCGGTTAAAAATATATAAAATGCGAGCCAAATACAAAATTAACAGAAATATTCGTAGAATATGAAATTTGAAATATTTACCTTAATCAAATATTCATAGGTATATCTACAGGAATAAAGATGTCTCATTTAAGTATAATGTGACAGACACTCTTGCTGTTTATTTTTTGTTTGTTGTTTTTTTCGCTTTGAGAAGAGACGTTTTATTATTTTTCTTTATAAATTGGCCTCGTTATGCCAAAAGCTGGGTGTTTTTGGGAGTCCTCTTGACGACACAATAATTGGTTTCATTTGAAAATTTTGCAAACCTCTAAGGTGCAACCTTTGCAAGCGTGCTTGGGAACGTTAAATTCAACGGAATCGCATAAGCTCTGTTACTTTGCTTTAATTTACGGCGACTTGTAATACTATAGAATTATCTTGTTGTCTTTACGTTTGGAATTTACGGTGTCCACTTTTTACGCTACTTACGTGGTGAAGTAAGAGATTGTTCTTCCCTTGCTTAAAACATTTCTTTTGTTTTGTTTGTGTGTTATTTTTTTAAGTGGTGGAACCTCATAACGCTTTTGAACGTCTTTTTTTTCTTGGAAATATGAAAAGCTCAATCGTTTATTATATATTAAGCTCAAACCCAAGACTTCGTGATCTAACTAACTACTAGACCTTTGTACGGGCAGTTAGATGTTGGGTACTTAAAAGTAGACACGTTCTTTATTAATTACTAGCAGTCACCCGTGGCTTCGTCCGCGTGAAAACCTCTTAGGTACCCTTTTAATTTTAAAGACAGACTTTCATATAAAGTGTGCTCTTTTCCCTGCTCTACCCCTCCCAATTTAATATCTTTATGGTTTCTCGTGAAGTCCTATCCTCCGTCCCGTCCCATATACTAAAGATCTACATTTTTGTAAAACATAGTACGATATTACAGTACATTAACATTAGCAATACATATCCATGGCAAGCTGATGTGTATAGCTATTAATAGTCTATTTCACTTTTCAGTCTAGCTTTCATAATAAACAAAATAATTTACAATCCAACATACAGATCTAGAGATTAGCCCGTTTAAACAAACAAACAAACTTTTTCGTATATTATATAAGATCAAAGATCGAATTCTCCTATTCAGTACGTTATACGTACGTAACACGTAGTAGGTCTACTTAATTTTGACGATGTAAAGGCATTGTCATGTTTTTTAGAAATTTTGTAATATCTGCGAAACTATATCACTAATTAATATTCTGTAAAAGGCAAATAAACTCTATAATATCCTTGTGATTATCAAATAATTTATTTTGATACGGATTTAAGTTTAGTTCTATAAATAATGACATAAACGTAAGCATATGAATTAAATGATTTTTCAAAACACAAAAAGTTATATATCTGCCAAAATATAAAAGATAGATAGTATAGATTAATGATATATCGATGTAGTTAATCGATTAAAAAATATCAATCGAATAGTCAATATAATTATTTTATTAACGCAAACATGGACTCGAGCGGTAAGCTTAGGGTAGGTAAGGTAAGATAAACAGTTGAGTTACAGAAGCAAAGCTAACAACTGCATGCTCGTGTTATTTTATATGTAAACTTCTAATTTTTGAGCCAAAGCAAAATATTTTTAAGCTTTTGTTTGATTTGGGTTTTTTCTGTGATCGCAATTTACGTAGATAAGTTAATTTTTTTTAGCCGCAAACATCAAAGCAGAAGCAATTTATAACGTACGTGATTTTATTCATTTCTCTCTCTTCAAATAGCTCACGTTCGATTTCATAGCAATAATAATTTACTTCCACCAAGCTTGAGCAAAACCTAACACTAATCAAAACCGTTTTTAATGACACTTTACTGCAAACAGTTTACTATAAAAATTACTCGGTTCGTTCACTTTAGAAGTTTTCTACAGAAAATGGTAACAGTAGAAGGTTGACTTCGATGACTTATTGCACTACATAAATGCAAGTAAACATTACAAGTGGCTAATTTTTCATCAACAGGTCTACGTCCGGGTCCGAGCGTGTGGGCGGAGTCGCTGGACGCGGTCAATTTGTCTGCAGTGGCGGGCGGCAACGCGACACTGCCGTGCGACACGATGTCGCCACAACCGCCCGACGCCTTGCTACTTGTCGTGTGGTATAAAAACGACGTGCCCATATACAGGTGATTGAAGCAATATTTTATGAATATACTTAGATCCACAACTAACCGACCAATTTAATTTTCCACCCGATATTGAAAAATTCATTTTAGTATGAAATTTTGGTCCTTATATTACAGAATACACAATTCAAGACGAGAAGAAAACAAAGTATTTGGTAATGTTTTTCATACAGAAAAATTCTGTATAAAATCAGGAGAAGTAGAATAAGAAGCAGAAGAAGAAGTAGAATCTGTTTTCTATGTCCTTGGTAGAGACAAGTCAATTCGTTAAACTAAACGTTTCAATGTTTTAATAAAAGTGCTTGAAACAAAAGCATTGGAATTAATGTATAGGACTGATTAAAACAGTTGGTGGTATTGTGCTGGTGAAATAATAAGCAAACTCTATTTAAATGCCGGAAATATTCAAAGAAGAACAATTTGTCAACGCCCTTCAAGCTTTCAAGGTAGTAGCGTAGGTGCCGTGTTACACGCGCTTTAACCCTAGCAGTTAACTTGACGTTTTGTTACTTACTGCGCTATGAATAACGATAAGGCTCTGTACGTTGTGTAAACGCTTATCGTTGTATTAAGAATTTGTCGGTGATATGAGCGCAATTTATGTGGCCTTCAGTGTTGCCAGAAACAGGTATACTGGTATACATATCATTTTCTGGACATTTTGTATATTGCGCGCTTACATAAATGAATAAAGGTACTAGGTTTTTTAAATTATGAACTATGAGCCTGTACTTTATCTAATCTATTTTAATGTACTAATCTTGTATACATTATAAAGGTAGATACATGGTTTGTTAAATCAAACATAGGTGGAAGGTGTCAAGGAGGAGAGGAATTTATTTATGAGCATTGGTTTTCTAAAAATTAAAAAATAATGTAAGGTCAAAAGATTAGAGGAAAATAAAAAAGAACACACAAACCTGTTTCTAAAATTTCGTTTATCTTACTGTATAACAGTATGTTTACTTTAACAGAAAGGAAACGGACGACCGCCAGTAAAGTCCTTCCTTCAAAACTTAAGGTTAAAGATAAACGCAATATACAACGAACAATACCCATTTACCAAGGCAACAGAACACCTAGGGAAGTTTTAATAAAGACCGCTTTAAGGACGGCTACAAATTTGACGATTGGCCTACTTACTTGAGTAATCTCGTTCCCGTAAACCAAAAACCGACGCTAATCTCTGCTAAGCCAAATCCTACTTTGCGGTGTTACGTCAACGTCTGTTTTCGTAGAGCACAAAATTTTGGACAGGAATAAAATATCAGGTAAGGTTATCTTTGCCTTAATTAAGAAAATGTGGTTTTATTTAAAGTATAGGTAAGTATTATTATTTCTGATCACGAGAGCGTATTATCAAAGCGTTGTTTTACTTCGAATCACAGTATTCACCCTATGCTAGTTTTTTTACGAAGTGTGTTTTTCACAGCTATGAAATTTGTACCAAGTAAGTACAAATTTAATATAATTAAAATATTAGGGACAAGGTTATCAGTCATAATCTAATACCTACTACACTATCTTTGCCTGCGCAGATTTAAGAATTGAGGTAATCGTGTTGTATTTGTCCCGCATAACTTTTTGTGTAGTTCAAGAAAGCAATATCTATAAATATGTGTATAATATTAGAATATTTTGCTTCTCAAAACGGCTTTTCTACTCAACAACAATTGGTTCATTCAAAGCTCACGACCAAAGGAACAGGCAAATACCCAAAAATATCTGACTTGGCAGTTTTACATGAAAATTTCCATTTTGCCAATTTTAGGCTCCGGGTTTGCTAGTGAATTATAAATATGAAATAAGCCCCAAATAGAACCTCAGGCTCACTAGTATAGGACTGTAGACTTGTCCCCTGAGAAGGTTTTACCTTTTTAAATAACCAATTTAGAAGCCCATTTTAGAAGTTTTATTAACACCAATATTTATTATTATTTTGTGGGATTATGTTTAATAGAAATTAAAGCTATTGACTATTCGTGTGAGAAAAGAATGTAGAGTATTTGAAACACTTTTGTCCTTGTAGAGCTTCGTGATAGAGCTCTTCTGGGCAGAATACTATTACTTTGTAGCAACGCTATTTTTGTATTAACGTAGAATTTACGGCCATCGTATTTTTCATATTATTCTTTATAATGTTCCTCCGTGATATGCGTTATATTTCCATTGAGGATAAAATGGGGAGGGCTAGCTGCTTTTCTTGCCAACTTATGCTTGCGTCCCAAACCGGCCGGGGCGGAACGTTGAGCGCCGTTGTAATACAGAACACAGAGGATTCCAAGCCGAGTCCGATGACTCGGTTTGATGTGTTCTATATTATATCTATATATCTCGATATCTAGTATTTTACAAGTTAATAACTCGCACCAGCATCTCGTCTCCGCCCCATACCGTACGCTGTGTAGCGAAATCATTGCTTTAAAAAGATCTTCCAACCTTCAGTCTGCATATTTCTATTTTTAGATTATTATTGTTGATTGTTGATTGGCATTTGAATAATTACTAGTTTAGGGCTAGTTAAAGTCTCTTTATGTTTCCAGCTCTGTAATTTTTTCGCATAGACTTCCCGACCAACCCACCGATGTGTCTCTGTTAACACATCAAATAATATATGTAACGTCCACTTATGTCACTAACCTGACTTTAAAATATTAATACTCTCTTCCGAATTGTAAAAAGTAATACTAAAATCTCGAAATACATTAAACTTATTTAAAAATTGCACTGGCACAGACACAAGGCACTGGCATGCTGTATGTGTAGACTTACTTTACAAAAATTGAAGAATAATAAAAAGTAAGGGAGTGAAGCTCAGTATTTCGTAGTTCGACCCAGTACTTTGGACTTCGTTATACGAAGCCTTATCACTGGACCAATGAGGCAATCTAGGTTGTGTTATGCTCGTTATATTCTCAGCAATAAGCTCTGTCAACTTTTTTCGCACACACGACCCGACCGACCCAACGATGTGTCCCCGTCGACACATCAAATATGTAACGTCCACTTATATCACAAACGTGACTTTGAAATATTAATAGCCTCTCTCCGCATTGTGCATACTAAAGAACGATTTAGCCGAAGAAACAACTTGTTTGCACTGTATTCCCTCGGTTAGTTACTGGGAACTATCGTTTGGGGGTCGTTTTCGCTATACTCATATATGGCTATTGGGGCTGACTGAGGTATTATTTTCTTTGAGGTTTAACTTACATGTTCTTACTCGACTGCGCCCGGCTCAGGGTTATTTCTGAAGAGTGTATGTACTACATACGTACACTCTTCAAAAATATGTATGTCTTTTCTTTGGCTTATCCTGGTACCTACCTTTCGATTTGATTTACTTGTGAGAGTGACAATGACTGTGTAGATCGGCATTATAACGATTTAAATTTTTTTGGTGCCAAATTATACCTTTTTTTATCGAGTACAAGTTGGCCCTTGACTGCTATCACACCTGATGTTAAGTGATGATGCAATCTAAGTTGGAAGCGGGCTTACTTGTTAGGAGCAGGATAAAATCCACACTCCTATCGGTTTCTACACGACATCGTATGGGAACGCTAAGTCGCTTGGCGGTACGTCTTTGTCGGTAGACAAATTAAGAAAAATCTCAATCTGCCCCACCGGGAATCGAACCCAGGACCTCAGTCTTATAAATCCACCGCGCATACCACTGCGCTACGGAGGTCGTCAAAAAAAATCATATAAATATCCTACCTATTAAACCAATGTTTAAAAAAAATCATGTAAACATTGTAAATTTTTGACAATATTACTTATGCAATAAGTTAGCGATATACTGTTATTTTGCCTGGATACCTCTTATGATGCGGTACTTAATGTACCATAATATACGTGTAGGATAAACTCGTTAGAGACGGCTATAGTTTTACTACTCAGTTACTCTACTTGTTCCCAACATTATTGACAACGATATGTAGAGTAGGGATTTAAAAGCGTGGGTAATTTGAGAGGATTATATTATGAAGTCGCGGATTATACCTTGTTATAATATCATGCCGTATTCTACGTCGCCGGATCACGGGTAAACCAATTCAGCATCCACTCGGGAACGCTTATGAATATAGAATGTACACATGAGCGATTTATAAAATATGCACCCACTGGCAGATTGTGAACCTTAAATCTGGATTGATAGGGTAATAAGATGAAAGGGACAGGTAGTTGGTTCATTATTATTCGAATGGTCCACTACATAGCCGGTTATCCTACATTTTAGAGGGAATTGAGACCTCAGGTCATTCCCGCTGCACCAATGAGAATTGTCGAGCTTTGTGTGATAATCTTTGACTCGTTAGTGATTACTGTCACATGTAACAAATAATTTACCAAGAAGTTTTTATGAACAGTAAAAATATTCTTTAGGTAAAATGTTATCTAAAACATAACCATTTCACTGATTTTTTATAATTTCACAGTAAAACTAATCTTTTATCAAAGCGAAATTTTAAAGAAAATTTTGCGTCGGTAAAAAACAAAATCCTGTTAGAATCTTAATGGTCCAAGCTGGGTTGGGTTTTTATAGATAAGGTTAAAATCGTAGACTAAAGTAAATGATATATCACAAATATCTAGACGGAGCACTCGAAAACAAAATCGATTTCAAATCCATCCATCTACTCGATACCATTTATTCGATATTCAGATTGAGGGAGTTGTGAAAAAATACGTAATCCACTATTTTGTTGCGGCGGGCAATATAGATTCTTCTTCAGCTAAACATTTCAAAGTTCTCTAATCGCTTCCTCTTATCCGAAGAGTTACTGTCTAAACTGGAAAGACGTGTAGGTATAAAGTCTAAAATTAATTCTTTAATTATGTAAAGCCCTATGAAATCAAAATAGGAGAAAATGTTGATATCTGTGAAGATCGAATTATGTAGCTACATAATTCATAAACCTGCAGTAAATGCTGTAGATTCCTTTTAAATTAGTTTGTATACAAATTACGTTATTAGTATCCAAGTTATATACGGTAATATGAGTTAAGTACAGTTTAGTTTAGTAGGTAATAAAGTAATGATAAATTAGAATTTACGATAAAACAAGAACAATAAAAATTGTAATTGATATCCTATATCCTATAACTTACCTAGACCTGGTGTCAGACACCAGGTCTGGTGGCGGATTCAAAACTGTATTGTCAAATTTCGTCTATATTTACAAGTCTAAGACAAAATCGGTATTCTAACGTTATAACGAAGAATGATGCCATCGGGAGAATAATAATTTAAATAAACGACCAAAAAAAAACGATATAAGATTTTTTCTTCCTCCCTTTGCGAGCGAGCGATTGTGCTTGCCTTTATTGACCTTTTCTTTATTTAGAACTCAACCTGTTTTTGGGATAATTCAATAAAATATTTTTAACAAAGGCAATATTAAAGGAAAATCTATAATTTCATTTTTCAGTCACAAACAGTTTTTGTTAAAAATATGACATGTATTTCAATGTTTTTATGGAAAAACTGATTTTGTGAGTGCAAATTTTCATTTCGTTGAAGAAAACCTCGCTAAAAACGCTATATTTTAATTTTACTTTAAGTACTATTTTTTCCCATTGAGATATAAGTTCACGCTGACCTCAAAGTATCTGTAGATTTATATGACCTAAGAAGACCTGCTTGCATAGGAAATACCTATTTACTCATGTTTTAAAATACCTAAATTGTAAGACTCAGTGAAAACTGACTTCGGAATCGGTCCGTAGCCATGTTTATGATAATAATAGATTATGCAAAATATTTTATACCTAGCAATACTGTAGTAAAATGTGTGTTTTTAAATACAGTAATACATTTAAAAAAAAACAACCAAAAAATTACAATATAGGTACCCATACTAGCTACAAAATGCCGCATTGAGTATGTAACTGCTAAATTAAATTAGCAGCAATATGTACTGGTTTTATCTTACCAAGCGTTTACTGGTAAATGATCACGTAGCAATGACGGATTATGATGAATTTATATAATATTGGGCATTACTCGAGCTCAATCGATCTTGATTGATGATGCTTTAGTAAATAACCGCTAGTTACCGCCCGATGCTGAGGTCTTATTTATATAAATTGGGGTCATTCATCATTTAAGAAGGGCAGCCCGAACAACGGATTGGTTTTGAGGTTTCGTCCATTTACGGACCGAGCTAAATATTTTATTTAAACTCTACAGGAATGGTAAACGTTGTTACGACGAAACATTGTTTTACAATAACATACTGCAAATGTGTTTGTGACAGAAACGAGTACATACATAACAGTAATGTACTATGATTACAAGCTTTTCATTTTTGTTAATTATAAGCTCTTTGGATTATTTAATTTCTTGGTATCAAAACTGAAAGTAAAGTGAGTATACATACATACACCGCGGTTCAAACCATTTATAAGTTTTTATTTAGTACCCCACTAGAAACGACTAAAAAGATTCATGTTCTCTATACAAATTATTTCCAGATGTGAAAATCGAAGGGGCAGGTTTACTACTCATTGCACCAATAAGCTATGATTAAAAAAAACAACATTATGTTCTTTAAAAAAACTCATCAGATCTTGGCCTCACCACCCGTAATCTTTTAATAGTAAGCCGTCAATATAACTCAATATTATATATTCACAATTTATTTCACGAAGATGTATCCGAGATCATTGGCGCCAGTTTATCTCGATGTGACAGCATTACATCGGGAGTTGCACAAAGAACTTCCCTCGAGTTTGAAGGCCATAAGCCGGCTCGGTTATGAAATATTTATGAGTGGAAACGTTTTCATTTCCAAAGTATGGAGCCTTACGCGAATTTCAAAGGCAACTTTTGAAGGAAATAAACGACTGCGGATAATTATTATGTTCTAAGCGTACTTTGATGTAAAAAACTTAATATTCTGCAAATGTGGCTAAAAGTAAGCCTTATCAAAGGTTTTCAAATTCAAATTCGTTTAATTTCAAGTAGTCTGGGTTTTCAAGCAATTATAAAAGGTCATGTTTAATTATAATTTTACATTTTGTCACTTTATTTAGATGGCACATTAATTTATTAATCCTCTTAATTAGAAATTAAATACAGGATGTTGCAATAGTATTAAATAGGTATATAGGCTATCTTGCAACAATTTGTTTTGTTAATAGCAAGTTATGTCACAAAAATTCCATAGTTTCTTAACCGTTTATACATTTTGTGATTGTATTACGAAAGATTCGATTTATTTAAGATACCATTTCGCTTAAGGATATTGAACAATAACTATTGTTTGTTTTAACTCGAAGGAAACGCTTTCAAAGATCTCTTGAGTTTCTTTGTCCGTTCAGATTTTCTAACAAGGCTTTCGTTTCGATTCGAATTTATTTCAGGATGTATTGGGTTTGACTCAAAGAAAATATATATAAGGTTACCTTGCGAATGCCATTTATCCTCCGACCTTTTATTAGTTTTTATAAGGTAATGGAGGTCTAAGGTGGTGTTAAGCGCAAAATAAGAGTTAACAGTGAATATTAACTCTGTCTAGCCTCTGCACCTCAATTCCACTCTCACCTTCTCGCGGTGGACCCCGTTACGTCGAGCAATTCCGTGGAAGATTGGGTTTTAACTCCAGTGGAAAGCAGACAAACGGACGGGAGTACAGGAGGGATTGCTGGTGCAAATCATTTGGTTCAGTAATCTGGTGATCTTCAGGGAGGGAGGAATCACCTAGGGTTGTTGGCGGATGAGTACAAAGCAGAACCAACGGAAGCGCCCATAATCCGAGTAAGAACGATTACTTCCCACTCGTCATTACGTTCTGGGCAGGCGAACGAGTAAAACGTCTAAACCCTTTAAGCAAACATGGAAAAGCAAAGAAAGAAACAGCCCCAAGTTCCTAGCGGACGAGTGATATCCAGCCAGAGCAGCAGCAGCGTGAGTTCAGGCAAGTCCAGGGGTGCGAAGAATCCTTGGGAGTCATTAAGCTGCAAAAATAATAGCACAACAAAGGAGACTATGTTATATATAGGCGCATACAATGCAAGAACATTATCCACAGAAGATAGGAGGGAAGTATTGTATCACGAACTGGATAAGATACATTGGGATGTACTGGGTCTATCGGAAGTAAGGATGCCTGGTGAAGATTGCACAGAATACACTTGGCAGTGTCAGAACGTGTCATGTTTACAATAATAAGCATAAATAGGAATAATAAAATGAAAATTATTTTGGCCTATGCACCAATCTCTGAAAAGGACGACACAGAAGTCGGAATTCTCTATGAAGATATTTCCAAAGCAATGGCAGCCACTAAACCCACGTACACTTTTGTAATTGGAGATTTTAATGCTGTAATTGGCGAACAGTAGGAAATATCAGAATTGTAAGCTTTTTCCAAGCAAATAAACTTTTTCATATGAGTTCTTTCTTCGACGAGAGACCAGGAAGAAAATGGACTTAGGCATCACCAGGAAACCGCTATAAAAACGAGATTGACTATATATTTTGTACACACAAGTATATAGTCAAGGATGTGACCGCTCTTAATAACTTTTACACTGGAAGCGACCATCGTTTAGTAAGAGCCAAAATAGCTGTAAATGCGAAACTGGAGAGATATACTTTAATGGTTAGGAAAGACACTCAGACACGATTGATCGGCTGAGATTTAAAAAAAACGCCTAAGAGTATAGGGAAACTTTAGAAAAGGAGGTCCTATAAGTAGATGCAGACCAACTCGAAATAAATTTTTTGAATGAACATATGACCAACACCATCGTAGAGGCATCACTGACGGTAGCCAAGAAAGTCCAGAAAAAGAAGTAAATGTTATCTCAAACAACGCATACTCTACTAAACGAAAGGCGAATATATTATAAGTTTGATTACGGACAGATAAAATAACAGCGGTAACTCTAAGAATTGCAGTTTATTCAACTAATAAAAAAATATTGGTCTCTACAATGCTTTATATGTAGAAAATATAAACATAAAAGTAGTAAATTTACCAATTTAAACAAATCCTTGGAAAGATTTTGTATTAGTCATGTACAGTTAGAGGCCTGGGTCAGTAATGATATTGGGTGTTTCTTTCTATTAAAATTTTCTTGGTAACAGCCCCGAAATTGGGCAATTAATGGCATTAGAATCACGTACTTCGGAAAACATATTACATAAATCATTATTAGTACTACACCTGACCAGGCCCTTCGATGAATCACGACAGATAGAGAGCTACCTATTGTTGTGTTGCTAAGATCCTAACCTCGAATAGGTTCATCTTTTCTACTGACTTATATAAGTGGCTATTTTTTGCTAGCGAGCCAGATCGAGAACCCGGGTGACGTTTTAAGGTACGTTTTATTTCACCCACGCCTGTTGCGTGATGGATTAAATAAACACAAACCAACAACTTTTCACTAAATATTAATTATGAAAGTATATATAGTCTTTGAAACTACCAGTCGAATTGTAAAAAATACTTTTTAACCGAATTCAAAAAAAAGGAGGTTATCAATTCAACCCGCATTCAATCAATGAGCAACACAACAGTATGTATGTAATATTTTCAGAACTGCCCAGTTTTCGCATATTATGTAAGTTTATATCATCGTCTGAACAAATGTGCCCAATTTCAAAAGTGCATGTATGTATGTATGTATGTATGTATTTATGTTTGTGGAGGCATATCTTCAGAACTACAAGTCCGATTTAAGTAACTGTTTTTTTGTTGTACTAGGTATTGTTTAACTTAGGGTACACTGCAAGTTTCATCAAAATCGATTCAGTAGTTTTTGAGATTGGGAAGTTTAATATTTATATATTTGTGTTCGTATATCTCCGGAATTGCACCTTTGATAGTTTAGGTATTGTTCAACCTAGGGAATATTACAAGTTTCATCAGAATTGATCGAGTACTTTTTGCGATAGGAATTTTTTACGCATAACTTTTCACAGAATAATCCGATTTTGAAAATTCTTTCTTTATTTGAAAGAGTACACTCCCAAAATGGTCCTATAGTCGTCATGATATGATCTGATGATGAGATCTTGGTCAAATCGAAGGAACTTTTTAAACTTCATAGGCACATTTGCAGCGATGTCGGTAGTTTATAAGGGGCTAGCGAATATTGGTACTCGTAGTTTAGAACGAGTAGGTATGTTCGTTGTCGATAAACCACTAAAAAATATGAAATAAAAAATAATTAAAAATTTAACCGACTTCAAAACACACTGAAAAATAAAAAATAAATGCGTCATTTAGTTACTTTCATTTACTTAACCATATTATCTATGTAGTCGGTGCCACCTGTAAGCTTTCTACTTTAAAGACGATACCTAATTCACACAAAGTGCTTAGCTACTTTGTTGAATAAACTTTCCTTAAACTTGGATGACACCGAGTTTATAGATATAGTTAAGTAAATGAAAGTAACTAAATTACGCATTTATTTTTTACATTTCACTGTGTTTTGAAGTTGGTTTAATTTTTTATTAAATTCTTTTTTGTATATTATGATAGACAAACTCACGCGGGTGATATCGCGGGCGTCAGCTAATGGTAAAATATTGTTTGCAGTTACGATGGTCGGGAAAAAGTGGTAAATCCACACTGGGCGGACGCTTCGCTCGCGGGCCGCGCGAGGTGGCACACCGCACCGCACTCGTCGCTGCGGATCCGGGACGTGGTCCCGAGCGACCGCGCGCTGTACCGCTGCCGCGTCGACTTCAAAGTGTCGCCCACAAGGAACTACAAGTTTATGCTTCATGTCATAGGTAAGACTACCTGCGATTTTGTATAACGCGAATCTCGTCACTAGGGATTCAGGACGTGGTCGCGACCGCTGTACAGTTGTCGTATCGGATTCAAAGTGTCACCCACTAGAAACTACGAGTTTGTATTGAATGTCATAGGTAAGACTACCTACTACTTGATTTTGAATACAATTCCCTTTTACTTTTTAAGCTAACAGAAAAGGGCTTTCCTCAAGTAGGTACTAAGTAAGTCCTTCCTGCTCAAATAAAAACGAAAAGTAGTCTTTTGACACATTATCCGCCGATGGACGTCTACTGCTGGTCATAGGCCTCTTGTAAAAACTTATCTCACGGTCTATAGCTAAATGCATTCAAAGGCTCGCTGTAACCCTCTTGATGTACTCGGTCCACCCTGTGTGAAGTCGAAGAATACTAGGATTTCCGGTGCAAGGTCGCGGGGTTCTTCGTATTAAATGCTTCGCAAGTCGCTGAAGTATGACGGTGACTTTGTTCTTCTGTGGATCTTTTGGTTATCTCCAATTCAATCTTCTTATTTCTGAATCTTGCAAAGATACTGAGCATTATTAAAAACTTTATCTATATATATAAAAATCAATGGCACTTTTTGTTGTTATTTTATAACTCTAGAACGGGCTCACCTATCCAAACCAAACTTTTAGGCTTTATTCGGACTAATTAGCAGATAGTTTATGTGAAGTTTGCTTATAATCTGTCGAGTGGTTCTTCATTTATCACATTTTTTGAAATAAATTAATTCAATAAATGGCGGATCAGTTTGTATTAAAAAATTTTTGAGATGGGGCACTTGCTGTTACATTGAAACTTTTTAAATAAAAAAAAGATAAAGCAAATTTTCAGCGATAATAATTATTGTGGCTTTGTGTTTATATTTAAATTTGAGTTTATATTTAAACATAATTGTTGAGTGCATTCATACTAACGGTTTTTTATATGAGGGAAAAATGCCACGAGCCAGACGAGCAAAAAATTTTTTCTAGATATTTTTGATCTTATTATTGCGAAATATTAATCCACCAAAACTATGTAATGGCTCCACATTGGCAGTGAAAAAGTTGTTGCCAAATTTGAAGCTGCGATCTTAACTGGTAAGTAAATCAAAAGGAGAAGTTTGTTTGATACCGCGTATCCCTATGATACCAACTGAAATGCCATTTGATTACAATATCCTGTGCGTTTATCATTTGCGATGTCCATCAAGAAGGCCCAAGGGCAAACATTTCACGTTTGTGGTGTGAGTTTGGAGGAATCATGTTTTTCACATGGCCAACTTTATGTTGCCTGAGTGAGAGAGTGTCTCTAGAGTGGGTACCACCAGCCGTTTGGTTATTTATGCTCAAAATGAAAAACAAAAAATATTGTTTATTCAAATGTTTGAGATTAAGATTTAAAATAGCTAGCATTTCATAAAATATTTTTATTTGAATTATTGAATTCGATGTTCCAATTTTTTTATTACTTCTACCGGGCTGCTAGTACTTTATAAATATCTTTACCTCAATATACTTGATAAAATGTATCGCTTATATATTTTTTTCATATTATCAATCAATCCCTGCGGTAGATAATTATCTCGTGATTTGCGCGACGGCAATAATTAGTCAAATAACATTGAAAGAGTCTAAATTCATTTTTTTGATATTATTATTTTCATGTCGCACCATTATATAAAATAAATGTGAACTAATTGAAGTGGATATTTTCCGATTTTGATTCGAACTGATCTTTAAATGCATGAATAAACTCTATGTCAATATTATAACTCAGTAGGAGTAGCCATGGAATCTTAATAAAATCATGTAAATTAAGAAAAAAAATACGAATTTTCTCCTGTTCATTTAACTTTTTAGAATGCCATAAAAGGTGCAGCTCCTTGAATAACACGATATTGAGTTCAGTGTCACTATATTATAATGAAAATTTCTTTTATACCTTACCTATAATAGACTATTACGCTGTTTACGGGATCTCCACGGTTTATTGTTTTATAAGGTAGGTACATACTGGTATAGCAGTGAAGTGTGAACGAAAAGTAGTCTTATACTTACACTTGATTTGAAAGTAAGTCGGTGTGCGATCGTTCTTTAACGTTCAAAATCATAACATTAGAACCGATTGATTTCAGTCTGTTCTAAATTTTTACCAATTGCCCCATTAAAATATTACTAAAACATACAATATTCATTTCATTATTAAAAAATATATACGTATCCGTCCAAACCCTCCTTTATCCTATTCGACTTCAAAGTAAAGTACATGTTTCACTTTATCAGCGAGTTGTTCATTGAATCAAGTAGTTCTCCTGAACTTGACCAGTCAAAGTTTATCAAAGAAGCGGGCAAAGCACGTACAGGCCCAAATATGTTAGGTCCAGTATTTGTTGGAAATGGAACTCTATTTGAAATTAAGTTTCATTTATTAGGAATTCTGTACTGAAAGTAGATTTAATTGAAGTACCTACTCATAAATAAACTTAGCTTTCGTACAAATAACAATGATTAAAATTTTTAAATACTATGTTTATATATTCTAGTTTATTTATAAACATAGTGATGATGGGACTGGATAAATAAAAGACTTAAATTAACTAAAATAATTACAAATACACTATATAATTAAATTTACCTGATATTTACATAAAAACCAAGTTTGAATTATACCGATATTGAAAATATACTGAGACAAAATAACACGGTATAATAGGACAAAGTTAAAATTCAATTCAGAACCTATCTATTAGTTCGCAAAGACCACATTTCACTGCTTACATTAGTATTTATATAGTTTTGCTGATTTAACGATAAGCACCATACATAATTCTTTACCTAAATTAAAGTGGGACACCTCAAAATAAAAGCACCCTAAATCCTCATAATTGAACCGTAACTGCGCGTAATCTTAATCCCCTACTTATCGTTGTCCTCGAACAAGAATCCGAGATGTTCAACTTGATAAATAACCTTTTAGTTAAAAACGAATCAATCACTCGCTGAAGAGCTGACGACAAAATGGGGAACATTTTCCTCTGGACTCTTGAATCACTGTTCCATTAGTTTTTTGTGTGAAAAGTTCTTTATACGGCGACAGGACCCGTGTCACCATACATTATACATGTATCTGCTTGTAACTGCTTCCTTGTTGTATTTTGTGGCACTGGGCCTCTACTTCTAAGTTTTATATTATTTTTTTATACAATTACTTCTTTATTAACACATTTTTATGTTATACCAATGTAATAAAAAAATATCTGTATATCAGTCACACTTTGTTTTTAATAAGTTAATTTTTTTCATATCCCTAACCTCAGTAAAAAAGAAGTTATATATCTTATTAGATACATACAAATACAAGAAAATATGTTGAAAATGTATTCACGTAACCATACTAGAATTTTTGTGTTTTATTATTTTATCATCTTAATATTTTGTTAGTTTTATTAAAATATTTATTATGATTATAGACTTTGCTTCTCTTATCTTACAGTGTGTACACATAAACATTTAATAAATAAAATATAACAAAAACTTCACTGAAAAGAAACAAATCAGCAGATAAACTTTTATGAAATGGTATTTGAATTATCAAATACGCAGTACTAAACTAAATTAAAACAGTTTCAAACAAAACGGAGAGACAATGAACAATTATTCATTCCCCCTCCCACCAAATGCATAGCGTACTTCCATTTAATATTTATTGGCGACAATTTCATATTCCCATCTCGATGCAGAGCTGCAAGGCTTCTTAAATATGCAGCACAAATTCCTGTTTATTGAAGCGGAATATAAAGCACTTGGGCACCTGGTGAAAACGTTGTTACAGTCAGTGAATAGGGCTCCAAACACCGTTTATTACTTTTAAAAATTCTTTAATTGTTATATTTACAACTATATGAATTTAAAAAGTTAAGCTTTTAATAAATGGCTAGAAAGTGTTAAAGCAGCATTATTTGCACCATCTTATTAAAAAAATCTTATTAAAACATTTTACAGGCATAGCGAGATTATTCTGGGAAGACGGTTTGGCTTTTGATGTAATAGTAGGTTACAAAACAGATGTGCTTGTGTGTGAAAACTAAAGAAACGTCAGTACAGTAGAAATGCTATGGAAAGGCGCACATTTCAAGCATACAGAGTAAGGCATGTGAAAACGAAACACGTTTAGTTTTACAAAACTCTCTGACAATTCTTCAGTTTCAGACTCAAAGTAAACTATCTGTACTTATACCAGACAGTTAAATTCGTAGGTTTGGCGTATTTCATATTTTTTATTGTTTTAGGCTTTAATGTCTAAAAGCACAAAATAATAAAAAATATTAGAGTTACAAAGACAGATATATTTTGTAGTTACCAAGGGGTTTACGTAATGTACATTTATAACATCACGTCGAGGTTAGATTCTAAAGCTTTCAGCCGCTTTGTCAAAGTAGGGCATTAATATTAAGTAAAGGGGTCTTTTGATGAAATCTGAGATAGAACGACCGTAGTCTAGACCGGCTCTTGAAGTGAAAATCTAATACTGGTTGACAAAAGTAAAGGGGAGCTCTGTAGGTATTAAAAAGATACAGACCGTGGTTTTAAGGATATTGGATCTGTGCATATGTGCACAATGTAATGTGGCTATGAACATGAAACATTTTAGTGTAAGATCAGGTTTCACATTAGTCACACTACTTACACTACTTAACCACAGAATATGTGCTTATTTATAATATTTTACATTTATTGTAAAAATAATATGTATTATAAATACATAATTATATAGCTATATCTATGCTAATATTATAAATGCGAAAGTATGAACTGTCTGTCTGTCTATCTCGCTTTCACGGTTCAACTACTGAACGGATTTTAATGAAATTTGGTACACAGATAGTCTGGAACCTGAAAAAGGACATAGGCTACCTTTAATTGTGAAAAAAGGGTTGAAAGGGGTTAAAAGGGGGGATGAAATGCTGTATGAAAGTATCGTCATTTTTAAATCTAGAAGCTTAAAACTTATTTTTAGAAATTGATTAGATATTTATAATTGTAACATTCAAAGTTTAGAAAAATTAAGCTGCAGTAATAAATAATTCCACGCCGACGGAGACGCGGGGAAAAGCTAGTTAATTATTAGATTACCAATTTATACGTTAATAATCAATGAGGCCGCAAGAAATTGATGTTTTCAATAAAATATGTACCTACTTGAATATTATTAAATGAAATCTCTCGCCACCTCCAGTTAGATTAGTCTATCTGGTAAACTGAATTACTGCCCAGACTTCGGAATTAGTGCGAGACTCTGGCCTTCAGCGAAAAGTTAATCTCCCGAAACCTAGTCAATTGAGAGCTTTTAGAGATCACAAGAGTCATTCGATTTCTCTTCTCAAGTTGGTTTTTTTTGAGTAAGTATATTATATGTTGAAGAAACGTTAACGCTTGTGTGAAAAGGCCACAAGCGTTTAAATTGCGCTGAATTGAACAGATTTATTACCGTCGAGATGCGAAGCCGTAATTTACATATTTTCACGTGATTGCAAGCAATCGTATAGCCGTGTTGCTGATTTATTGGGATCATTCGGGAAGCTGTGTCAAATATGATCTGTCAGCGTATCCATTCGCGAGGTGTTTCAATTTTCTCAATTTAATTTTGGACTTGGAAGACAATTTATTAATTTCAACCCTTGAAAAACAATACTGAATTTGAAAAATCATCAAGAAATTAATTACCTCATGTTTAAGTAGCTTTACCTTGGAAAATATTCTCAACTAATTTCGAACCTATCCAAAGTATTGAAAAAAATACGTATCTCTATTTTAAGCCCCCTAGAAGACCAAGCTTTCATCTTTTTAGTATAATAATTATTTTTACTACTGTATAAAGATCACTAACATCTGATGTTAGTGATACGATAGGGTTCAATATCTTAACGTTTTCTTAAGCACGGGGGTGTAGCACGAACAATTCTTTAAATCCTAGTTGAACATTTTCACTACCAATAATTTCTTAAACTGGTTGACTGATGACACTTAATTTGAGCCAGCGACCGGCTCCCTGCGTCACGTGCCATAGCCACAGGATACTGGATTATTGATTGTTAAGAAATCTCTGGAAACTGTCTATATCTAGCAGGGGACGTCCATCGGCTGATGTGATAATGATGATAATGCTTTCTTAAAGCATTGAAAAGAAAAGCTCAATATTAACTACATAGTTCAGTCAAGATCTTAGACTCAGAGTTTAGTGATTGTAGCCCAAATTATGCCGCCAGTTCGATAAAATATATAAATAAGGCCTCCAGTTCCACCAATTTCAGCCATGCATCTTATTAAGTACATAGGCTCATATAAAATCGACGTCATTATTTTCCGTGAAACTAACAGAGAGTTTTAAGTTTCCCCGGGGCAATAAAACCCCTATTAAGCTTGCTTTTATCTCCAACAATAATAGAACATTTTATTGTCTATCCCTTTTTATTGCTGATGGCATATAAACACTTGGCCACTGTCTGCGTTTGGGATTTATAAAATAAATGGTGGTGTGACGACATTAGAATTTTGATGATAGGACAAAGAGGATTCCGTATGGAATTGTTTATTCCAAATTGTTTTGGATTATTGTCATAAATTTTGCTCTTAGTCGCATTCATTATTTTCGCTCACTTATGTATATAATAACTAGGCAATAGAAATGGAGAGTTCCACCAACGACGATGGAGACCATTGTCACTGAAGGGTGCCTTATATCTACAGTAACGACTCTACGTAGTCTCAAACAAAAATTTAATGTTTTAACTCTGACATAACAATTTTTGTACTTTAACGTATCTATCTCTGTATCCATGAGTCTATCTTTGACATAGTTTCTAAACGACTGGACTAATTAGGATACGGCTTTGTTTTTACACGATCATCATTATTAGAGGTCTATTACAGGGCCAGGGTTCCCTCATTGTAGGAGAAATAGGGAGTATCCCTTGCTCCAATGCGAGTTGGCGCGCTCAGGGTGATAATTTTTCACTAAAAGATATTAAAGATGCTGATCAGCACCGAGGGCTTCACGTAGTCTCTGGGACACCGCCAATTTTTCAAACTCCAGCTTTAGAATATACTGAAAAGTTCTTAGAAGAGAGAAGAAATCAGAACTATTCCAAGACCAGACCCAGGTCGAAGCAATATAAGTTAATTAATCACTACGCCAACAAGGCAGTCAACATCAGACGGTTCTTAGCTATATAAGATTAAGATCCCAATAGCTGATTCAAGTATATTATCCATGATTTTCTATTATATTAAAAAAATCTAATGATTGTTATTAATTAAGGAAGATTTTTAAAATAAAATTATTTTGCCGCACCGGTCACCGGTATAGGAAACGTATTAATATCCGAATTAATGACATTCATAACCCATCATGGTTAATTGCTTTTACGAGAGTAGCACCAAACGTATTAATTACAAGGTATGAATAAATTAATTCAGTATTGAATAATAAAATTGCTTAATACATTAAAATAATGGAACACAGTATATGAAAAATACATCATATTTGACACAGCACAGTTTCCGAGTCACTCCAATAAATCCAACGGCAGATACGATTGCATCCAATCACGTGAAAATATGTAAATTACAATTTATTTAAAGCCTTTCTGTCTTTTCTGCATAAATCAGTACAATTGGGTGCTATTTAAACGTTAAGTATTTAATTTGGAACGTCGAAAACAACAGAAGACAACAGTGAATATGAAATGAAATAATTTATCTTATTCAGAGATCCCGTTGCTTGATCTTGTAGGTGTTTATTTTTTCTCATAAAACTAGTTTTGAATGAATTTTTATTCCATAAATAGTGCAATGGATTAGTCGTAGGTTGCTAATCTGAAATTACCCGCAAATGCTTTTAATAAATTATTGTAATCTTAATTTAGTGACATTAAATGCAATTATTAATAGTCTTTTTAATAATTTCTACGTCATTTTAAAGACTGATGTGAAGAAATGAAAAAAACATTGTTTAGTTTTATTAAATTGTGTACAATATAGTCTATATTGTCGTACTCAATTTAAGCACAAGTGGTTTTACAGTTGATATCCACTCGTTGTATTATTAGTAGCCATTTCCAATCGTCTGTCTATCTGTTAAAGTATAACGGCGACAAAAATAAAAAGTTCCCAAAATAAATTGTATTACTTATTTATGTAGAGTGGCTCTAAATTTGATTCCAATCGAACGTCAAAAAGTGATTCTAATTTAGCCACCAAAATTCATTCATTGCCTGCAATATAGGTTGTAGAGGTAAAACTTGTCTGGAACCAATTCTAAATCTAGTTAAGTCGATAATGTTTAGATATTGCAAACTCTGATATTGTATCATCTGTGTTGCCAGCTTACAAGTCACCTGTACCAGATGTCCGCCAAATTAATGACCGGAAGTACGCTCGGAGCTCAGCCAAAATTGCGGTTCCAATACGAGCTCTTTGCCAATACTGACGTCAAATAATTTTCAATGAGCATCCTTATAACGGATCAATTACATTATACGCGTAATATTGCACTGCATTAAATGCTAAGTTGTATGGCTTTTAATAATGTGTATAAGTATGATCAGGGGCACATATAGCTACAGTTTCAAGTAAACAAGGTACGGGTTCGAACAGAGACATTTCTAAAAAGCATTGATGACGTTTGGTGTTGGAAGTGTTGATGGTGGTAATCAATTAACATAAAATGCATCAACCCGCAAGCAAGGTTTTGCCTTTACTTTATTTACAATATAAAGTACACAAGCTTGCTTGTTTGCCCATACGCTTCAGAACGACTCGAAGACGTATCATTAGAGCTTATTATAGGTTCGACGAACGCCGCTAATGTGAAGCGGTTGTTAGATAAAATTGTTCCAACACGAATTACCCACTTTAGATAATTATGTTTTGAAATATTATATAAGCGCTCGAGTAATTTGCAACCGAAACCATTACATACAACCCAAGCGAGATGTGGCCCAAAAATTTACAGTACCCACCCCTGATATCCCAAATGAGCGTAATTACAAACTTCTGAATGTAATTCGACCAATTTTGTTTAACCCTGTTCTTAATTAAAAACAACAAAATAAAGCTGCGACTACACCGAGAGCAATTTAAATATTATTATACTTAATTAACTTTTGTTTTTTCCTTTGACATTTATACCTACTGTTCACGGCGTAGGAAGCGAAGTCATTCAACAGTGACGAACAGTGTTAATGAATCCAAAAGATGATATTTGTAATAATTATACAGCAGTACATAATAGATGAACTTTACGATAACTTCACAACCCTAGTGATGTCAAGTTACATGCCTACCTTTACACATACTCACATAAAAGTTACAAAAAGCGACGACGCGTCTGGCGTTAGAAAGGTTTTGTCGCCTGTTATATTTGAGCAAAAGCGCTTCGCTTCCTCGTTTCTAAGGCTTCCCTCTTCCCTGCCACTTACAATTTGGATTCCTATAAGACAGTAGATTCCTATAAAGGTCTTCTTCATTCGCATTTTTCATAGAATGCATTGACAATTTCAATAACTATATAAGTAAGTAATAAGTGTATTTCTGTGTGTTAGTTTATAACATTATTCTGCCTTTATATTGCATGTTCAATGGTGGTGGGGACCAAAGTATTTATGTTGTTTTATTTAATTTATATTTTACTAGCTGACACGGCAAACGTTGTTTTGCATTAAAAATTAAAAAAAAATTTAGATGAAAATTAGACAGTAGCCGATTCTCAGACCTGCTGAATACGCATACAAAATTGGGTAAAAATCGGTAAAGCCGTTTCACAGGAGTACGGTAACTAACATTGTAACAAGGAAATTTTATACACGTATTAGATGATCTTTTGAGTTATTAAACTATATCAGTCATAGTCAGCAGTGCAAGAGAAAAAGAAGAGAGGAGAGAAGAGAGAGTTTACACACAATATTCTTATAGGCGTTCACGACGCCGAGAATCCAGATAATAGTTGTGATAATAGTTTTATGACCTGAAGCAAAAACTAGTTAAAATGTATGTTGGAATTTCTAAGAGAATTTCTGCTGCATTACGACATAAAGCAACGAAGCCCGGAGAATAAATAGCAAAATGATTGATATAGGTAGCAGTAATAAAGTCCAAATTGGCCGGATGCCAGCGATGTATGTGGCCATTCAGCGAGCCAAATATTTTATGGAGGTATCCATTCGCTTTTATGCGAGAATGTACCTAAAGTTTCCACTTTTGGGTGTATAGAAGTTTCATACTTTTATAACGAAAAATTTATTTAGAAGTCCAACTGCAACTTTAACATAAAAGTTCGAGCGTTTTTATATAAATGTTTTGAAAGGAACGGCATTCCGAACCAGCAGTTGAGTCAAGCAGAACTTTGATGATTTAAAAATGCTTCTGAAATTTAGTTTGAAACTATTCCACCATTTTTTGCGATTATAAAAAAGTTATTTTATTTTAATACTTGTTTTTTTGTAAAGTATAGTAAAATATATTAGGTAACATAAATATAAAGTGGATGATTAGGGTCAGACAACTGTTTTATGGAGACCAGGCTGTCGAATAATCCAAATTTTTTGTATCAATAAAATATTTTGTAAAGTATTGTTGTAAACAGTTTCTTGTTTTAGGTTTTTCAATTATATTACTGTAGATATAAGTAATAATTATATTTTAATATAATTCCAATCCATATCCAATGTTCTTGTTAATGTAAATAAGTTGTTTTTTTACCTATTTTGTATTCATTGCCTTATCGGAGTTCAGAAATAAGCCAACTTAGGATATTTTTTATTCTAGTATGCAAATAGTTCCCACAGGATCTTAAAAAAGTAGGCTTTTACCAATATATAAATAGTGCAACATAAATAAGAATAAATGCCAGTTGTACAGAATGAGCTCGGTGTGCGGTAACACTCTAGTATTATGTACTGCACAGATGTACTTTAATTTGCCTCGTGGAGGCCTTTCTAGTTTTCCGGTGCGAGCACAGCGCGAAATTTCAGCGAAATGTTTTATTAATATCTCGGTGTAATGCAGCCGATGAAAATTATTTTTTTGTTGATGGTTTTTTTATGACGTGCTTCACGACATCATCAGAATACATCGCTTTTGATCACAATAGTATGTATGGATTTTTAATCGTAACTATTAAAAATGAACATTGCCGGCCTTTGGCCTACTATGGCTGTAGGACGTTGGTGCTATTTTATTTCCACCGTTGTACCTAATCATGGCCAGGCAGGTTTAACAGGTGGGTTAGGCATCCAATCACAGAATCAGAAGGAAAATTTGTGTTTTCTAACTTTTTGACGCTCTAACTCCTCAATGACTAACTTTTGAAACTATTTTTAGATTGTCTACCTTCTGAGCCAGTGATGGTCACTAAAAAATTTTTAACAAAAAATAGAACCGACTCTAAACGCACTAAAAAGTAAAAAATGACTGTGTCATTTAGTTGCTTTAATTTACTTAAGCATATCTATGCCAGCAAGTTTAAGAAATATTTATTTAACGTAGTAAAGTGGGTTCTAGGTAATGTCCTTAAAGTAGAAACCTTGGCACCTTTCTAATAAAAAAAGAATTATCAAAATCGGTCAACTCTGTAAAAAGTTATGCGTACAACATAAAAAAAAAGTTGAGAGGTGTCAAGGGACACCCGGATGGAACGAAGTTCCTTTCGATTAATTAGTGAAGGAATTGTAATAAAATTTTATTTTTTTTAGTAATAATAATATTTGTTGTTGTACACCGAAACACCAGAGGGCGCCACGAGAGCACGAGACAGCATACAGCGCGGGCGCCCCCCGCCGCTCACGCGCACACACGTCAAAGGCGGCGGCAAGATCCTTTGATCAAAAAGTGTCGTGACAACTTTTCGTACGAATTTTTTCCGTCTAGCCCCCTTTCACAACGCGCGATAAGGAACTTCGTTCCAAAAATACACGTGTCGATTTGAGGACCTCCTACGTTTTTTTTCGTCGGTTAAAAATGGTCTAACATGACGTTTTAACAGTGTTTACAAGCTCTTATGATTTCAAATTTCAGGTTACAAAACTAAGCCTAGTTGAAAACGAATTTAAATTCGCAGCAAGGTTGTAATATTTGCTGACGACAAGCGTAGATACGTCGTATGATGGACCAAGCTAACATAACCTTTCTATGTGTCTACGCTCATCATACATAATCTTGTATACTTACTACATTGAAAGTTCCAACATTGTAGGCAATGGAAAAACAATTTTAGAAATTCTATATATCTGCAGTAGTACACAATTTATCAATAATGAGGGATCAAACTGTATAACTGTTCATTTTCTTTAGTATATATTTGATTTTAAATAGGTGTTTACAAAATCTTGGCATCAAAATAAATGGGATTTCAAAACCTTGCATGTAGGTACTTAAGCAAGAGAGGGTGTGCAAGAAATTAAAAAAAAAAGAGTGGAACATTGAATGGCCCAAATCGAACAATGGCCACACTCCACGGAGTGTGTGTGTGTGAATTTTACGAACCCCTTTTACATTAATGAGGATCCCACTTCCATGTTCAGTGATTCTGCATATAAAAGGACGTGTTTTGTGTGTGAAGTGCTATCACAAACAAGGTGGGGTGCGGGGTTTCGTGTTCTGCGATAAAAAATATATGTGTTTGTCAACAGTAATAACTATCTTTTGAACTTCATTTTGATTTTAAATTATGTAAAAAAACATCATAAGGTGTAGACAAACGTCCTCTGCAATGGGCTCCTGCAAGGACTTCCAAAACCCCCGTGGCTTGGTTCTTGAGGCGCTTGTATATTAGCGGTTCTCTGAAACGTCGGGGTCGGCATTCCAGCATCTTGCGACCACAACCATTAGTTACGATCTATACTTATGCCCCAAAAGTCTTTTTTTCTTTTGGCTGGCGGGAGGCTTTCGCCGTGGCTAGTTATCAGCCTACCGGCAAAGACGTACCGCCAAGCGATTTAGCGTTTCGGTACGATGTCGAGTAAAAACCGAAATGGGTGTGGATATCATCCTACTCCTAACTAGTTAGCCCGCTTCCATGTTAGATTGCATCATCACTTAACGTCAGGTGTGATAGCAGTAAAGGGCCAACTTGTAGTTGATGAAAAAAAAACTCCTGAATTTGGTTGATATTTAGATAATTATTACGTATTTATGTGTTGAAAACCCTTAATTAAAAAGAGGTTATTACAAAATTAATAACTTTATTAACGACAAAGATTCTTGGAAGCAATCGGCTTTTCTTTCTACACAAAAGGCGGGATGACCGAAATTGTAAATTTCAAGATACAAATTGTAACATTGATTTTTAATTAAAAGAGCAGCTGCTGAGTTTCTCGCCGGTTCTTTTTGCAGAACGTAAGTAGTGACTCTACCACCGGCCGGTAGAGTGACTACGTACGTCCTGATGAACCTAGTAATATAATTATCAGTGTTTAAATAAGATTTAAAATTCAAACTCTCTTAAATAAGCGTTTACAAAATGAGTGTATATAAAACTGAAAACTAGTGAAAAAGCTAAAACATTCTGAACACAAAGTGCGGAGCGTTGGAAAACAAAATTCCGAGTTCATCATATCAGGAATGAAAAACGCCATTTTCAAAATCACAATAACGACGATGAGATTGCTTTGGGTCGAAAGTAATTTGTGTCCGGGACGACTCTAAGGCTTTTATTTTAGCAATATACGGGCCGGGGAAAAAAGTTTAATGTAGGGTAACTCAATTATGGAGTCCCCACCTCGTGTGCCCCAATTTATAACGAAACGTCTCATCTCTAAGAACTGAACGTTCAATGTTCCTTACATTACTCGTGCGTGGCTATTAAGGGTTAATGTATTAAATTGTTTGGACACTTTCCATTATTTTTAAACGACTTCAAAAAAAAAGGAGTTTCTCAATTCGACCGTATATATATTTTTTTTTTTATGTGTGTTCGCGCATAACTTCGTCGTTTATGAACCGATTTTGATAATTCTTTTTTTGTTGGAAAGTAGATAGTCCGGTGGTGGTACCATGACAAGGAAACCAGGATCTGACGATGGGATCCTGGAGAAAACGAGGGGAACTTTCAAAAATTGTAGGGACAACAAGTACGTTTGTTAATTTTACCGGAAAGTATTTAAAAGCACTACAATTTGATGAAGATCTGGAGTCGATCTGATGATGGAGCCGATCTATATATAAGAGAACTCCGTAACGTTTTACAGTAGCTACCCTGTGTTTGGGCTCTATTAATTTGTCTCAATGAGAACTTTACATTAAGATGGGCTGTGACTGTCATTGAGGGTCTGGTGATGAAGACGACGTACAGTTAAGGGAGCTCCGTAACGTTTTACATTAGCTACCTTGTGTTTGGGCTCGATTAATTTGTCTCAATGGGAACTTTACATTTAGATGGGCTGTGATTATAATTGAGGGTCTTGTGATGAAGACGAAGTACAGTTAAGGGAGCTCCGTAAGGTTTTACAGTAGCTACCTTCTGTTTGGGCTCGATTAATTTGTCTCAATGAGAACTTTACATTTAGATGGGCTGTGACTGTTATTGAGGGTCTGGCGATGAAGACGAAGGAGAGCTGAGGGAGCTCTTTAACGGTTTACAGTAGCTACCTTGTGTTTGGGCTCGATTGATTTGTTTCAATGAGGACTTTACATTTAGATGGGCTGTGACTGTCATTGAGGGTCTGGCGAAAAAGATGAAGGAGAGCTGCGGGAGCTCTTTAACGGTTTACAGTAGCTACCTTGTGTTTGGGCTCGATTAATTTGTCTCAATGAGAACTTTACATTTAGATGGGCTGTGACTGTCATTAAGGGTCTGGCGATGAAGACGAGGGACAGCTGAGGGAGCTATTTAACGGTTTACAGTAGCTACTTTGTGATTGGGCTCGATTAATTTATGTCTCAATAAGAAGTTTGAAAGGTTATAGTTTCCAGTTAGTTTAATGTTTACTATGTCATGATCCAATGATGAGATCTACGAAAACTCGAGGAAACTCTTCAAACTTTATATTCACTTTTGCAGGGACGTCGGAATGTTATAAGTAGGTAGTGAATATTGGTACTTATGGTTTAGTTCGAGTAGGTTTATTAGTATGTTCGTTGTTGATAAATCACTAAAAAGTATGAAATAAAAAAATTTTAACAAAAAATAAAAACGCCTTCAAAACGCACTAAAAAGTAAAAAATAACTACGTCATTTACTTACTTTAATTTACTTAATCACAGGCGTTTTTATTTTTTGTTAAAATTTTTTTATATTCCAATGTATCGTCATCATTGTTAGATTAGTTGGTTAGATACACTTTATAAAAACAGAACTATTTGCCCTTGCTCCTATCGACGGCCGAGTGGCGCAGTGGGTAGTGACCCTGCTTCTACATCCTAGGCTGTGGGTTTGATTCCCACATCTGGAAAAATGTTTGTGTGATGAGCAGTAATGTTTTCCAATGTTTGGGTGTTTATCTATATATTATAAGTATTTATGTATAGTATATATAAAAATATTCATCGGTTATGGGGCTATATAGCAATATGTGTATTGTCCTATAATATTTTTTTATTTATCAAAACTACAATAGGCAAAATATTTAAAGTTGTGTTGTTGGGAGGTAGCTAACAACAAACTACAACATCAGGTGTGATAGTAATCAATGAAAAATGAATGATAATGAATGGCCAACATGCTGTATGAAAAGCCAAAGTTACGTTTCACCTCTTATTATCTTTACGATTAAAACATGTCGATGACGCACTGTCAATTTATGTCATCTGATACCGCGCTTATAGGGATTTCAGTCTATGTCGAAGGTTGAATTGACGAGCATAGATCATATTCCTAGTATACTGTACCTATCTACTGCAATCTGAGGAAATTGTGACTAAATCTTGGTTTAAAGGCTACTGAAATAGAACAGAATATACATCAGAACATACAATAATATCTCAGCCTACTATTAAAAGGGTTAACTTGACTTGTTACCTCAAATAACATAATCTATTTTTTATTTATACTCACTCTTTATAAGGTTTTTTCATGATATTAAAATGTGCAAAGAAAAAATGTAAAATGTAAAAAGAATAAAGAAAATAGGTGTTTCTTTATTCTTCCAAGTTTACTGTAACAAGTCCTGAAGCACTTACTTTGATGAAGTCATTAAAAACAGAAGACTTAAAGATAAGGTCTCAAGAAAGTCACTCAGATATTTTCTGAATTAGGTAAAACGCTTTACAAGATAATAAAGGTAGAGAAAAATAATTAACGACCGTCGCACTTCAGTATAATTAATTTCGCATACTTACCTTTCATTAGTATTTGTATTATTTTTCAGTTACTTCTAAAATTAAGTATAGAGTAAAGTATGTACTCATATGTTGTTGAGAATAGTGTTTTTACTGAGTTAATCCAAATTATCTTAATTGCATTTATTGCTTGAACGAATTTAAAAATAACATTGTTTCCATAACATTTTTCAAACACTATCCTGTGATATTTCAAGTAAGTACTCGTACACATAGTTACTGAAACAAACAAACTGATAATTTATAGCTGTCATAATAAACTACGAGAATTTAATACAAAAAGTCACGTAACATAAAACGCTCGAGACAACAGTTTTGTCAAACAACGTATCAGCAATAAACATTTTTAAAAATTCTACAGCTTGAATAAAGTCAGGGCAACCAAAGGTCGTCCAGAAATTATAAATATTAGTATATTTATAATTTCTGGACGAGAGAGAGAGGTCAGATATTATAAATATTATTAAACTATGATACATTTCATACAGCCCAAGGGCTGTAGTAATGAATCTGTCATATTATTACGATTCCATACAACTCGACAGTGAAAATTCAACAAAAGTCTGACCTTCTCTCGCTCTACTTAAGGCTTTATTTAAGGCTTTTTATATTGAAAGTGTGAAGTGAGGTCATGACACATTTATATTCGACCGAATGACAAGCTCTTGTGCTTGTATTTTTTATTTAGTAGAATTGTAATAAAATCAATCTAATTATTATATTGTTCAAGGACATTGAACTGACACTGACACTTGTGAATTGTCTGTACCTAATTCTTTTTTCCTGCTATTTTCCTAAAAATTATCAGATTCTTTAAACAAATAGTGTTAAGTGTATGAAATCACGATGCAATATTTTATTACATTATGCTGTACGATCAGCTGCTGTAAGACATGGACGCCGTATATCAGCTTTGGCTGCACTGCCAAGGACCTTTTAATCAATTGTAATACGATATGTTATGGGAAACAGGTGATAGAACTTTGTGGCGATGGCAAAACCCTCAAAAATATTCTCCATTGGTACGGTTGTACACCATGATAGGGAAAACATGCTAATACATTTTTTCTTTGTTTATAGAACTGCCAGAAAAGCCGAAAATCTTCGACGAGGCCGACAAAGAAGTAATAAACGTGGCCGGCCCTTACATCGAAGACACCAGTCTCAAGCTTACCTGTGTTGTAAGTGGAGGTAAAATTAGAGTACAAATCAATTTTGTGGTATCCTTATTATTAAAATATAAACGGCTGAAACTCACGTCACGGTTGTCGGAGCAAACCCATACGGGGTCCTTACTCATGATCTTGCTTGGTCCGGTCACGTGGCTTGAAGCAAACTGAAATTAAATTCTAATATTGTGGTATTCTCTTTATTTTGTACTAGCGATATATAGTTTAATAAGGACAAACTTTTATCTGAGGTTTAACTCAGACTGGCGCAGAGATGAAACGACGCGTCGTGTCTTCATCATATTTTTTTGCATATTTTATTAAACGACTTCAAAAAAAGGAGTTGCTCAATTCAAACGTATATATATAGTTTTAAACCACCGATAAAATGAAATCGATTATAAATAGTGTGTGAAGGCATGCATGGAAAGAGATTTATAAGCAATAATCCATCAAGTAAGGCTATGCACCCTTACTAACAAATATAGAATTTAATAAAATGAATTATTGAATTATGTGATAGCAGACACATAACTATATATATTAACAAATCTTCATATAAATATATATGCCTTGACAGCTTGAGCATTTACACAATAAAATACGACCGTTGTATTTATACCTATTTTAAAGCTTTTTGAACGCATAACACCTCATGACGAGGTATAATTATCTGATTGTTCGAGGAGTAAGATACAAGCGCTTACATTATGTTCGGCTCTGAATCTACATCTGAATGATGTATGATGTCTACATCTGAGGATGTCTGAGCTTTCTGTTGACTTACTAAGTGCCTTATCCTATTTCAAATTCTCACAATTAGAACCCAATATTCATGTAATGCAGTAAGAAAGGGTGAGTTTAGGGATAGTCAAGATTTATTTATGGTTGCATGAATTTGGTCTTCCGAAACTCTAAAAGTACTTGAGTTATTTATGGACATAACATTGATAATAGGGTTCTAATCGAAAGACGATCACGTGCCCAATTAATACTTTTAAACTAAAAGTATAATAACCTTTAGAAAGATCTAAAACATGATGTAAATTGTGTTTATATTTGTATGTGATGAATGTTCAGTTTTGTAAGGGACTTCTTAACAGTTACAAGACGAAGGATAGTTAAGGGTATTTAACAGTTTAATAGTTTATAATTGCTAACTTGTTACTCGAAGACAGCAGGACCGATTCTTTGGAATGGGTATAATTTCCAGTTGGTTAAACCCTTAAAAGGGCTCAGTATCAAAAGTGCTACGAGTGAAAGTGAAAAATTATGTGGTCCTTAAGAGACCAGAGTCCATTTATATTTAGATTAGACTCTTAGGTTATATAATATTATGTTTATAAAAACGCTATATATTATTCATCGTATGACTACATACTGAGAGCAAAGAGAATGAAAATAAATAAATCTTATATCTTGTTATTTTTTAAGTGATCGAGTTAACATGTCCATGTAGAATAAAGAAAAAATATAGCACATAGGCTACTTTTATGCATCAATATAGCACATAGGCTACTTTTATGCATCAATATAACACATAGGCTACTTTTTATCCCAATTTTTTTACGAGAACGGGAATTACGCAGGCGAAACCACGAAAAGAGCAACGTTGCTTAGTTTGTTGCTAGCTCTTCTATTTTTTTTCCCAAACTAGTGGTTGAGGCACTGTAAGACTTGACGTTTCTAAAATGCGTAAGAGCCTTTTTGAAAAATTTAATTTCAATGACCGTATGAAAAAATCCCCGAGCGCAGTTGGTCGACCATAATATATTAATCTTCTTTGAAGCCCTTGTATGTCACATAGTAAATACGAATCGATGATGTCATTGTCATGACGCGATATTATTACTTTACTGCGGCCAGCTAAACACAGTTATTCATTTAAAAATACCACTGAATGTGGCCTAATACATTACACAGAAAGCAGGACGTTTTTATACACTTGCATGCAATGAAAGCGTTAAATAATGACTGTTATTATTAATGTAACCGCTATGTAAATTTGTTGGTCGGTATTAATCTCTCCCCGATCATTTAAATGGAACAATGGTCCATTTTATCCGTAGGCTAACTATGCTTAATTGAAACTCTAATTTAGATGGGCCGAATCTGTTTTAATTTTTAATTCTTCGTAACGACGAAGCACAATCATTGACGTTCGTCGAATTTGCGTATGTATACTGAATAATGGCAGTTTGAATTGCTTTATTTAAGTCCACATTTACTTCCCATTTGAGGTATATTGATTGTGTTGCTAGTCGAAATCTACGCATGTTTAATATTAATAATGATATAATATATTTAAATATTCACTGTCGCAATAAAAATGTATAGTTAAATTTCTTTCCAAGTATTATCTGTTGTCAAAATTTTATAATATCAAAAATCTCAATCCTATAATATGGTTATCTTATTAGATAAGGTAAAATTAGAAATTAGATATGAACATGTTCTCAGTTTCTGTTTTTGATAGAGTAATAATTTCGTTTTCTATGTGTTGCCGTAATACCCAGTGGCAAAAATATTTGCGTCTTTACCTACCACAAGTTTGTTCACTTACAATTTCTAGATTTCATTGAGTTCATAGAAGGAGTAGGAAAATAACCACACCTCTTCGGTTTCTTCGCGACATCGTATCGGAAGGATTAATAACTTGGCGGTACGCTTTGTCGGTAGAGTGGTAACTAGTTACGGCCGAGACCTGCCATCAGCCGGACCTGGTCATAATATCTCTTGTAAAATATCTTATACATATTGATATTCATTCATATAATCTGTAATTAATTTTAAAACTATATTATGGAAAGTATACATGTCTACAGAATAAACTTTAAACCTCCGCGATGGTGGTTTAGCAAAAATTAAAAAAGACGGTAAAGTGTACCAATTTAGTTGTCGCAGTATACAGGCTATTCATTTCTTATTTCAATAGTTATAAATACAAATGAAACAATGTTAGAAAGTAGAGTGACCTATTTAATTACCAACTTAGGTCAGCAGTGTTTAACCAGCAAATTCATTCTGTAGCAAACAGGTCAAACTATACGCTCATATCGTTTCTATAGCCTAGTTTGAGAAACGGTAATCATTAAAGTAAATAGCGTTAATGGAAATAGGTACACAGAAACAGCGCAGTAATCAACACTGGAGCGGCCGCACTACAGTCACGCTACAGTTTGGCACGGCCGTGTTGGGTCTAGCTTGTTACGTTCTTTCGTTGTTAGTTGCATTTCCTGGCATATGAATACTGACACGTTTGTTAGTCTAAACAAAGGGAAAGCAGAGTAAGGATGACTTTGATTGCCAGATATACGACGTAGTCAAGCATAAATCGAGGAATAGTTGAGATTCTGGATCTTCCATAGGCCTAGTTCTATTTAACGAAATGTTCGAAACAACAAACCTCTTAGTAGATGTAGAAAAAAAATATTTAGCGTGGAACTTTTTAGCTCGTCCTTGCTTAGTAAGCTTATTACATTCTTTCGTCGTTGGATGTCCTAGCCTGTGAATACTGCCACTTTTTTATTCTAAACAAAGGGAATAGAGATCTGATTAGAAATCAGCCTTTGGTTGTCAGAAATTTGGGATCAAAAAGCACGTTGTCTTAGTATGTCATTATTATTACTGTCTACACGCATTGGTGAAACGTGACAGTTTAAGCTAATAAGCTACAAATTTTCTTATTCTAGGAGAAAGGCTTGGCCTTCCTGGGCCTAATGAGAAGGTCGCTTTTAGGGTTTCGCACCATCGTTTCGTTTCTCATGAACCGTAATAGCTAGACATTTAATATTTTCACACATGATGATTTTCTGTTGCCGCTGTAACAAACACTAATAACCCTTCTTGCCAATATTAAGTTGGGCTCCCATACAACAAACGTAATTTTCGCCGTTTTTTAGGTAATCCTTCGTGCGACAGTCCGGTTTTAATTTCAGTTTTTAATATTATCTTTCTTATTATTTTTCTCCAATGAAGCCTTATTAGAAATGACAACAGCCGCAATTAACGGCAAAGCGGAAGTACATCGGCCTCGGCACGTTTTACGAGACAAAGCTTTCAACTTTCAACTTCTTTCTCCCTTGCTTTGTTTGTGTTTCCCGTGACGTTTTTGAAGAAACCATATAGATTTATCACGTTTTTTAAAAACATTTTCCTTTTTTCAAAACAACCACGATTCGTAAGTTAGTATATAAGAAATCGCTTCACACCCTCCCTTTTTATGCTTATTTTTTAAAGTTTAACCTACCTATAGCATTGTTATGTGGTTTGCATCAATAGATAGAGAGATTCCAGAGAAAGCGTTGTAGTTTTAATTTTTCTACGCGTGACAAAATATAAAAAATAATATAATATACATGGTCGAATCGACAAATCCTTTTTTTGAAGTCGTTTAAAAATCAAATTAGGTAGGTTTAATCGGTTAAGACAATTGTAATTTTAGAAAAGAAATTCTAAATCTAATATTAACATAGATGTTTCATATTTATCTGGCAACCTGTGACGGCCACAGTTTTTTAGGTTTGTAATTAGTGTTTTTTTTATTTGATTTATGATTGATTATGATTTATTAAAATTTATAATAAAATGAAAAATCATTAAAATTCAGTCTACTATGAAAAACGAAATCGAATATAGAATTTGAATGATATCCTATTTCACAGGCAAACCCATGCCAAAGCTGCGGTGGAAGCGACGAGACGAAGTGGTCGCTAAGCTAGAACCGGTCGAGGACGACACCCGGTTAAGCCTCCTTGAGCTTAGGATACCCAAGCTGACAAGGGCGTACTATGAGGCTATGTACACTTGTGAAGCTGAAAACACCGTCCTGGTGCCACCACTGAGGGTCCACGTGCGAATCCAGTTGTATTGTAAGTATTATTCCCATATTATAAAATATTTTATATGTAAAATATAATATATATTTTCAATCGCCTTTAATTTTTGTCAATCTCTCGTTTGTCGAATTACAGAATTATCTACTACTGGCGAGTAGGAAAGAAGGAAAAGCACCCGACAGAGTATTCAAAGCCAATATGGTGGAACAAAGTTTCACTTGCATTGTTTCATAAAACCGCAATTATTATATAAATTATTTTTTTAAAGCGTTTATTTCAATTCATTGTTATATTCGGGATTTTGTGATAAACCTTTCACCCACTTTTACTTAAGTTAGAATGTTAAAGTTAATCTGGCTATTAGAAGCATGTTTTCTTCTGGTGAAAACTTAAATGCCCCTTTTTTCTTTCTAATACAGCGGACGTTACAATATAACAATAAAATCAAATGAAAGTGCTTGATGAACATAAATTTGGTTTTTAGACTTTACCAATAGAATAACTTGCTACGCCCCAGAATACAGTTTGAAAATTAAGTTCAGAAAGTGATCATTGAAAATCGAGCCTAATAGAAGCCAAAAGGTGCATACTTAAATTATTGGTAAAAAGTACTTTAAATATCTGCTTTAGTATTTTATATCTTGATTCTTATTATTATTTAAACTTGGACGTAAAGCGAAAGTGTGGATATATTTACATCATCCCTTCAAGCGCGTTCTATCTTATGTTAATTATTATAATAACAACTATTAAATATCGCGATTTAAGAGTCCACTATGTTTTAAAAAATCTATAAAAAACAATGCTATTTACTACAATTTATTGAGTCACAATACATGAAAAACCAAATAAAATATTTTATTCACGAAAAAAGTATTTAAAACCAAACTACTACATTCATGAATAGAAATAAGCTGGAACCGTATATAACAGATAGCAATCTAGATTGGAGATTGCGGCGACATTTTTGCCATACATAATACATACTATAGTTGGAAATTTATCGCCGTCTGAGAACAGAAGCCGTATTTTGCATTTCTCGCGTGTATTTCACAAATTCCTGAACAGAGATTCCGAGCTCGGTGTAGTAGTGATCTGTTTGAATGGAGATCCTAACACAGAGTGGTAACGTTAACTTTACATATTTACATTTTGTTCTTTAAAATTCAACATGAGTAATTTTCATTTTATCTACCAATTCTAGATAAATATAAACAAAATACTACTGACTGACCTATTGACTCGTCGTGAGATCTTTATAAATAATTGACTTGAAATTTAGCATAGAATTCAGCGATATAGACGCATACTAAGAATTATACTTCTATGGGAAGTTCCGTCTTAGATCCCAGGTAAAACGGTTCGGCACAGTTAGTAATATTATGAAAATGAAAGATATTTTTATTACTTTTTAAAAATCTGGATAAATATGGATTTTATAACTTAATATCCAATTTGAACAACTCTTATACAATTTCAAGATCAGTCATTGAAAATTATTTACGTTGACATTTTTGTCTGCCTGACTATCCTGTATGCCATAATTGTGTTTTATCAATAATGCGAAGATGGTTTCAAATTACAGCTCTATTTAAATGTTAGACGTCGTGGTTAAGGGTGTCCGCTTTCGAAGGCATTTGCTGGTAGATAATGATTATGTGTATTTATTTATATTTACGAAATTTATTGTAAAAACTTGCGAAACTACTAACTAAACTTGACGATCCAAGCAACATTCAAGAGCAATCTACATTCCCTTTCATCTTACGTCGCGTCGAATGTGAAATGTCAAATAATACTCCTCACTGTAACCCTCTCACATTGTAATGTAGTGTGTACTCTCAGATCGTAAGTACAGCGTGGAGTGGGGATATACTTGTATTTGCAGGTATGAAATTGGATGCTCAATGCCTTAGAGAATTGAGACAGTGTTGGAGGATTATTTCTCTATTCTTGCCCGCTGAAGCGAAAGCATCATAAATAGGATTTTATTTTTAAGAGAGCCTTGCCAGTTGAATTTTGCTACTTCTTTTTAGTATTGTATGTAGAAGCTAATATAAAATTTAATACAATTTACAAAGTATAGGGAAGTAAAGGCGATTACTACGAGAACAGGAACTACTTTAACTCTCTATAACGTCTCATTCTCCAATAATAAAAATTATATAAAGATGTTTGCAAACTCTTCTATTTTTTTATTAAGTGTATATTCGTAATATTTAGAGAAAGATAAGTGGGTAATCTCAAATGCTTTAGTCGGATAATGTTCGACTAATTTTTTCACTCTTCCGTAAAATACGCGCTCCATACGATAGCTTACGCTGTTCACAGTTCAATACCACGTTATTTAATAATCCTACGAATTAATTAAATTAATAATAAATAAAAAAGGCTTCGAAAGGTATACACTTTCCGGCAATAATAATCATTTCAGTATCATAAAAACATCATAGCTCAAACTTTAATTTTGACATTTTCCTATAGTTGGTGAGATTATTGTTCAAAAATATTCAAATATAGTAATTAATTTATTGAAATAGACCTTTAAAGGCTTAGTGTACTCGTTTTCCGAAATCCGAGTAGGTACGGGATAGATTGATTTAACAATATCGGGTTGCAAATTTTAATTGCACGCCTTTATAGCAAAACGATCATTAAGGTTACATGTGGTCCAAACTGATAACTAGCTTAATAAGTTATTAATAAAAATATTTTTTGAAATCCTGGTTTTTGTCTCCAATCTAGTTACAAAAGACAGTTATGAAAATGGAAATAAAAATCTTTTTTCGTAGGTGGTTACGATAACGACAAATAAATTCCGTTTTCGTAGCTGGTTATCAAAGGAAGAAAAAATTCCATGTTCGTAACCGGATACGAAACTTCGGTTACGAAAATGGACTGAACCCTTTTTGTCTGTTTTCCGCCTATTTGTTCCGTTCCAGCCAATCTTTGAATATACCAGTTGGATTGTAAAAAATGTTCTTTTTTTTGTATATGACACTGAGACTAGAATCCTGTTACACTCTAAGAATGGGAAGTATGTAGTTGAAATCTTCCGCTAGTATATAATGTTTATACTTTATTTTAAGATCAATGTAATATAAAGTAATGGAATACTACTACTTACGCTAATTACCTAACAGTAACAACATGCGGCAAGTATACTCACTTGCCAACATGGTATAGCTGTATGAACACTAGACTAGAATACTACGTGGGTTCCCGAAATACAATTCAATTAAAATAATATTCAATTGATATTGTCACCTAAAAGTTACGAATAAATAATTCAGTAATGCACAATGAAATATACGTTAATTTTTTAGCATTTTATTGTATGAAATAAATACAATCATAAAATATAAAAACTTAAAAAAAAAAACCCCCGACCCAAATAATGATTAAACTTTGTTCATTCTTCAGCAAAAATATAAATCGGTTTATCCGTTTTATTCAGGCATTCCAAGGTTTCATATGCCACATTTCCAGCATCAGGTCCTCGTCTATTACAAACATGAAAACAACCAGTCAAAACAAATTCAACGAGCCCAAACTCGATAGGTTTACTGAAAAGGTAGACCAGGGTTACTTTTCCTACCTTCGAGCCTTATCATCAGACCAGCTCAGTGGTCCCAGAAGACATTTGTGTTTCAAATGTCAGATCACACACATGCTTTCAAGCAAACTGAGCGTGTAAGATTTCTATCACACCTAACAAACGACCTGATGACCTTGAAAACCTAAACCGATTTCCACCAAACATAGCTAAAAACACTTTCGACTGATATACCTTTCAAACCAAAAAAACCGCATTAAAATCGGATCATCCGTTTAGGAGTTACGATGCCACAGACAGACACATACATTTACACAGATACGTCAAACTTATAACACCCCGTCGTTTTTGCGTCGGGGGTTAAAATTTACAAAATACCAGGAAATATGGTCCGAAAACGTACGTTTTGCAACGACTAAATTACATTTGCTCGTTAGGTGGACCACAAAAAGCAATGCAATTTCCTGAAATTTTTTGCACGAAAAAATTACCTACATAACAATACGTGACTGCAGTCTTACTTAACTACGGCACGCATTGGGACGAGTGACATAGTAGCTGACTATCGAAGAATGGTCTTTCAACTTATCCTCACTAAAGACTAAGAGATTTCCGCCCCTCTTCAAAAGCATAGTCACTTTTCGGTTTTAGGTATAATAATCTTCTGGTGGTTAATAAGCCTCAGGAGTACCGCTCGATTGACTTACCTACATACCTCTTTTTTACTTTATTGCAAAGTAAATTAAGTTAATACGAGCACAAGTGGGTTACATGCAGTGCTGTTTTTGTGAAAGATCTTGTCGCAAAAACTATCACCACCCTGTCTTTAGCTATGTCTAAGCTTTGATAGTATTTTGATTACACACTTCGATCACCAAAAATATAGTATTCTCATAAAAATTAAAGTAATTAATTTTTATAATGTTTTGTATTCAAATACGATTGATATATTGTAATAGACAAATTGTACACATATTATATCAAATTATTTAATAAATAATAAAGCAAAAGAACAAGGAATAGATTTTATATACTTTTTATTTACAAAAAAGGATTTCTAAGTAAAAAATGTACCACACATAACTTGAATCCAAACGAATAAGAATTTGTACATAATGGATTACGCAGAAGGAGTAAACACTAAATACGTGCTAAGAATAATATATAATGAAGAATAATTTCCCTCTATTGAGGAAATGGTGTTATCCGAGAACAAAGGAGCTCACTAATAAAAATTAATGGTTCAGTGCTGGGGTCGGACAAAAGAAACGCGCATGCTGTCATACCAGCGCTTATACGACCACAGGCGGTATATCTAGCTGGTGATTGAGTGAATACAGTGTAGTGAAGTGCCTTTACAGTTCACTCTGAGTTAAGGGAAAAAATCCCCTAACTAAGATTGAAATATCTCTATTAGTAGTATTATTCGTAGTATTAGAATGTTTATTAGTTTAAAAAGTTAATAAATTCGGATTTTACAATGCTCTTCGAGGTAAGATAGTGCGATGCAACCAAATTCCCAACTTCAGGCTGATATTACTGAGGATATATTGGAAGGAAGAAAAGCTCAATATTTTATAACGCGACCCTGGACTCTAACCCAGGACCAAAAGCCACATCGACTAAACATAGTTGCACCTCGTGATCCGAAGCCCATGGATTCGATGCTAACTATAATTATTTTAATTATATACACAGATTACATAGAACAGAACAATGTGCAAAGACCATTTTATTTCCTAATTCTTTTAGTGTCCCATGGGACTGACATGAGCAGAAAAAAATCACACCTCTTCAATTTTAGGGCTATCACCAACTGTAGTGCACCACACCATACGAGCAAAAAATGAGTTACTAGTGTTTGTTTCAAAAAATTAGTTCATTTTTCATTTTCATACACTACCGTACCTCGGTAAATACCCAAAGCCGTCCGGCCTATAGATAGACATTCCAAATTAAAAATTGTCAAAGGAAAGTCGCAACCTACTTTATTGTATTTTTGAAACTTGAATAAACCAAAATGTAAATTATTCTATAAGAATCCGATTAGTAACCATTTTATTTATACGAAAAATCTGCATAACATAACTTCCGGAATATTCTGACAGTCCACGTTATTAGAATGGAGTATGATTTACCAGTGTACCGAGGCTACGGCATTATGCGGCAACAAAGAGGCACACAAATAAAAACTAATGGTCACGTGGAACGGACAAAAGAAATCCGTAAGCTGTCATCACACGAGGTTAATCCTTGTCGTACCGTTAGCCTCGTTAATAGAGAGGATTTACTTCAGTTTTAGTATGCGAGACCTACATTGTTTTGTATTTATTTTGTGTCTTACTTCCGCCGTGACCTTTTGGCTTTTAAAATAAAATCAATTTATGTCTAAATTGATTTTATTTTAAAATATTTTACATTGAAAAATATTTTTTGTATACTTTATAACACAACGTTTATAATCCTATGATCAGATTTTTAGCCGGTACCCATATTATAGGAGAAGGATAATAATAATTTTCACGCCGCTAACGCGACAATTTTTGCAACAAAAAGTGTGCACTGTGTAAAGTATGCCAGGTTTATCGGGACTTTTTATCGTTTTATTATGGCTTTTAATTTCGCCTTTCAAGCAATGTTAATGGTAGACATTAGCAGGTTTTGTTCCACGTTCGCTTATGCTGATAACGGTCAAATGATTTCTATTATTAGGTGTAATATTTTATGGTTCGACCTTTTGTTGTATTTTTGCAAGCTAGGGTATTTTTTAACGTATAGGTATTGTAAGAGAATCATAAAACTTTAAACATATTTTAATGAGTCTTACTATGAATATCAGAATAGTAATTATGAAAATAATTGCTTATCAACAAGCGGATGCCTACGACTTCACCTAGTTTTTTTTCTCCGTTTTTAATGAAACTAACGTTCGTTACTTTAAAGCGAAGAATAAGAAGTTATACAAAAATATTTAGTATTTTTTATTATATTCTCAAGGATTATATAGTCCGCTTGGTTCTGATAAGTATTATTAGGGAGATGGAAAAAATAAACAACAAAAAGTCTAACAAAACATAGATTATAACTACCCATTTGTTATTCTAAGGGAGAATCAGTACTAAGGCAAAAACGAAGTGTAGGTGTGATGGTAGTAGTAAAGCTCCCCGTACAGTTGGTTTATATACCTCTATAGACACGAACATTACGTCTCTATTGCCATAAATGCTACGCTCGGAACTGTACCTTAAGGCATGTTATATTATTCAATCAAGTTTATCGTTATATTACGGCGTTTAATTCCAACGAATGGTAATGGAAGACATTAGCGGGCCCTGGTTTCATGTTCAAGTTATGGCATAATGACACGGTTTTATATTTTCTTATTATAATTATTCTTTATTCATTATATTAAATAACCAATTCTTGGTAAAGCTAAAAATGAAGTTTATTATTTTCCATTTAATACTTAAGCTTTCATTTTAATATACATAGTTTACCACAAAGAACCTAATTTAAACAGTAGTCTACTTTATTATCTTGTACAGGTTCTTCCTTTGTTAGCATACTGATAACGTTAAACGAAATACAATTGTCTTTAAAGAAATGTTCGAAGAAATAAATTACAAATAAGTATACCAAATTAGTATTGCGACTCGTCGAGTTACGGCTATTACTATGGTGCTTCTTCGAATATCATCGTTCAAAAACGCAGAGATATTCCGAGCGTTGCTCTCTGCGTGGTGCTGGGAAGTCCAGTTAACGTTCAAGCAGACAGTGCCAGAGGTGTACCTAGTTTCCACGACAAATTTAGAAACCGATCTTTTAAAATCGTCGATTTAACATAAACAGCTTTGTAGATTTCGAGTTATTAAGACTGAAAAATGCCCATGACCTAAACTAGAATTTCAAATCTGATGAATGCAGCCTAACAATTTTACAACATTTAATAAGATGTTATTATATATAATATCAATGTGAATTCAATATGATTTTAAAATAGCCCAATATTATCGCATATTAATATTAAAGTAGGTTAAAGATCGAAAAATGGATAAATATTATTGAACGTAGGGTACTCGTAAAATTATTTAATGAGCCAACTTTTCAATTAGTTTCAATACATTTCTCTTACATCCAAAATAATTATATACGTAATATTACTCTATACGAGTAGAAAATGTATTCATGGTTCAAAAGCACGAATTTTATACCAGATGTGTACTTGTACTATATCAAGGTATTAATGAAACATTCTGTTCAAAGTAGAGCTTCGCACGAACCGGAAAAATAAAAGCCTCTATGAAGCAAATTAAAATACGTGTGGAGTTAACGCTATATTAGACTATTGCTTATTCATGTTTGAAATAGAAATTACTTTTAAAATGCACATTTTGTGTTTCTCTTGTTTTTGTTCACTACAAGTTAGCTCTTGAGTGCATTCACATTTGGTGGTAAGTGATGGTGCAATCTAAGATGGTAGGAAGCTAGCTTTTTAGGATTAGATGAAATCCACACTGGAGCATCGAAACGCTTAATCGCTTTGTGGTACGTCTTTACTGTCAAGGTAGCTAGTCAAAGGAAAAGTCTAGTCTTGGACTAGAGCTCAAGTCTCTGGCCCAACTGGGCATAAAAAAAAGGAAAAAGTGTATTTTAGACAAATGTACTCCTTCCGTATCCAATTACAGACTGTGTAACTACTGTAGTAGAACCCATGAGCTCTCATTTTTAAGTCAGCCCTGACCCACATACAATAAACAAATATTATTCATTATTATGATGGATTCGAGTCGAGCTCGAATATTATGTAAATGCTAAAACAATTTACGTAACTGTTAATAGTAAAGCTTTGTTTTACAGTGAGACCACTTTTGGTCGAGATTTTGGAGAGAGAGCAACCGATATCCGTCGGTCAAGAAGCTGAGTTGGCTTGCAGAGCTGTTGGCTCCCGACCAGCTGCCATCATCACCTGGTGGCTTGATGACAAGCCTATGATCGTCACGAATCCACAAAAGGTTGGTGCATTATTACCCTAAACCGCCAACCCGCATTGGATCAGCGTGGTGGACTAAGCTCTATATCCCTTTTCCTATAGGGAAGGAGGTCTGGCCCTGTAGTGAGCCATTAATATACTGATGATGACTCAGAAGACTATATATAAAATAATATACCGGAAGCCAAAAAAATTAACCACACAAAGTATAACAAAACGGAAAGTACCTCCTCAGTCTTTTATATAATATAATCCTATAAAGGATATAACAATTCGTTAGCAGAACAAATCTAGGTCGTTCTAAAGCACAGACTACAAATACAAAATACAAATAAGTAAGCCAAGGACGTCTGAAGCTAAGGCTTTATAAGCTAGTAGTACGGTTTGCTTAATCGATTAGCTAAACAGTAAGAACAACTTTTGCTTTCAGAAACAATCTCATTATGAAAAGAAAAAACCGACCAAGTGCGAGTCGGACTCGCGCACCGAGGGTTCCGTAAATTTTAAGGTTTTCGAAATTATTCCTAAACATTGCTTCATGCGAATTTTCAAGATTCTAGGACTAGCTGCGAGTAGTAGAGAGTTAAATATGCGGCGTATGCTGTATCTTTTGATTGCGTTGATATAGAAGTTTGATTTTATCTATTCTATATACCGTTACTTCGTACCAAATTTCAAGATCGTAAGCTTACGGGAACTAGAAGAGAAGAAGAAGATGAATTTGGCATAAACGGCTGTATCTTTGGATTGCCTTGGCCTAGAAGCTTAATTTTTTCACGACTATAAGGGACAGCAGACTTGAGTATTTAATATAAATTTCAGTTTGATACTTCCATGCGTTTCTGAGAAAAAGGGTCATGACAGACAGACGGACGGACAACGAAGTGATCCTATAAGGGTTCCGTTTTTGCCTTTTTAGGTACGGAACCCTAAAAATGGGCAAGAGCGAGTCCGACTTATGTAACGAGAGTTTCGTATAAATTTGAAAATAGTTTAAGAGATAAATAGATCGGTTCTAATGAAAAACTGTTGCATTAATAGTGCTCGGATATTTAATTTATTTCTCCTATACGACATTGATTTTGGCTTAATTAAAAAATTATGTTTAACTAGGGAATTAAAGTTTTGACTTTCTAGTTAAAATATACGCATCTCGAATGGAATCAGTTAGTATACCTACCGCCATAATGACCAACTCCTGAATAAGCGTCGCAATATTATCACCCATTATCATTAGAGCATCTTGATTTTCTAACTACAAAATATTCTCTCTTGAATAATGGTATTAACTTGAGATAATACATTAGGATATTGGCCAATTGACAGGCATACAATAAAAATATTGTATTACGATTCCTGAAAGTAATATAGTTCAATACAATATTTCGCTGTTCTCAATTATATTTAGCTGGTTTATCATTGTTACAGAACTCCAAAGACCGTAACGAGACGGTCTCGTTTCTGAGATGGACGCCGCGAATGGAGCACGATGGACGGGTGCTTACCTGTCGAGCAAGTCACGCGAACCTAGAGCATGCCACGCTAGAGACCAGCATGAAACTCAACTTACACTGTAAGAAAACAATCAAATTAACAGTATAATTTATTTATTTACCGCGAAACATCAGCTGACCCATGCACAGCTACAACTGTACAGCTCTTCGCAGTATACGATTCTGATACGATCTAAAAATCACTATTATTCAATATTTTGTACAGCATAACTTACGAGTATATACCTATGCAAAATACCGGATTCATTAAAACTTAGTACGTCAAAACATTTACAGTGTTCTTGTCTAGAGCCTTGTAGAGTATAGTAGAGTCAATGTAATATAGCCATATTTATTAAACTTCGACAAAATAATTAAAATGTACATGTAAATAGTTTTGTACATATATGGACATTTGAATTATTTAGGAACGTAGAACAAACAACAAAGCAAAGTGAAATACAAACTATTTGATTTAAATAGGTATTTGCACAAAGTAAATTATTACAAGACCAAAATTTATATTGGCCTTTTTATCATAAGTTACTAGAAATACTTCGAACACGAAGGAAGATAAAATTTTTTAATAAAAAATAGAACCGACTCAAAACGCAATAAAAAGTAAAAAATAACTGTGTCATTTAATTGCTTTAATTTACTTAAGCATATCTATGGAGTCGGTGCCAGCAAGTTTAAGGAACATTTATTTAACGTAGTAAAGCAGTTTGTGGGTTCTAGGTAAGTAATAGTAATAATGTTCTTAAAGTAGAAACCTTGACTGGCACCGTAGTAGAACCCTTGACTGGCGTCATAGTATATTATACAAAAGTTATGCGTGGTCATACATAAAAAAAAATATACGTGTCGAATTGAGAACCTCTTCCGTTTATTTTCGTCGGTTAAAAATGGTAGATGTCTCAATGGTTTTTAAAATGTATTCATCTACGTAATACATTTTATACGAGTAATAGTCTTGCAAATACATAAGTGTAGGCTGAACTATAAAATAAACAATTACAGATACTATTTCAATTTACAATAGAGATTGCATTCCGCATTTACTCTGAAGCAAGTATAAATATTTTATTACTTTTGTAATTGCTTCTACATTACATGTATTTCATTATAATGACTCAGTTTTTATTTTCTTTCCATATAAGGCTCTTTACGATTTCTATAGAGATGGAAAGCGATAAAAGGTTCTGAGGTGGAGTAATTAAATGCAGTATTTGAATTTTTGCTTTTACACCCGGTGTAGCATTTAATTAATATTGTTAATTCCATAATAATTTTATACAAAAACTGTCATATAAGAATTTCTGACTCGCACAATTAATTTAATAAATTTTGAAGCGACCAGACTATACTGGAACGAAAATATAAAATAGGATTAATGGACAATTATTTTTGGAACGATAAAATTTTGGAAAATGTCAGTTTCCATACGCTACGATTATTTTATTAGTTGCCAACATTGACATATTAATAGTTAGTACTATGGACTTCGGGCGTAATGCAAAATTCACGACAAAAGTGTCCCGAGATATCTTATATATACTAGAATGTATTTGTATTTTTATAATCACACTAAAACTTTGTAATATATGTCTTATATTATTGTTATACAGTATAATTTGCAACGGTCTAGTTGCTTGCAATAAGTAATTAGTTTTGACTGACAGTTGCCATGGCCTTTTTTTGACATGGCAGCTTCTCGTGAAAATAGGACAACATAAATGGTGTGGAGTAGGTACCTTTGAATTTTTTTGGCATCTTTAACCTATATATTATATTCACAGCAAACTTTAAATGTATCATTGACCTCTATATATGTTGGGATAAATCTAGTACCAACCAATATATTTTTTACTACAATGACGTTAGGTCACTGTTTTAAATAACTGTTCCAAATTTCATGTAGATAATTCTTATAGTTATCAAAATAATCGAGTGTGAAGGACGAAAGGGTATCCATTATACCATAAGGTTAAAACTTCTTTGATTAATATTCATGACATAAAAAATAAAAGTTTATTAATAAAAATTATTTTCAATTCAGAAATGAAGGAATTAAAAAATTCAAATATTACACAACAAAATAACTCTATGCAGACGTTGTTCTAAAACATTATTGACGTGTATTCTCTCAGTAAAAGATTACTGAGAGAGTGAAAGCGAATGTATATGAGACTGAATGCGATTAGAAATCTTTTTCGCGTTTTAGCTCTCTTTTGGTTCGGACACTTTTTATCGCTGACCCGAAGTCCATAGTATTAATATGTCAATGGTTGCCAATAAGTTAAGTTAAGTAATAAGACATTTTTAAAAGGGTTCCTTTTTTAGGGATCTTAAAAATGTACTTAAAATTCGACGCACTTTCTTCACAAGCGTTGCTACTTCACAAGCGTTGCTACTGATTGTCAATTTGCCCATATTAGATTAGGAAATTAGCATCTAGCTTAAGAGAATGCGTGGAACAGACATACCTACAAAATACCCTACATATTACTACGTAAGTTTAAAGAAACATTTTTATGTTGTCAACAGATGTCCCCATCGTCGTGCTACAACTAGGTTCAAAACTGAACCCAAACGACATAGAAGAGGGTGATGACGTGTACTTTGAGTGTGTCGTGCACGCAAATCCACCCGCTTACAAAGTTGTTTGGGAGCATAATGTGAGTAAAATGGCTTAATGCCCAGAGAACTGCGTGTATTCTCTAAGCATATAACAGCTTACATCAGTGACACAGTCATACCTACTCGTAGTAGTTTTATAAATTTATAAGCATGGTTTTGATATTTTTATACATTTCGTTGTATTAGAATATCATTGGCGAAGCGAATCATCAGATTAAATTTAAAATTCAAATTTGTTTCTTTTCAAGTAGGTTTAGTTTACAAGTACTTTTTAACGTCATGTTTGACGTCTGAAGACAGTTCTATTAAAGTACAAAGTTTTATTATAGGAATATGGAATCAATTGTCGTAACGTAAAGTGTGGACTCCATTTATGTATTTTTGATATTGAATAATAGAACTTCTAGTTGTCGAACTTGATATATTATCAAGATCATGATTGATATAGATTTGTTTATTATTTATTTAATTTCTAAGTTGGTGATTTTAATAGTTTTTCTGTATTATCATACGGTAAGTTATTAAGCCAATTGGATAATTTAATTTTTAATTCTGACAGTTGTACGTCATAAATATTGAGAATTTTGTTTCATTTATTATATAAGAAGAAGGATTGGTATTTATATTATCTACTTACAAACGTACTGTAAGTAGTACTACATGGATGGGAGCTTATTACGGCATGGTTACGTCTTCTGGTTTTATGTGTTTTATCTTATTTAGTTGTGCGATGGATTCTTGCGACTGACTGTAACTTGTAAAGTTAGAAGAGGAATTGTAAAAATGTTTGCTGATTTGTATAAATTATGTGTTGGATGTCTGAAGGTTTTAAAATACATTACTTTCAGAAGGGATCATTGGGCTCGTTCTAAGAAAATGAGCTTAGTCTTGCATGCTCCCCCACGCGGATATGCAGTGTGTTAGGATTGACTCAACGATGAGATCAACGACGAACTTAAAGTCTCACAAAATACGTTACAATATCTAACAGCTGCAGGTCTGTAATACTTGGAGAGCTTGAAGTTGGCGAAAGTAGAATACTTGAAAACATATCTAGTAATATCATTAAGTCTACTTAAGCTACCTTCTAACTTTCTTAAGTTATCCTTCCCTTTATCATGTTAAATACTTCTTCATAAATACTTACCAAGGTGCGAGTATATAGATTCGTATTAAGTAAATATGTTGCTACATTGTTGATCTACTTGCAACAAATAGACTTTAGGAACATGAAAGATGTGAATGACAAATAATTTAAAATATCGGATTTGATGTGATATTGGAAGACTTTGATGTGTAAAGCCTATTTCAAGTATATCAACATAATAACGTAATAAAATACTATGGTAACATAATTTTAAGAAAGAGTTATCGTTTAGTAGCAATTTGTTCAAAGTAGTAAGAAGTATGCAATCTTTCTTTAGAGCGCTCAGGTAATTCGTCCGTCCCGTATGAATCCATGAATTGTGGGTTTATGGGGATATAATAATCTATGTTTTTAAATACAACGTACACGTCAGGGTTTACATGTATACGTCAGAAATTAAGTATTATATTTATTTTGTACCATATGATTTCACGTTAAGAAATACACCATAATATATAAATTGCTTGGTTTAATATTAATTACATTTAACATGTTAAGGCTTTTACAAAAATTATAATATTATGCAAACAAAAATTATGTTAAGTGTGTAATACTCTAAAATTAATTCTAAAATTCATTAAATTTTCCCAGCATATTAATTATAATTGAGGAAAGGGTCGCTGGAATTACTAAAGAGACATTTTTATGAGCTCGTTGAAAATTTCTTGCGAAAAATGTGGACTTAATTTTGTTTGTTCTAACATGACCTGCCAAATTTATAATATTATTAACATGATTTTTTTAATTCTCGTATTTTTGGATACTTAAATTAAATTCCGTTTTTGCTACTTAAAACTAGATTTATTTTCTAACAATGTTTTTATAACTCGATTGTCTCTGTGTCTTTCTATCTAAATTATTGTGTCAAATATAGAGATAATTTCGAAACTCATCCTATCAATATATAAAAACATCGTATTTTGGTACGATATTCAAAATAGCGTTGCGCAATTCCATTCGTATGTATGTATTTATGTTCGTGTTCGCATATCTCTGGAACCACAAGTCCGATTTAAGCAATTTTTGAATAGTTGTTTTTGGTCTAAGTAGTATATATGAACCAGTGAAATTACAGGCACATGCTAAACATCTCACGCTCTGTAAGTAATGTCCGCAAGGCAGCGCATTGTATACTTGTACTGTTATATATTCTGTGGTAGAACATATATTATACTTAAGCTGATGCGTGCATAAGTTTAGAAGATACGAAAATACATATTCAAATTCACAGTCGGGCTATTTATAATTTCACTTATTTATAATCCTAGAACAGTGAAACTATCCTCTTTAGTACATTACATAAATTAATTTTTGGTTTGGAATAACTTTTAATCTCGACATTCTCACTGGCATCATAATATCTACTAGGGGACACCGCACGCAAAAAATGTGTAGAAAATAAAAAAATATTATAGGACAATTACACACATCGCTATATAGCCCCAAAGTAAGCGTACTTATAAAAATGAACATAAAGAAAATGTTATAATACATAAAATAAAATTTTTAAATACATAATTCAATTTACATAATTCAAATTTTAAATACATAACCATATCAAATATCTAATTAAGTACAGAATTCAGGCTGTCAGAATTTATGATTGGACGTCATTAAAAATAATCTCCGTTCTACAGGGCCAAGTAATAATACGCAATCAGCAGACGGTTGTAGCGGGGTCAGCGCACTTGGCCGTCCGTTTATAAATACCCTCATTGTGTAAAAATATCATGTAGTTATGAAAACATGTAAAACACGTATATGTAATGGGTACCTTAAAATGGCGACACTTTCCTGGCCGCCGCGTGTGATGCGGCATAATTATTCTTCACTACAAAGTCTATTGGACTATAGTCGTTTTTTTAACAGTCTTTTGGATTATTTTAAGGGGGTGAACATAACTGTAGTATTTAAGCGATATGGCTGTTTTTTATGTAAATCGAAATGGATGATAGATTTCTAGCTGTAACGCCATATTCTTTTAATCTATTTCATTATTTTTCCATGTTTATTTTTAGACATACTGTCTCTTTTTATTTGAGGGTTAATAAGGTCAATTAATTACGCAGGGCCAAGTGATGACACACAATCAGCGGGCAGGCGTCATCGCGGGGTCTGCGCACTTGGCACTGCAGGGGGTGTCGCGGGAGCAGGCGGGGAAGTACGTCTGCATCGCCTCCAACGTGGAGGGCGACGGCCGGTCCGCGTCTGTCGCCTTGCAGGTTATTTGTAAGTATTCGGAAGTGATGATGCATAATCAGCGGAACAAGTGATCGCAGGGTCACGCGGAGATCCCGCGGAGACATCTATTGTGAATGGTGACTTAGTAAGTAAAGCGTAGTGTTGGTCGACTATGACTACTGCCAATATAAAGCGAATCGCAGAGAGTAGATGAATGAAATCAGGACCCTATACAATGCCTTTATTCTATGATGGATGTCTATCGGCTGATGTGACGATGATATTGTAGATTAACGGCTTAATATAAATTTTTACAAATTAGAAACTCGTGTAAGCCGCGCTATGAATCGATGTAATATGCAGTCACATGTACGATACAGTAAACCAAACGTACAACGTTGGTAAGGTGCTGCACCACAAGCCGCGCTATGGATCGATGTAATATGCAGTCACATGTACGATACAGTAAACCAAACGTACAACGTTGGTAAGGTGCTGCACCACAAGCCGCGCTATGGATCGATGTAATATGCAGTCACATGTACGATACAGTAAACCAAACGTACAACGTTGGTAAGGTGCTGCACCACAAGCCGCGCTATGGATCGATGTAATATGCAGTCACATGTACGATACAGTAAACCAAACGTACAACGTTGGTAAGGTGCTGCACCACAAGCCGCACTATGAATCGATGTAATATGCAGTCGCATGTATGATACAGTAAACCAAACGTACAACGTTGGTAAGGTGCTGCACCACAAGCCGCGCTATGGATCGATGTAATATGCAGTCACATGTACGATACAGTAAACCAAACGTACAACGTTGGTAAGGTGCTGCACCACAAGCCGCGCTATGAATCGATGTAATATGCAGTCGCATGTATGATACAGTAAACCAAACGTACAACGTTGGTAAGGTGCTGCACCACAAGCCGCGCTATGGATCGATGTAATATGCAGTCACATGTACGATACAGTAAACCAAACGTACAACGTTGGTAAGGTGCTGCACCACAAGCCGCGCTATGGATCGATGTAATATGCAGTCACATGTACGATACAGTAAACCAAACGTACAAAGTTGGTAAGGTGCTGCACCACAAGCCGCGCTATGGATCGATGTAATATGCAGTCACATGTACGATACAGTAAACCAAACGTACAACGTTGGTAAGGTGCTGCACCACAAGCCGCGCTATGGATCGATGTAATATGCAGTCACATGTACGATACAGTAAACCAAACGTACAACGTTGGTAAGGTGCTGCACCACAAGCCGCGCTATGGATCGATGTAATATGCAGTCACATGTACGATACAGTAAACCAAACGTACAACGTTGGTAAGGTGCTGCACCACAAGCCGCGCTATGGATCGATGTAATATGCAGTCACATGCAAATGTGTATCGAAACTTGGTTGTTACGAGCAACTTCGCGATGTATTTACATAAACCCGCTCGGGATTCCGAAGCTATGCAGCATTGTGTTAAACTGGGATAACAATTGCAATTGCTGAGACATGTATACTAAATCATTAGTAATAAACGTTTATTGTTTAGCAGGTTACCTAAGCTATAGAGGGTGCGCCGAACTTGTACTTAGTTAAGTGTTCCCGTTGGTTAAGCTAAGCAAGTTACATGCTAGCCCATTTGACTCGTATTTCAAAAGTCATAAATATTTTGTGAAATATTAAATACCAAGTGTGATTTAGTTCTCACTTGATGTTACAGACACAAAGATTTTTGTAACCGTCTTGGTACATCCGAGAAAGTACTTCCACCAATCATAATTTATTAGTAAGAACAATATTAGTCTAGCTTGCACCATAGTGGAACAAATATGCACTTATAGTTTTATTATTTAATTTAATTTTTTAGACAATTTAAAATATCTAGAGTCATTCGGGGTAACCGAGCGCAGTGGGTAAGTGAACGCACTGCTTCTATCTCCAGGAAGGGGCACTGGAGGTGAGGAGTTTGTTTTGGTCAATCAGGGGCACCGGTAAGGTAAATTAGTTTCGACATGCCCAAACGCCTTACTACGTGCACTCTGTTAGTAATTGTCAAAAAAGTATTTTTGTTGATTTAATTTCAACTTTTTAGCGTGTTGGAAAACACGGACACTTCTAAAATTGTTATGTGAAGACGGTAAACGACGTTTTACTTTATGAAGTGCATATTCTCCTGCCTTTTTTAAATCATTATTTAAGGTTAAGTTGTGTGTTTGCAAGTCGGCGGCCATTTGTTTGATATTAGGCATTCTGGGTAAAGTGTGCGCGGATAAGTGTGCGCATGCGCTCACTTACCCGCGCGCTTAAACTAAGAAAAATCCTTTTAAAGTTAAACTTAGCCCAATATTATTCCCCGTTACCTATGTCCAGATAAATATGTTGACCAACAGAAGAATGGATTCAATGCGTAAATAATAAGGATTGATGGCATGAATTATGTGTTTCTCAGGAAGGTGATAATAGTACCTTTGTTTGTGATTATTCTTCCAATTTGATTTAAAATTCTTAAAATTTTTGAACATGATATTGTCAGTCATATCAACAGGTTTAATGTTAAAAAACTTTGTTTGTAGTGTTGATTGTTTTATTTGTGTACTAGAGATAAGAATATTCATGAAGATTTAATAACAGATAGATCTCCATTGCAAGACTTAATGTTAGATTTTAAGATACTTTTGACTGTGTTTAAATGAAAACTAAATATTTCGTTAAGATGGCTTTATATTTTTTGTTTCATGATCTAAGTTTCATTTCAATTTGTTTGTTATATATTGATTATTTATCAAATGCGCTCACTTACCCTATTGCGTCTACTTACCCCACAGGGCTGCGTACACTTACCCGCAATACGGGTCAAGTGTCCGCATTCTGACTTACTATCAAAATTTTGATTTTTTTTGTTAACTATGGAACAGGATGTTTTATTTTCTGTTTCAATTTGTAGGCTAATAAACATTCTTTTCGAAACATTTTTTTTATTTTCCAATTTCTGCTTTGGTTCTGCTCTGTGAGGCTGAAAAGAGTAAAGTGCGCACACTTGACCCGAATGACTCTATATATAGTTATAATATAAATAATCTTTTATATTATACCTATGTTTTGCTTGTAATGTTTGGGATGATTGCCTGAAATAAAGAAATTTATTATTATTAAATTTCTGGCAACATTCCACAATCTAGACTTCTAATATGATTTATAAATAAAAACTATAATTAATAAGAAAGTTTGATTCCACAAATTATTAATTCGCCGTTACTGATTGGGAAGTACTACAATTCATTTTACGTAAATTTAAATAATATTGAATATAAAACGGTAAAAAATAAATAAATGTAGGTAATTCGTAAAATGAACAATGCTTGGTGCTTAGTTAAAAATTTATAGAAAAAAATATTTTTTTTCAGTCGGATTTGTCGTTAAAATAAATTGTATGTATTTATTTGGTATTTACATTTAATTATTCGCACTCGTGATGGAAAACATTGCAAGGTAATCCCAAAGGAAATTCTGGGTGTGTGTGACCAACCAACTGGGTCAATGGGTCGTTAATACGCTGTCACTTTATAATTTTGGCGACATCTATGGCGCTATGGTAATTTGGCCTAGATTTACAATCAAAGCTAGCTTTGTCAGTCTCCATGGTAGCTTTGTCAGTGGTATGGGCAGTAGATTTATAAGACGGAAATCCCGGGTTCGACTCCCGGCAGGACCAATTGAGAGTTTCTTAATTAGTCCACGCTTGTGGGAGGATTCGGCGGCGGCTAGTTATCAGGCTGCCATCAAACATGGACTGTCAAGCGATGTAGGGGTGTAGATGTTTATCCCAGTCCTAACAAAGAAGGCAGGAAGTTGAAGGATGTAATCACCGTGTATTTTTATTCAACATGGGGCCGACCAAGCCTCTCAATTCAGGCTAGTTCACGAAGAAAAAGTTTTTTATTTCATAAGAAAAATGTATAAAAACCGGCACCTACGAATTTTCAATCGAGTTTAGTGATAGCTTCAACCATGGCTACTTAACATTTTGTTAGTTAATAACAAGTGGCTTAGAATTGAAGTATTGATGTTAGATTGAAGTAAACGTGACCTTTGAAATTACGTCGTAAACAGACACACAAATACTCACGCACAACTAATAACACTAATAGTTGCCTTGGAGTGTGTAATTGTGGTGTGTTTCCTGCTATAAGTTACAGTTTAAAACTACCGGCGGATAAAGTTAAAGATCCCGCTATTAGGATACGAGTCGCGTTTTATCGAGAGACTTTGACAAGAGTTTCGTATTCATTCTGTAGATGTTCTTTTAACCCAATTTGCAGACATTACCAAAATAAATCAGGCGATACGAGTAGAGTTAAACAACTTACAGGATCTTCTACGTTTCGTAGTTTAACTTCAGCGGCGCAATCTTCTCCGCGTATTGTGCCGTTAGTAGTTTATTTTCATACGGAATCGTAAAAATTTTGAGGCGTATTTACTTCCATAAATCGAATGCTTTTACAACCTTTTCCTGGTTGATAGAATTGTGAAAGCAATTTCTATTACAAACAGTGACATAGTTTTATTGCACTGTTATCTGTATATAAAGACTAGACCATAAATATAAATGTTTTAATCACACATTATGAAAAGCCATTGACCAAAGTTTTAAATTAAACAATTTTGAAAAGAGAGTTGTGCGTGTAATTAGAAAATTTAAGAAAACTAAACTAAGCATGAAGTTTTGATACTCAATAACTTAATGGATTTAAAATAAGATTTTTGTATAATCTTGTTTAAAAACAGCATTCAGTTTCGACAAGTACCAATTTCTCTAATTCTGTAAAGTATCGATAAGCATTCAATGTTAGGAGTTCCTAACAACCATTGAAAGGATCATTGAATCCAATACAAAAACTTTACGAAAACAAAGCGGAAGGTAAAAATGTAAAAATACTTGTAGGATCTTCTTCATTCGATAATTTAAGTTCATTGACTTTATGCCTTTCACCACTGATGGGTACTGTAAGGGAACTTAGTACTTTTTTGTGCCTATCGCAGATAGCCAGGATAGCAATACGAGTAATTATTATTAAAAAATAAATAAAATGTCAGTGTTTTGGAAAGGGGCAATATAAGATATTAGAAAACGCTGTGATTAGGTACTCTTTATTTTTATTATTAACCGACGAAAAAAAAATGGAGGAGGTTCTCAAATCGACACGTATATTTTTTTTTTATATGTATGACCACGCATAACTTTTTACAGAGTTGTCGGATTTTGATAATTCTTTTTTTATTAGAAAGGGCATACTTTCAAGGTGGTCCCATTGTCATCATGTTAGGATTTGATGATGATATCCTGGGGAAACTGGAACTCTTCAAATTTTGGAGGCACGCTTATAGTGATTTCGGTTTTTGTCTCGATATCGGTAGCTTTTTGGCTACTAGTGCCATATACTATATTATGATAGTATAGTACGAGTACTTTACGTGGCGATAAATCACTAAAAATTAAGAAATAAAATTTTTAACAAAAAATAGAACCAACTCAAAACGCACTGAAAAGAAAAAAATAACTGTGACATTTAGTTGCTTTTATTTACTTAAGCATATCTTTAAAGACATAACCTAGAACCCAAAAACTGCTTTACTACGTAAAATAAATGTTCCTTAAACTTGGCTGGCACCGACTTCATAGATATGCTTAAGTAAATTAAAGCAACTAAATGACACAGTTATTTTATACTTTTTAGAGCTTTTTGAGTCTATTTTTTGTTAAAAAAATTTATTTCAAACTCGCCTATTATCCAGAGATCTAAACAATTCCGGAAAGATAGAGTTTGGCAGTTTTATTTTTACAATTATTTTATTTTATTTATATTGCAGTTTTAATTGATTCGCTTTTATTAGATAGATGCGAAGTAGTTCTAACGTAAAGTATGATAAAATAATTAAATTTTACATAATAATAAAGAAGTTAGAGATCGTGACAACAATTTACGAACAATTTAAAATAAAATTGTTATTTCCTCACGTTCACAGTACCCGTCAGACGTTAACATGCGGTATGCGTTACGATATTCGTGTTGTAATGCTAGCTGTTTATTGTTATTTGTAGTTATAAAAGTGTTTAAAGCGCTTTTACTTCAATAAATCGAAGGCTCTCAAGATCTTTTACGGTCTGTTTATACCTACGCCCTTACGTGGCGTTATTTATAGTCGAGTTTAGTTTGTAAGGAAAATATTTTGATCCCGTCTGCGAATGTCGGTCACGTAGGAACATACTTCGATATTTCTGTTTCGTTAAGTCACATTACCTACATTTCAAAATATGAAAGAATATTTCACGAGAAAATTCCATGTTCGAAGAAACTATATTAAGTTTTTTTTGTTGAAAAATAATAATTTTTTATTCAAATCATGTTATTTTTTTAATACGCTTGTTAAAGTTATTTTTTTTTGTTAAAACTTATTTGTTATTATTAGGTAATTTACCTAAAAAAGAGGTAATTTATCTATTTATATTTTTTTTATTTTTACAGCAGTTTTTATTAAATCAAATATATTTTTCGTAGATAAGCCAGTTTGCAAGAACGCAATGGCTGCCATAGTTGGTGCTGCCCTCAACGAAGCGGCGCGGGTCGCGTGTGAAGTAGATGCGTTCCCACCGCCAAAGAATTTCCAGTGGACGCTCAACAATAGCATGGGAATGACTGAACTCGAGGCGGTAAGCTAGTTTTCTTAATCTACCTAAGATCCTACTTACTAATGTCCAGAGTGAAGAGGTTCCGCACTCTGGAGCCTTGATCATTTGACTGGATTGTTCCCACAGTGGGAGGATTGAGCCTTTTTAATGTTTAATGGTGTTTTATAATATTTACTTATGCTACAAATTAAAGAAAAATAAAGGATAGTAAGTAAAAAATAATTAGTATGTAATTATTAGTCGAGATTGTTCGCATAATATCAATAATCGCGAAGCATATTATAGGTCGTACTAATCTTCGAGTCCACTCTGAACACGAGGCGTATTCTTGCGCAGTATACAGATTGTTTACGTAGTACACCTATTACATAATTAAATAATATGCTACTTGTAACTTCAGATGGGACTCGGACACGAACTCTACCTTCATAGTGCATGACTTATTCGCTAATGCTTTGGACGATGTGTCCGGTCGAGATATAAAGTATGAAAATTAAATTAGGTCAAAAATAGATAAACAAAAAACTACAACGGTGGCAAATAATATTAGTATGTACCTTCAATTATTTTTTGTAGAATAATGTAGGATTTATGTATATAAAACGAAAATGGGGCCCTATTATTCTTGGAAACCTGGATTTCTGCTCGTCCAACATAATGAAAGACTGGTTATACTGTGATAGTATGTAGGTATTGTATAATTAAACTAAACCCGTTGTGTCACCTAAACAGCATATACGATACATAGATGTGGAAATTCTGTGCTAAGCATGGATGTTTTTCAATGCATAATGTCGTCGAATATTTATCATTTGTATTAGTGCTATATTTCTTTATTAGTTCAAGTTACGAAATAGAAATTACCAACTGTCACTACCTGTGGATTCAAGATTTGTCTACATCGCGAAATAATTCACTATGCAAATTTTCAAGTCAATCTAGAGTATAATTTAGAGATCTCGTGCAGAGTCAATAGGTTGCATATAAAAATATATGTGTAAAAGATTTAGATTAGAAGCGTCAGAAGTATTTATGGAAGAACACCCTCAATGAACATAATTGAATTACACGCAATGACCTTACCGCTGTCTTTGTAAAGAGCACTCTTAAAATGAGCTCCAAAAATACGTTGGCTGCCAACTGGAACAACTAATTTTACCTAAGAAGTATCTTTAGCTCCGGAACCTTTTATGTTATGAGGTAATTATTTTAGTCCAGGTATTTTTGTGAATGGCAATGGAGTGCCTTTTACGATATAATGTAACAAAATTATATTTATACATTCCTATATAGTTATTGCTATTGGTGTATAGACAGTCGGTTTTATTTACCTATATTAATTATATATATATCTGTTAATTTCACGTTTAGATGCAGAATAATAAAGTCACTTCTGGATAACTAGCTTTAATTGTGGTAATGATATTTTGTATGCAATTATTTTTATGCAGATAACACTGGCAATAACAGTATAATTGTTGATCTTTCCTACTCTACAGGCTAAATACACCGTTGAAAAGAGTGGCCGCTCAATACTCACCTACACACCAGCATTGGACACCGACTACGGGTTCCTCGCCTGCCGGGCCACGAATCTAGCTGGGCAGCAGATAGAGCCTTGCAGGTACACGCTGCTGCCGGCTGTGAAACCTGACCCGCCTACCAACTGCTCAACATTGAACCTAACCGATGACTCTGCAGAACTGCGCTGTTTAGCTGGTAAATACTTTGTCTTTATAACTACATATACTCATGTAACAAAATAGTTGGGTGAGTTTACACCATTTACACCATTTACAACACGAGTATGGCTGAACCAATTTTTGTAATCTTAAATTTTATAGATTTCTTTCATCTAGAATAACTGTTACAATAACGAAAACCACTGTGTACAAAAAAATTATAAAGAAAAGTTCTAGAAAAAAAAACATAAGTTAATAAGTATCACTAAATTAGAAATTTAGTACAGAGGTCAATTGTTATCTGGTACTTGCTACTTTCCATTTTCATCCAAATATTACAAAAAAAAAACGGGATTTACGCGTTTAAAACCGCAGAGCAACGTTAGTATACCTATAATGTAAGCTTACTTAAATTTTTATAATATTGTGTATATCCTAGAAATAAAATGGTATTACCTATTTAAATAAAACTTGTCATACCCCTAACGAGTGTTTATTTTATCGTGATACCATTAGGATACAAGTTTGTAGCTGACTACAGACAGTAGAAGCAGGTGGCGTGTAGCCACGACCCAATCGGTTTTTGTGTAACTCTATGATATACCTTTCATGGTTACCGAGACATGTAATTCATAGAAATATAATTATAAATTTAAAAAAAGTTACGGGGTGTCCTGCGTAATCATCAAACATGACGTGACGCCAAGCTGCCAATGCGACGAACACGGACTCGTATTGAATTTGCGAGTAATTTAGCTGTATATATAACATGTCAAATATATTGATATTTACTCTACAAAATTCCCTGTAATTTACACAACTCGCAATACATGAGTCCAAGCCAAATATTTGCAACTAAACGCTCAAGCCGCAGGGTGTCATGTCGTTTGGCAAACACAGCTTTGCTGTTTACGATTCGATATAACATAATATTATCATACAACTACAATTCTGTTATAAGTTATAGTAGCAGTGCTTTTTTTACTACACAATACTGACATGAGTGAAATCTAACACTGTTTTTAACGGACTTCAAAAAAAAGGAGGTTATCAATTCGACCCGTATGTATGTAATATTTCCAGAACTGCCCAGTTTTCGCATATGTTAGTCTATATCAGCGTCTGAACAAATGTGCCAAATTTCAAAAGTGTATGTATATATGTATTTATGTTTGTGGAGGCATATCTTCGGAAGTACAAGTCCAATTTAAGTAATTCTTTTTTTTTGTATTAGGTATTGTTCAACTTAGGGTACACTATACATTTTATCAATATCAGTTCAGTAGTTTTTGAGATAGGGAAGTTTTATGTTTTTATATTTGTGTTCACATATCTCCGGAACTACAAGTCTGATTTAAGTAATTCTTTTTTGTTGTACTAGATATAGTTTAACTTAGGGAATACTGCAAATTTTATCAAAATCGGGTTAGTAGTTTTTGAGATAGGGATTTTTTTATGCATGACCACGCATAACTTTTCACAGAATAGTCCGATTTTGAAAATTCTTTTTTTATTACAAAGGGTACACTTCTAAAATGGTCCCATAATCATCATGTTAGGATATAGGATGATAAGATCTTGGTTAAATCGAACAAAACTTTTCAAACTTCATAGGCACATTTGCAGCGATGTCGGTAGTTTATAAGGGGCTAGCGAATATTGGTACTCGTAGTTTAGTTTGTCAATAAACCACTAAAAAGTGTATAAATATAAATTTTAATAAAAATTTGAAGCGACTTCAAAACGCACTGAAAAGTAAAAAATAAATGCGTCATTTAGTTACTTTAATTTACTTAACCATGTCTATGAAGTCTGTGCCATCTGTAAGCTTTGTACTTTAAAGACGATACCTAATTTACACAAAGTGCTTTGCTACTTGGCATGGCTTGGCACCGAGTTTATAGATATATAGGTTAAGTAAATTTAAGTAACTAAATGACGCATTTATTTTTTTACTTTTCAGTGCGTTTTGAAGTCGGTTTAATTTTTTATTAAAATTTTTTTGTTAATAAAAAATAAATATTTAAAATTCGTTTTAAATTGTGCTTATATTAAAATACTTTTAAATCAACACTCACGACGATCAGCAATCACGCCTAAACTGCTAAATCGATTTTAATTAAACATACAGAATTTGGTAGTCTAGTATAGCCTAGATAGCCTGAAAAAGGACCGAGGCTACTTTTTGCTGAATTATCTCATTTTGACATTTTGTGTATTTAGTTATAATTATTATAAGTATATAATTATAGTTAGCGCATAGTAAAAATTACATCCTTGCTTGTAATTAAAAATACGTTTTAGCTGTGTATACGCGTAATCGTTGTATGCAGTATACACAATAAAGAGTCTCGAACCGCAAATTTGTAGAAGCAATACATTAAACGGCACGGATATTCCCTATTACTCTCGCAAGCTTGATTCTACTAACAGCCTTCTGCGCTGAACTTGATTGATGAGTCGACGGAACTGCGATGTTCCGACGCTAAATACGTATTGGAACAGCATAGCATTCCTGAGAGTGTGATTACATACCGCACCATCCCATTCAAGCTTTGTACCATCGGACACTAGATTTTTCCAAAAATCACTGCCAATTTTTTTTAACGACAACTATCTTGTTGGTTAAGTAACTATGGATACGGCTTCTGTTCAGGAATCTTTAGGTCCCAAATACAAAGTTTTTCTTTCTTCAAAAAAATATTTAGTCTTACAAGTCGACCCCCGTACCTCGAAGAGAACGTTAAATCGTCCAGGTCATTACCTTCTAGTTACGATGGTCAGAAGAACGCTAAACCACTAAGAAGCAGCCTAGTGGTTAGCTCTATAATATTACCTCTTCTAGGAAGACGAGTCTTGCCCTGCAGAGACTATATAAAAACTAATAGGTGATGATGCCTGCAACAGTTTGCTAAGAGTTTGTTCTTTAATAATGAGGAGTGTATTACAGCAAAGTTGAATGTTGGTGAAATAAACACAAAAATAGTAGGATGTCTGTACAAATAACTCACGACTCTCTCGGTTTCGGAATTTTCCTTCGGTAAAAATCAATTCATAATATATGTTAACCCTCTCATAATATTATCGTATCTACGTAAAATAAACGTATCCACTAGTGTCATAATTGTACAAATTTTGTACAGTGCCAGACGAGAAAAATGTAAAGAAATAAGTGACGTGGGTCGAAACGGCTCATCCTTCCGTCAAAAGCTTACGCTTACCTTGCTCAAAGGCGTCTTGACTTAAAGATGACATTAATATAACCAATTGAATGTTCTTATTATGTACTTTTTATATATAATATGTCTAAGAAATAATGTTTGCAATATCTCACGTCTCTAGCAAAACTATTCACTTGTAATAATATACCGCAACATTTTCTATTATTAAAGTTACCGACGGACCGAATAAAGAAAAATAATAGCTACTTTAAAACATTTCCTATCCATAGAACACAATATGCAAACTTTTTTATTTATACAAATAAAAAAAAGTGTTAAAAATAAAATAAAATAAAAAAAATAAAAAAGACTTTTATTTCCTGCAGATTTACAAAAACGAATAAAAAATAAAATTTAGTTATTAATTTTTCAATCTAGTCTGCAAGAACCCCTCTGTAGGTAAAGGCCTCCTCCAAAGACATCCAGTCCTCTCTAGATTGGGCTACCCGATACCAGTTGGGGCCGACTATAATGTATAAGTGTGAGTCATTTTTAATTAACTGAACGGTATACATCGATATAAATCCTTCCCGAAACGAGTTTACAAATCTTCGATAGAAGTACTTCAATGGCTTAAGCAACATAATCCCACTGCTAAATATATAATTGCGTAGGTTACGACGGAGGTCTTCAGACTACGTACTTCGTGGAAGCGTGGGAAGCAGGCAGCCTCATCGCTAACGTATCAAAGATAACACCGGTGTGGAAACTTCAAGGGCTTGGATCGGGGAAGGCTTTGAAGTTAGTGTTCTACGCCAACAACGCAAGGGGCAGATCTGAAGTCACTACGCTACGAGTGCATACTTTGTCAAGGCTGGCTTTGCATACAGGTAATTGAATAAGGCCTGTAAGGCTAGCTAAAGCCAAAAGCTTACCACTGAAAGAGTCAAATAACTTACAAATAGTTACAAATGTCAAACTCGAATCATTAATAGCAAACCAAATGACAATAAGTTAGATTAATGAGCTTAGAACGGTAAAGCTTTAGTTCCTTAAGGATATGTGTTTTAATTTTTAAATCGCTGTTTCCGAAAATACTCAAATGCAGATTTCAGAAGCAAAATCTGATCTAAATACATAATTACAAGAATAGCTCCTATTTAGATAGATTTAAAACAATTTATTAATGTAATAATTAACTAATATACATTAATTTATATATAATAAACATTATTTTCTACAGAAGCAAAGCACAGTAACCTCACCAATATGGACACGAGTTGGGCCCTCGGCATCATAGCTGGTGCAGTCGGGACGTTGGCTGCGGTGGCGGTAGTAGCGCTCCTGGCGAGGAAGCGACACCACAGGCCCTTACAGTATGAAGGTATCATTTTGTATTACAATAGTTGCTTTTAATATTTATATGATTTTTTAGGCTTAAATCTGATTTAAAGCGAAGCAACAAATTATAACATTCAACTTTATATTCAAATCATTAAAGTGTTATACAAATATGTAATGGAATGGAGCGACGCAAGGTAACGACAAATATATACTTTAGTGCTGGGAAAATAAAGATGAATTGGCTTTAAACAAATATAAAGAAAAAGTCTTAGCCAAATGATTAACTTGTCGTACACGCCACCATATTTTTCAAGACTATGAATATGTAGGAACATGTTTTCTGATGTCAATTTCTAGTATAATAATAGTGCCATCGTCTTACTGAAGTAATTTTGTCTAATTATTGCTACATAGGGGCTGTTTTAAGTTAGGGAGAAAAATCATTAGGCTTGTTGACACTTTAACTCGTACGAAGCAAGTTCAGAAAACAACTAAGCATAAAAAATATATAAATGTTTGCAGATTAAAGGGCTTATAAGTGAGTTGTTATTCCTTGCCATCTTCAAAATATAACGCATCAAATAGCTACACAAGTATGTACGTAGTCCTAGACGCACAGTGTAACAAGCTCAGAAACGAGCATCGACATATAGGAGCAGGAATCATACAGATCAGTTGTTGGTGACGGCATGTAACACAATGCTCTCAAAATATAACGCATCAAATAGCTACACAAGTATGTACGTAATCCTAGACGCACAGTGTAACAAGCTCAAAATATAACGCATCAAATAGCTACACAAGTATATACGTAATCCTAGACGCACAGTGTAACAAGCTCAAAATATAACGCATCAAATAGCTACACAAGTATGAACGTAGTCCTAGACGCACAGTGTAACAAGCTCAAAATATAACGCATCAAATAGCTACACAAGTATGTACGTAATCCTAGACGCACAGTGTAACAAGCTCAAAATATAACGCATCAAATAGCTACACAAGTATGTACGTAATCCTAGACGCACAGTGTAACAAGCTCAAAATATAACGCATCAAAAGTGTAACAAGCTCAAAATATAACGCATCAAATAGCTACACAAGTATGTACGTAATCCTAGACGCACAGTGTAACAAGCTCAAAATATAACGCATCAAATAGCTACACAAGTATGTACGTAATCCTAGACGCACAGTGTAACAAGCTCAAAATATAACGCATCAAATAGCTACACAAGTATGTACGTAGTCCTAGACGCACAGTGTAACAAGCTCAAAATATAACGCATCAAATAGCTACACAAGTATGTACGTAATCCTAGACGCACAGTGTAACAAGCTCAAAATATAACGCGTCAAATAGCTAAACAAGTATGTACGTAATCCTAGACGCACAGTGTAACAAGCTCAGAAACGAGCATCGACATATAGGAGCAGGAATCATACAGATCAGTTGTTGGTGACGGCATGTAACACAATGCTCTCAAAATATAACGCATCAAATAGCTACACAAGTATGTACGTAATCCTAGACGCACAGTGTAACAAGCTCAGAAACGAGCATCGACATATAGGAGCAGGAATCATACAGATCAGTTGTTGGTGACGGCATGTAACACAATGCTCTCAAAATATAACGCATCAAATAGCTACACAAGTATGTACGTAATCCTAGACGCACAGTGTAACAAGCTCAGAAACGAGCATCGACATATAGGAGCAGGAATCATACAGATCAGTTGTTGGTGACGGCATGTAACACAATGCTCTCAAAATATAACGCATCAAATAGCTACACAAGTATGTACGTAATCCTAGACGCACAGTGTAACAAGCTCAGAAACGAGCATCGACATATAGGAGCAGGAATCATACAGATCAGTTGTTGGTGACGGCATGTAACACAATGCTCTCAAAATATAACGCATCAAATAGCTACACAAGTATGTACGTAATCCTAGACGCACAGTGTAACAAGCTCAGAAACGAGCATCGACATATAGGAGCAGGAATCATACAGATCAGTTGTTGGTGACGGCATGTAACACAATGCTCTCAAAATATAACGCATCAAATAGCTACACAAGTATGTACGTAATCCTAGACGCACAGTGTAACAAGCTCAGAAACGAGCATCGACATATAGGAGCAGGAATCATACAGATCAGTTGTTGGTGACGGCATGTAACACAATGCTCTCAAAATATAACGCATCAAATAGCTACACAAGTATGTACGTAATCCTAGACGCACAGTGTAACAAGCTCAGAAACGAGCATCGACATATAGGAGCAGGAATCATACAGATCAGTTGTTGGTGACGGCATGTAACACAATGCTCTCAAAATATAACGCATCAAATAGCTACACAAGTATGTACGTAATCCTAGACGCACAGTGTAACAAGCTCAGAAACGAGCATCGACATATAGGAGCAGGAATCATACAGATCAGTTGTTGGTGACGGCATGCAACACAATGCTCTCAATTGCTTGTACTGGAATCGTAATTGCGTGTCTGTACATCCTTTCACAGTATCTAATGTTTGTGTCGTTATTGAAACATTAACATTAAACGCTTAAAATTATATTTGTAGAAGACTTTAAGGGGATTATTTATTCGGTATCGTCATTCTAATGGTTGTAGCTTGTGCTGTGTGGCTTAAATACGAGCCCAGAACGGTTCGAATATTGGGTTGTGGTACCATTGTGAGTTTTTCTTTCTACATAATTCAATAAGGAATTTTTAGTAAATTATAAGCATGGAGTGGGGTGATGGTGTAAGATGGTGGGTTACGACCCCGTACAAAGAAAAGCACGCTGAGCCGTCGGTCCCAGTCACTATCATTCACATCTGATAGTGAGCGTAAATAATTAATAATAAATCTTTATTTATCAAAAACTACAATTCACTGTTTTGAAGCCCTGCCTCAAGTAGATACTAGTTACCAGTGTTACAGTAGGTTGTGTCTTCCTCATATCAATGTTACAATAGGTTTTTAACGATTACATTTATAAGTTATATAAAAACAAAAAAAATTATATGATTTGAACATTATCGCCCCGCCAACCCGCATTAGAGCAGCGTGGTGGGTCTACGTTTCTTATCACCTCTCCTACAAGGTGCAAGAGGCTTGGAGTGGGTCGTTAACAGCCTGAGAGTGGTTAGGATGATTTAATGCGATGGTTATTAATGGTTTTGAATTTCATTTTGTTTTGTATTTCATCTTCTTTTAATAGAAAAACGAGACTTTCATAAAATAGTTTACGTATTATCGGATATTTTTATTTACTATTCCCTGAACCAAAGACATGAAATAAATAATGATATTTAAATCCACACACGTACCTATACGGCAGAAAAAACTACCGCATTGTTATTTTTAAATCGAATAACGGAACTTAAATCCCGCAGCTTTTGTCCTCACTTTTTTCTATCGGCACCAAAGCAAAATTCATTACAGAAAGTGCAATACATTTCGCTGGCAAGGTTAAAAATACAAAAGGCATTTTGCTAAACTCGTTGCAAACAGTAATATCTCATAGTGGGCTTTTAGTGGATCCAGCCACCGAAACACAGAGTACATTAAAGTAGATCGCATATCGTAACAACAACCGCAACCTGTCTAAAACCTTGCTCGGTTTAAAAGACACGACGCATCTATCCTTAGCTGTGTAATTTAACGATACTTTATAACCGACGAAAAAAAACGGAGGAAGTTCTCAATTTGACACGTATATATTTTTACACGTATATATTTTATATAATGTATGACCACGCATACATTTAAAAAAAAATAAACTTTTGTTCCATGATAAGGCTAAAAAATACTGACGATAGACAGTAAACAAGCTTAGCTCGCGCTACACTGGTTGAAAATTGTTTCTGTGGAATAGGTATAAATATATCCTTTTTTCCTATGTAACAGACTGTAATAGAAAATTAATTAGATAGTTAATAAAAATGATGATGATGCGCCCATTGGGGCTTTACGGCAGTCTGCAAACAGCTGCACCTCGCGTGTAGAATACGTGTAAGCACTAGTAAGTTTAAAAGCTAAACTTATAAATGGGCCAAGTTTGAATTTTTATGACACCATTACCATCACCTACAGTGACAAAGTAATTTAGATACAAATGGTGTCGACGCCACGGTAATTAGAAAATTATACTGCAATCAAAGTTAAAACTTTGAAATTGCCTTAAATAGCGCTTTCGTGTTTGCATAGACAAGGAGTTCTAGAAAATTGTTTTCAGTAAGAGAATTTAAATGAATTACTGCTCAATTTAGAAACTGTAAAGTAGAGAGTTGCAATGTACTTACTGAAATGTACTCTTAGTAAATTTAAGTAAAGCTTAAAGTACTTCAATGTTTTCATATTGATTAAAATTATTCTTACTTTAGGCCCACCCAATTTACTTTAGGATTTAAAAATAACCTAGAAAACTTCGAAGTTAGGGAAAAGTCTATAAAACTTTCTAATTACTTTTAATTAAATTACACTGACTTGTTAATTTTTATTTTTTAAGTTTAGGTAAGATAGGGAATGTAGGGAACGTGATTAATTGTGAACGTCTATTTATTTTCAAATAAAAAAAATTTACATATTGTCTCATAACAGCTTGCAAATGTAATTATTTCTTTTTGTACCCCTTGTTTAAGGAACTAAACGTTGTAGCCATAGATCAGTATGTAAACGACTCTCATATTATATGTACTACATTTAACTATATTTATTAGACTCCCAGTCCCTCATGCGGTGTCAACACAGTAGAAGGAATTTATATTACGATTTTTGTCCGAGTTTTTAACAAAAGTCCAGCTAAATATTTTGCTAAAATCTCGCTTTTTCCTCAGTAACGGTTACGCTTGACACCTACGGAAAATACCCGACACGTTCAAAGAATCTTCTAAAAACCTATTTGTATAAAGCGCACTTTAAGTTTATCTACATTTTTTTTGTTCTGTGTCATAAAAGAGACATTAAGGATTTCTACGGGGAATACTCAAAGCCTCATTTACGTCGACGAGGTCCCCGATGTTTCAAAAAAGGGACATAAGGGCGGAAAACTTAGATAAAGATCACCCAATATCTCCTTTCTATTAGAGCAGGCGTATTAAAATTGCACCTTTACTTCTAGATTGAGATTATTCTTTGTTAATATTTATTTATTTTTTTATCATCAACAAACATTTGACTGTTGTTTCAACTTCTAATAATTGATCTTCTACGATGGTACAGGGTACATTTAGTTTACCTGGTGACGACTACATGGTGATGATTTCCACATGATCTTGTACCTACATTTTGTGAGAAAATATCGCCAATTGTATAATAACTAGCCACGACTGACATTGATATTTTATATATTATATTATCTATTCCTAAATAAGTTGATCTGAGTTAGAAATGGAACGAAATGATCTCCAAGTTCGAAAGTAACACATACATGGTGTTGGTAGGTGCGTTATGACATTGAAGAAATAAGATAATTTTATGCTTTATCGTTTTTCAGGAGGGATTATTAGATACTTTTTTTACGCAATTGCTTTCATTCACACTAAGAGGAAACTTATGGGACTTGAGACGTTTTTTCCGATAAGTTGTTAGAAGACACATTTAAGTTTCCCATCTATCTACTAACTTACTGATTACTGACAAATTAATACTCCTAACTAACGCATTTTCTACAACGTCATCAATATAATTCATATTATGTATTCAAAAACCCAAAAAAAAATTCCCGATTAATTTCCTTTTATACTTATATAAAAGAATTAAGTGTGCAAAAGGAAATATTTCCAAGGACCGCAAAAAAGGCGAAACAGAAGATAAGCCGCAAGAAAGACGAATTAATCAATGTTGCTCAGGATTCACTGAAGAATCCGGATTAAAACTTGAATCTTACCGCGGAATGGAGATGACTTCTAAATCCTATCGTAAATAAAACCAGGGCGCTAAGCTGATCGCGGACATCCGAAAGCTTTTGGCCAACACCCAAAAAAAAAGATAGCTTTTTATGTTCAATTCGAACGCGAAAGCCCCGAAAAATGTCCACGATAATTTTTTTCCAGTGAAACACAGCTGTATTAGAATGATATATGTCATAGGTACGTGTAAAATATGAAACAGCCGAATATTTTGTATCAAAACACAAAGCTCTATAGTTTATTTGATTTGTTTTGAAGTCGTGCTTTTAACAATGCTTGTATTAGGTATTTAAAATTTTACATTGAATTTTATCAGAATTTGTCAATATAGTTATTTTGAATAAAGGCTGGCTTTATATGTAACTGACTTAAATAATACGCAATATTTTTATCAACGAAATATATAGATTCTCCTAATACCTAGAAGCCATAACTTTTACCATGTTAATCAAATTTTTCAATATGCAACCAAATACTATACGTTATCTAGGCAGGTAATAAACATTGTATAGGAAATATTATTCAATTAGAAGACTTTAACCGACCGAACCGACTCAAAACACTAAAAAGTAAAAAAATAACTGTGTCATTTAGTTGCAAAATAGAACCGAAACTTGTAGCCAAAAAACTACCGATACTTACACAAAAACCGAAATTGCTGCAAGTGTGCCTATAAAATTTGAAGAGTTCCTTCAATTTTCCCAGGATATCATCATCAGATCCTAACATGATGACTATGAGAACATCTTGGAAGTGTGTACTTTCTAATAAAAAAAGAATTATGAAAATCGGACAACTCTGTAAAAAGGTATGCGTCATACATAAAAAAAATCCCTGATGTTTCTACTTGATCTGCTCTTTATTTTTATGCAAGCAATACACAAATACAAACAGTGCATTGTTATAATTATTATAGATTATGACTGTATTGTTACAAATCCCTAAATTATCTTTTATTTTCACATGTAAGTAAGATAAACTTTCGTGTAAAAAAATATTTTGCAATATTTAGTTTAGCACTTAAATATATTGTTCTCTGTTCATTTACAAATCACCAAGGTACTATTGGTTAAAACAAAAACTAATACCAACACGAAAGAATTACTGTTACACAACCGAGAACATTTTTCATGTTGGTTAGAAAACTTCTCGGAGACCACAAAGTAAATTGGAATTGCTCGTGTACAGTGAGAAATAAGGCAGATTCTTCTCGTGTATCGATTTCAAACACATTACTAAGAACTTGACGTTGTTAGTTCAGGTATTGTTACTGCCACAACAAAACACCTTCTTCAGTCGTCATATTCAGTGTTGAAAAGAAATAGACGTTTATTTTAGGAAACCATTTGTAGTTGACTATAAATATAAAATATTGTTTTTTATTACACTACTAGCGGAAACCCGCGACTCCGCCTGCGAGAAATTCTGTTTTGTGAGAGTTCGACAGAAAGTAGCCGATGTTCTTTCTCATGCTCTGGAGTCTAGACTATCTCTGTACCAAATTGCATTTAAATGGGTTCAGTAGTTTTAGCGTGAAAGCGAGACAGACAGACAGAGTTACTTTCGCATTAGATAATCAAAATATAACAATGATATATTAGATGTGGGCATGTTATATTACAACACGTTGTTAAGATAAGTTAACAAAGTTTCTTATTGTTTTTTGTGACAAATATATAATTTTATCATCAACGTCGGCAACGTAGGTCAATAGAAATTTCAACATACCCTTTAAATATTAGAATTTAAACTATCGCGATCATTATTCATTTATTATAAATTAACCTCCAAAACTCACGCACAGCACAACATACTCAGTTTGCTTTACGCCGCGATACATGAACAGCACAACATACTCAGTTTGCTTTACGCCGCGTTACATGAACAGCACAACATACTCAGTTTGCTTTACGCCGCGTTACATGAACAGCACAACATACTCAGTTTGCTTTACGCCGCGTTACATGAACAGCACAACATACTCAGTTTGCTTTACGCCGCGTTACATGAACAGCACAACATACTCAGTTTGCTTTACGCCGCGTTACATGAACAGCACAACATACTCAGTTTGCTTTACGCCGCGTTACATGAACAGCACAACATACTCAGTTTGCTTTACGCCGCGTTACATGAACAGCACAACATACTCAGTTTGCTTTACGCCGCGTTACATGAACAGCACAACATACTCAGTTTGCTTTACGCCGCGTTACATGAACAGCACAACATACTCAGTTTGCTTTACGCCGCGTTACATGAACAGCACAACATACTCAGTTTGCTTTACGCCGCGTTACATGAACAGCACAACATACTCAGTTTGCTTTACGCCGCGTTACATGAACAGCACAACATACTCAGTTTGCTTTACGCCGCGTTACATGAACAGCACAACATACTCAGTTTGCTTTACGCCGCGTTACATGAACAGCACAACATGCTCAGTTTGCTTTACGCCGCGTTACATGAACAGCACAACATACTCAGTTTGCTTTACGCCGCGTTACATGAACAGCACAAAATACTCAGTTTACTTTACGCCGCGTTACATGAACAACCGAGCTTATGACTAAGGACCCCGTATGGGCTCGAACTAGTCGGGTATACTCGGCTCGGATAAAAGTGACGTGACTTTCAACCTTTTATACTTCTTTTTTTAATCTTATTACCTATACCTACTACTTATAAAAAAAAGTTCATGAGTAACATAAAGGCAGTTTTCTAGTGAACGTAAGTCTCAGTTGACTCACCTTACCAGGAAACAGCTAAGGTATGTCATAGCAGCGTACACAGGCCATTATAGCACCTGGTATATGCTCTGCGAAATGGGTATTTCTGAGGATCAGATAGGATCCTCCTGGATAGGATCCAGGGCCTGCAATGAAGACATAGAGTCCATGGAACACATTTTGTGTGAATGTGACGGATTGGCTAGAAAGCGAATGGATCTCCTGGGGGTAGCCTATCCACTACCAGAGGACTACTGTGCCTCCAACTTGAAAGCTACCACCCAACTCTTAGAGTGGGTGTTTGAACTGATATAGGGGAGGTGAGGGCGGGGCGAGTAGAAAAAATCCAAAAGGGTCGAAGTGCATCCACTACGGCGGGCCTCACCATAACAATAATAATAATTTGCTGATGGATTCAGGGCTAGGCTTTCGCCTTCGCAGAAGTGGTGAGCTCATATCTCACTTGCTTTATATGGATGACCTCAAACTGTATGCATCAAAGCGTTCAGACCTTGTGTCATTGTTGAAGATCACTCAAACCTTTAGCAGTGACATAAGGATGAAATTTGGTGTAGACAAGTGTGCGGTAATCAATATCGAGCGAGTTAGAGTTGTGAGCTCTGAGAATATAGTACTTTCAGAAACCATTATTCTCAAATCACTTTGCGAAGGGGAGACCTATAAATACCTTGGAATGTCAGAGGCACTTGGTATTGAGGTAGGGAATATGAAACAACTAGTGCAGGAACGCTTCTTTGGCCGCCTGAAAAAAGTCCTTTATCAGGTGGTAATAAGGTACGTGCCTACAATAGCTGGGTCATGCCCTTACTTATATACTCTTTTGGTATTCAAAAGTGGACTCAAACCGAACTGGGCTCCCTGGACTGTAAAGTCCGCAAACCGCTGACGTCATATCGGATGCACCATCCACGTTCATCTGTAATGAGATTGTACCTCCCACGCAAGTGTGGACCTCTCTCCCACCTCCATAATCGTGAGGTGTGCAATCTAAGAGATTATTTTCTCAAGATAAATGTGGGTATGCATAAGGATGTCGTTGCAGTGGACAAGGGTTTTACCCCACTATCCCTTGGCAAAGAGAACTGGCGTAAGCCTAAAGTAATTAGTAACTCAGATCGTGTGGCGATATGGAAGAGTAAGGAGTTGCATGGACGTTTCTACAAGGCCCTCACGGGGCCGGATGTAGATCAAATAACATCTGTATCTTAGTTGCAATTCGGTGACCTCTTTGGGGAAATCGAGGGTTTTGTCTGTGCAATTATGGACGAGGTTATCAAGACGAGAAACTACCGGAAACATATTATGAAAGATGGTACTCTAGACATATGTCGAGCGTGTCATCAACCTGGGGAATCCCTCAGACATATAGTTTCCGGGTGTTCTCATCTTGCTAATGGCGAATACTTGCACAGACATAATCAAGTAGCCAAGATAATCCACCAACAACTTGCTCTTCAGTATGGCCTTGTCGATTTTGAGGTGCCTTACTATAGGTATGACCCAGCGTCAGTTCTTGAAAATAGCAGTGCGTTGCTCTACTGGGATCGAACAATTATCACTAATAGGTATATTGTAGCCAATAGACCTGATATAGTGATAATTGATCGATTAACGCGCCGTGCAATGATTGTTGATATTACTGTTCCACATGATGATAATCTGGTGAAAGCTGAAAAGGAAAAAGTATCAAAATACTTGGACCTTGCTCATGAGATTACCGTCATGTGGAATGTTGATTCAACAATGATTGTTCCTATAGTCGTTTTAGTCAACGGTCTTATAGCGAAAAGCTTTGACGAACATCTTAAAAGGCTTTCGCTTAATTGTTGGATCAAGGGTCGGATACAGAAGGCAGTAATTCTTGAAACGGCGCGTATTGTGAGGAGGTTCCTCACTCTGGAGCCCTGACCACCGGTCGCTTGGACCCCCGGGCCCCGTAGCAGGCGGAATGGATTTTTAATAGTGTTTTTACAATTGTTTTATAAGCATTGTTGAAAATTTAAAAAGAAATGTAAATAAATAAATGATAGAAAAAAAAAATAATCATACTGCTTATAAACAAACTAAGTATGTATTTACTTGTCATATCCGATTCTGGTGTACTGCACCCTAAACTATCATGCATTCTGATTCGCATTATGTTACTACCAATCCACACACATAAAATTCCGATTCGAACTGAATAGAAAAGTTGAATGTCACAGCGTCTTGATTTCAACTCGACAGGAGTTCCATTGCATCACAAACGTGATTTATAGTCCTTCTACATTTCAACAGATATTGCACATGTTTCGTCACAACGCTGCCGACATTTTTATTAAGTTTTCTCTGCACCACCAGGACCGCAAAAAGGAAAACCGTGTTCCGAATTCGAATATTATTTTCAAGTGCTGTATTAAATTTCAAGTTGTAACTGATATTGAATAATCATAATATCTAAGCGACCGAGTCTCACTTGGCTTTCTGCATTGTTTGTGTATTTTCACAAGAGAGAAATGTTTTTACGTCATCTCATACATACATTAATTATAGTCTAAGATCCGAACTAAGATCGACCTTCACCGAACTGATAATAGGATGAAATATATTTCATGACAAATTTAGTATATTAGAAAATATATTGAAAATAGGTTGCCTAAAAAAATGCTGGACAGACTATTTTTTATTATTTTTAAAAAATAATTTTTATATTCTAGTAAACAGTGAGCGTTATTTTGAAGCAACTTATTTCTGAGTTGTAAAAAAATAATAAATTCAATAAATATAAATCATATATATTAAATATAATATGACACCATATAAAATCAGCTAAATCAATAAATATTTATCAAAATTTAAATATATATTTATATTGACAATTGAATTTATTATTTTTTTTACAACTCACGACATAAGTTGCTCCAAAATAACGCTCACTGTTTACTAGAGTATAAAAATTATTTTTAAAAAATAATAAAAAATAGTCTGTCCAGGATTTTTTAGGCAACCTATTTTCAATATATTTTCTAATATACTAAATTTGTCATGAAATATATTTCATCCTATTATCAGTTCGGTGAAGGTCGATCTTAGTTCGGATCTTAGACTATTATTACTATGTTAAAAATACTCGTACCTCAATGATGTATGAAGTGATGTTACTCGAATATTTATGTGTTTAGAATTATATTTTATGGGAATTCTAAACTCTATCTTTTGAAGAACCCCATGGGCAATTGCTTTAGCATTATATTCTAGAAATACTACAGTTCTGTATAGTACGAGCGCTTTACTATACATGCCATACCGTCTTTAATCGTGAATTCCATAATACGTTTTTAATTTCACATTAAATATTAAAAGTTAAAAAGAAAGTATGTCTTGGTTTATGAGACCCAAAAGCTAAAAGACCTAATAACTGGGTAGTTCAAACACAATACGCACAATGGCAATTTTTGGTGACTTTCAAAGATCTTTCTTTCTTCGATCATAACGAACAAATAATGTCTAAAAAAGTTATTACGTATCTTGTCAATTATATTGAAATTCTTTTGCAATTATTATCGCAATAATTTAGTCTGTATGTAGGATGGTAGTACCAGGTCTAGATCACAAGACCTAAATGTGGTTTGGCGTGTCAACCGACCGTCTTATTATTTCGACACGAAATACCGATACCCTGACGTGTTGTCATTATCTTAGTGTATTTGGAACATAAATATTATATTAGGAGTCTGGGTTTCGCTCGGAAAGAGAAGGTCGCGTATAAATTGTATTGAATTCTCGATTAGGTAAAAATATTCTTTTGTAACATATTTCTTTTGATAGTATTAGGAATAATGTTTCCTTATGATCATTACCAAATGGTTACCTTAATGATTCGAAGTTAAACTTGTTTGGCTATTAGTGACTTTTAAAATAAAAACTGTAGATATATATCTTTGGGCACAATCTCAACTCTCGATGCAGGGTAGTTTTAGTTTTATGTATAACTTCTCTAAAATCTTGTAAGCATATACTTCTTGTACATATCTAAATTAAACTTTATTACTGATCTAGGTATATATTTCAGTAGGTACTAGCCTCAATGCGCTCAACTTTAAAATGAAGAAATATGGAGTGACATTTCGCTGCACCATCACACGGCACGGTAATGTCAAAACTTATGACCTGGGACATTACTCTTCATATTAAAGGCACTGTAAGGTTATTCAAGTTTAAATGTTAAAGTTAGAGACAGAGTTCTTTAACCCAAAATGGATTAACTAAACTTTTTGATCATGCACTACACCTGATGTACTAAAATGACCTCTATTCGGTCTGAAATCGATACCCAGCTGATTATTTTTTAACCGACGAAATAAAACGGAGGAGGTTCTCAATTCGACACGTATATTTTTTTTTTATGTATGACCAAGCATAACTTTTTACAGAGTTGTCCGATTTTGATAATTGTTTTTTATTAGAAAGAGCATACATCTAAGGCGGTCCTATTGTCATCATGTTAAGATCTGAAGATAATATCCTGGGGAAATTGAAGGAACTCTTCAAATTTTGGAGGCACGCTTACAGCGATTTCGGTTTTTGTCTCGGTATCGGTAGCTTTTTGGCCACTAGTACCGTATAATATACTATTACAGTATAGTACGAGTATGTTACGTGACGATAAATCACTAAAAATTAATAAATAAAAAGTAAAAAATAACTGTGGCTTTAATTTACTTAATTAAATTAAAGCAACTAAATACCACAGTTATTTTTTACTTTTTAGTGCGTTTGGAGTCGGTTCTATTTTTTGTTAAAATTTTTTATCATACATTGATCTCTTGATTCTGATATTTTATAACTTAGGAAAAATTAATTGACTGACTAAATCTTGACATTTGAAGTTATAGTTTATAATTATAGTTCTCGTACAATATTTACGAGAACTATAATTATAACAGAGACAATGTAAATGAAAATTGTAACAAATGAAATATTTTTTCAAGGAACAGCAGAATTACTTTCCGGCTTCTATTCAGTGGACTCTGCTTTGTGACCCTGTAGTGTTTCAGAAGCTACTTAAAATAAGTAAATAAATTTGATATTACATTATTTATTCGTTCTGATTTGGCTGGTTATTTATACATAATTGTTTTCTGTAAGATACTAAATACTAAGTAATTATTTTCATTATGAAACATGATATTCTGCATAAAACAAAATAAATTCCCAGCGGTCAAACAATTTGTTCATTGAGTACAAATCGACACATCGCCTCTTTACAAGAACAATGTGACATCTCACAAAAACTTTTTTTTTTATTATTTGATATTCAAAACCGCGATGTCGAATTTTATTTTCTATAAAAACGCGGCATTTTAAAAGTGCATATTCGAGGAGCTATGAGTGAAATAGACAACACCACTGTGACAAAAGGCGTTATCACATTGTCTCTTTTGGTGTGGCGCATGACTTCGACAACGCGACTTGTTAGTTTAACCCGAGTGAAGTGTTCCTGCTTTTCTTAAAAAACGTGATATTACGATTATACCAGGTTTTTAGTGCAAAGGTATGTTTCTTGTTGTTATTAACTTTAACTTGAATAATGTGATATTAGTTATTTAACTCTTTTTTGTTGTAAAACTCGCAAGTATTAAGAATGAGATATTGAATACTGTCACATTATTGATGAAAAAGTTACAAGTTTTCTTTGTGATATCTTTGAATGTAACCATGTTGTTGATGAATCGTTTTCAAACACTATGGGTTATTTTATTTCACATCATTATTTTTGAAAACCGTTAAGTTTGCGTTTAAATTATGCTAAAATGTCACATTATACATGCTAAAATAAAGTACTTTTTACAAGTTTGTTTTTCAGATGGCGTCATGATCTAGGATGTTAGTTCAATTAGATACAAGTGTTAAAAATAATTTCAGTGTACAAAAGAGTGATTTAAACCCTCTCTTACATATTTTAACACAAGACGAGAATGAAAATGCCAAATGCTAGACCAAAGGTATTTTTATACTTGTACTGATATTTTTTTCTAGCTATGTTCCTATAATTTCTTTATATCAATCCTCTTTGTAGAAAAAGATATCGCAGTAGATTCCATCCGACCTCGTAGAATCGATAATCGTAAATCAATTTGTAGCAGCGGTTCCTTTAGTTCTAGCAGTTCGTCGAGTTCTAGCAGTTCTTCAAGTGGCCCATCTACGTATCAAGGTAATTGAATTGAAATGCACTATTCACAAAATTCGAGGGTAATTGACCAAACCATTACAACACTACACTTCAAGAAATTGATTGCATTTATAATGTCTCAGACAGCGACGACTCAGTTCAGGATCCTAATTATGAATCCCAGCCAACAAAACGTGCTGAGTATTCTTCTGATACTGACGTGGAGCAAAATATCACTACCAACTAATAATACCAAATAACGTTTCGGATGATCAAAGTTTGGTAACATCTAATATGGTTTCAATAAACATTGAAAACTACGAGGAACCACTTTCGTCAACAAACGAACATGCTACGTTATTCAACGATCTCGGTATTATAGAGAACAGTGAATCTTCTGCGATTAAAAACGCAAGTAACGAAAATGCTGAAGTCCAATAGTGTATAGTTCTAGTACAACTACAACTGTTAAAAAAGAAGGCTAAATGAAGCAAACTGGAAAGTCAGTGTAGCTAAACACCTGAGGAATAGTTTCCTCTAATAGAAGCCTCATCAATGTACCAAATAAAAAAAAATATGCCAAGTCGTGAATTGAAACTTTCTTATAAAGATAAATTTAAATGTAAATTTAAATGTGGGTTAAAATTTTAAATGACTAATGGAGCTTAGGTGCAATAGAAACACAATTAAGATTTGCAAAAGGCATATCTTCAAAACTGGACTAGCAGAGAGAAAAAAAAAGCTGATCTCATGGATTTGGTCAATAAAAACCTCATTCCGAAATACCACTAGCCATTTTACGACTCGTTGTAATAAGACTGAATAAATACAAATAATTTTTAAATTGTATTATTTTAAAAATGTTTAATTGCTATATTAAAAATGATAGTGTTTTTATAGTATTAAGAGAATTTGTGATTCTATGTTTATGAAGAGCGATAGCAATGTTCCTATTTTGAATTTCTAAGTACTATAAAACTGGATGCCATAATTGTGTTAGAAGACTTTAATTACCATTAGATAACTTTAAGTACAGTTTACTCTTTTTAATTGTGTGAAAATATTTATTTAGTTAGGTACCTTATAATTTTAATTAAACCGAGTACTGATTATTATGACGTGTTTGATTGATCTCTTGTTGATTATTGTGCCTTGAACTAATTTTACGGTGTAAATAAGCCGTTGTTTTCGTAAATTTTTATTTTTTAAAAACAAGATCTTTTACTTTGATAGTGTGTTATATTTTACTTGTCACTGTATGATAAGTAAAATAAAACACACCTTACATCTAAATTTAACAGCTTCAATGTAATATATCAATATGTTACAAGCATTTTGTGACATATTTTCATTAAAAACGTGACATGTGTGACACTGTTTTTTTAAATCAGTTTTTCTTACATATTTCATATTAAACTGTGTTTTTTTTGCTTGTTTGTAGAAAGCACATTAGTTACCGCAACAATTCAGTTGTTTTCCGACGATAAAATTATTAATATTTTAGAATTTATCAACGCTTAAATGTTTAAAATTGCTCTCCTGTAAAGTTGCTGTTTTTAAAATACCACATTGTTCTTGTAAAGAGGCGACATGGTCAAAATTTATCGTAAATTTTTTTCGTTAATTATGCTATTGGTAGATATAAGTACAGTGACATAGAGAAAAAATACCTATTTATACTTCAAAGTTAACAACATAAAGGCACCTATTAGAAAATTTTCAGGTAAAAATCGAGCCTTAACGTTATTCGTTTTTTCGTTCGCGATCCTGCTAAACAAAGGCCTTATTTCGCAGCGCCACTACAGACGGGGAAGGCGTACAAAGGGGCTTTGCATAACCACTCCCCCCTACAGCCGGACGACAAGAACCCAGATGTAGTGCCACTCGGGAAAGGTGAGTGCGTTTGTTTGTTTTCTGCAAATGAGGAGCTATTATTCCTACCCATCTGTAGACAAATAGATATAGTCGTAATCTGTAGTTATACAGAGCGGTTAAGTTTGTGTGAATAATGTCTGGAACTGCAAGTTAAATTCATTAGCTAAAAGAACAATGGCAAGAGCCCAAACAACATTTTACCTAATGTCTGTTTGAAGCGTCTATATAGGAAAAAATGTAAAAAACCATAGTGGTTCTATTACATAAACATAATCTCAGCTTTTACATGTAAAACTAAGTTAGTATAAAATAACATACATACATACATAGCATCACGCCTCGTTCCCATAGGGGTAGGCAGAGACTACATCCTTCCATTTGCCACGGTCCTTGCATACTTCCTTAGCTTCTTCCACTCTCATTAATCCTTTCATACAAGATCGTCGGTTTAGGGTACTCTTGACCTGGCCATTTTTTAAAATGTCCTGAATTTGGTCCAGAAACATTCGCCTAGGTCTTCCCCTTCCAACACTTCCATTCACTCTCGCCTCATAAATCTCTTTTGTTAATGTTCTTTCATCCATTCTCTCTGCATGCCCAAACCATCTAAGCATCCCTTTCTCTATTTTAGTCACTACATCTTCTTTTACACCACACTGTTCTCTTATTATACTATTGTTAACTCTATCACTCAGTTTTATTCCGCTCATACTCCTCAGCGCTCTCATCTCTACTGCATTTATTTTACTTTTATGCTTCTTCTGCCATACCCAACTTTCACTACCATACATGAGTGTGGGCACCAGCACACCTCTATGCACAGCCAGTCTTGCCTTCTGAGACACTTTCTGGCTATTCATAAATGCATGTATAGCACCATTCACCATGTTACCAGCATTTACTCTTCTTTCAATATCACTCTCACACGTTCCATCTTTCGTGAATTTACTACCCAGGTATACAAACTCTTTTACTTCTTCAACTTTCTCTCCATCTATCAATATATTACAATCTGTCACATGTTCATCTCTTTCAAAAATCATTACTTTCGTTTTGCTGACATTCACTTTCATTCCTTTCCTTTTCAAAGCTACATTCATAATAGTAACCATTTCTTGTAACTCATTAGCAGACGATGTCAGTAATACTTGATCATCTGCGTAGAGAAGACATTTAATGAGTAACGCGTTCATTCTTAGACTACATACACTTTCTTTCAAATCTATCAAGCAACTGTCCATGAACAAGTTGAACAGCCATGGTGACGCTACACATCCCTGTCGTACGCCCCTCTTCACTGGGAACCACTCAGTGTATGCCCCATTTATTCTGACACAAGCACTAAAATTGTCATAAAGAGATTTCAGTGCTCGGACCAGACTGCTGCTAACCCCATACGTGGACAATGTTGACCATAGTTCATTCCTCACCACACGGTCATAGGCCTTTTCCAAGTCAATAAAAGCACAGTACACTTTTTGGTGTTTAGCCAAAAATTTTTCAGCTATGCATCGCAAGGAAAAGACCTGATCCGTACATCCCATTCCTTTTCTAAATCCTGCTTGCACATCCCACATTTTTCCATTAGTTTCATTTATCAACCTTTCAACCAGCATTTTTGCATGTTTGCCGACAACACTGAGAAGGCTGATCCCTCGGTAATTCTTGCAATCTTGCTGTGACCCTTTTCCCTTATATAGTGGAACAATTACGGCCTTAGTCCAGTCACCTGGAACTTGGCCCTTCACCCAACACAAGTTGAAAAAATAATAACGAATTAATTTACTAATTTTTGTATAAGTCACATTTGTAGACGCCTCCGAAATCACTCAGGTATAATCTTGCCGTTTTTGTTTGGATTGAAGTTGAATTTATGACATTAATAGAAATATAGACTACCTATTCGTTATATCAAAAACTCCCAACTTTCACCCTTATGAGGATTTATTAGGGCTTAAAAAATTGATAAATTCCTCGCGAACGTGTAGAATGAATAATATGAAGATGGTTTAGTTGTATTCGGTAATAATTTGACGACCTCTGTGGCGCAGTGGTATTCGCGGTGGATTTATAAGACGGAGGTCCTGGGTTCGATTCCCGGCGGGGAAGATTGAGATTTTTCTTAATTTATCTTAGTCTGGCTGATGGAAGCCTTTCGCCGTGGCTAGTTACCACCCTACCGACAAAGACGTACCGCCAAGCAATTTAGCGTTCCGGTACGATGTCGTGTAGAAACCGATAGGGGTGTGGATTTCATCCTACTGCCAAGTTACCTTGCTTCCATCTTAGATTGCATCATTACTTAGCATCAGGTGTGATAGCAGTCAAGAGCCAACTTGTAATCGATAAAAAAAAATCCCTAGATATAAGAAGGAATAATCCCTACCAATCCTCTAGGTAGGTGGATATTCTTAGAATAAGCAGTCATTGCTCATGTAGAACTAGATCTCCATCCCTCTCTTGGTATATGTTAAATACTCGCTTGAACTATTTCAATATTATTTATTTGTATTTTGATATCTCAAATATCGAGGTAGTCTTGAAGGATTATTTTTGATATTTCTCGGACTTCTCGTATAGATTCCTTCTGAAATAAAAGGCGGAATTCACACTTACTTGAGTGTAAAGTGTTATTAAAACTTGAGTGCATTTTATAAAACAAACCAAGTTAGTTTTACACGATACACAAAATGAATTAAGTGAGAATAGAGACATGAGAGTTTCCTTACCAAGTTATGCACTATTACACTATCAAATCTCGGACAGTAAAACTTTTAAATAAAAGAAACTTGAAAATATTAAATATAGTTTAGTTTTTAATTAAATAGTATTAAAAATTCCTTTAAAATGTTGCGAACTTCGAATAATTATAAAGGAGGGATCTTCCCAACTAGAGTACTGTGTAGTACACTGCAATGCACTTTGCTGTCTATTGCAATATCATTTATTCATCAAATGAGATGGTAAACCGAAATGTAAGCCCTCTAAGCTCCCCTCTAACAGTCTTTGAATGTATAATTAATTATGTGTCTGTTTTATTATATATTTATTATTCATTGTACGATAACTTTGTTACGATTTTTCTTATGATTAAGTCCAGTAAAGTATGGATTTTTATAACCGTACTGGTCTCGCTGCTATGAAAATCAATGTTTAATATATGGACATAACATAACCTTATTTATAATTTATCTATAATTATTTTGTTCTCTGGAAAAAAACACTTTAAAAAATTCGTTATGATTTGAAATTCTTCCGAGTATTAAATATTAATTTTCTTTTTGGTTAGGTATTCTGAAAGTATGACACGTTTTCTAACTTCTAGTGTAAGAGCCTGTATTGGCCAGGCTTTTGACAAACTTTCAACAATTAAAAAAAAATGAATGTAAGTAAAAGACGTTAATTGTTTCAAGATTTCAACTGCACGCGAGACTCAGAGCGGCCGCCCGAGCCACCTCCCTACGGAGTTGTAGTATCGCCACCGGTCGGGTCGTCGAGAAGCGTGCACAGTCTGCACGAGCGCGCCAACACCCCGCACACACCTCACACACCCAACACCCCCGCGTCCGACGCTCAGGTTCGTATTACGAGAGACAATGCCAATGTGCATATACATCGGGTCGTCGAGGAGCGTGCACAGTCTGCACGAGCGCGCCAACACCCCGCACACACCTCACACACCCAACACCCCCGCGTCCGACGCTCAGGTTCGTATTACGAGAGACAATGCCAATGTGCATATACATCGGGTCGTCGAGGAGCGTGCACAGTCTGCATGAACACGCCAACTCCCCGCACATACCGAACACCAGCGCATTTGACGCTCAGGTATTACAGATACGCTAGAATGCATGTACACACATGTCAGGTCGTCAACAACGTGCATTGTTTGCACAAAAGTGCCAAGACACAGCTCACGCCACCAGAGCCCCGCGACCAACGCTCAGTTCTGTATAATGAGGTGACACGAGGGAGATAAGTCGGATTGTGTGTGTTGTGTATAGTTGTCGAGAAGCGTACAGTCTGCACGAGTACGTCAACACGCCCCGAGTTCGATGCCAAGGTAATATAAAACATAGAGAGAGTAGGTATGCCAGAGTGCATGTAGGTTGGGTGATCGAGGAGCCTGCAGTCTATACGAAACCCTACTTTCAAGTTTTTCTAGTTATTCTTTCAATTTATAACCCCACATTGTGTACATTTATCGAAGTTTTTGGAATATGTTAAGAAAACAATTATTATCTAATACCGAACACGTGACGCTATTTACGACACAACAAAACACCCAATTCGACAAAAAAATACGTTTTATATCAGAGCAGTCTAATTTGAGGTTGTCTTGTTGTTGAAATAATGTTACCATAAATATTTGTCGGTTATTCGTGGAAATAGCAAAACATTTTTTCTTTGTATACATATAATATTAGAAAGTAATTTTGTTTTAGAGCATCGGCACACTAGCGGAGGACCGGCGCAGTGTGACCAGCGGAACGCTGTCTAGGAGGAGAGAAGTGGTTACAACAAGAACGCCTCTCTTAGCGAACGCGAGGGAAAGCTGTGTGTAGATAGTTTGTCATGACATTTTTTATTGATGGAGTACATGCGTATTATGGCAAATTTTATAAACTGCATTGGGATGAAAACACTAATGTCAGTTTAATACTTATACCTTCAAAGGTATCTAACCGTATTGGAAACTAATATTTTGTATTGTGGGAAATATTTATTTTTTGCATTGTGTTTTTTATCTCTTAATAATCTGCATGGTCTCTATCAAAATACACCACGGTATTTTGACCAATGCTGGGAATTGGACTGAGGACTTTTTGGTTATATGGCCTTTAGAGTTGTGCAATATAGGTCAAAATGTGAATGAAGCCGCAGTAGCAAGTTAGTCAATATATAATTCCCTGACTTTATTGGATTTGATACAGAATGTTTCTGAATAAAACATTGGAGAGCGAGTACTGCACGAAATATATTTATGAAAACTTTATAAAGACTCGTTCACAGAGCGACAGAATACAGAGCAATACTTTCGAAGTAAAGAGTCTCTAAGTCTTATGAAACGTACCGAATCAATTTTGTTCCGATTCAAATTTTTATCATTGATGATGATATGTCACGTTATAGATATAATTTAACTAATTAAATTAAAATATAGTCAATATTTTCGTGATTTATTAAAGATTTCTGGTAATTATTGAAAGTTTGAAATGTTCCAAATTTTTGTTCTCAAAAGCAGACTGAATAAATGTCATAAACATCATAGATAAGAAATCCTGCAGCACTCAGGGACATAATTTTGCACCGCACTTGCACTGATGAAGCCATCAGAATTTTTCAATGGGTTGTGGATATGATGAATCCGTTAATTTTAGAACCCATTTGAAGATATTTTATTTTATTACGAGTACAAAAAAATATCGCAGTGAAAACGTGGCTTTGGTCTGCAAAATATAAACTTTAAAAATTGCAACCATAATTTCCGCCCGGCGAACTTTAATCTAATTTTAACTCTATGAAACTTTTTAACGTATTTTGGTCTGATAGTTGGAAATTGTAAAACAGTAGCTCAAAGCGGCTGTAATTCTTTGAGCAATAAAGAAAAGGCTCACAAAGCGCGAACAGGGCGCCATTTTGAATTCAAACAACAAATAACAAAACAAAACGAAATGCACCTATATGCAATCTGGAAAGTTCAGTTTCTAAGGTATTAACCTAAAATTTTAGGCAATACAAACCTTATAAATATGTACATAAGAACTATGTTTCAGTAATCCTGCGGTGTAGGCGGAAAAACAATGTATTTTTTCGTTACTTTCAGTTCTGTTCTAAACCTTATACCTAAGCTTTATTTCTATTATTTGGGCTTTACTATTTTACCATTTCATAGAAATGTTCTTCAAAACTACGAGCACCTATTTTGTTGTTTGTGTGGGAATCTGATTCCGTAAATACGAGTACTGTACATTTGTACCACACCTCGTTTGTATATTGGGTATTTACTGAGTTACATCAACTTTAAAATATCGATTGATAGGTATACCTAACTGAACAATTATAACACTTTGAAAAATACTCGGGCATGCTTATTTCCTCGCAATGTTTTTATTTGCCATTAAAATAAATCATATTTGCTCAAAACGCTCTACCTAATTTCAGAACAAAAGCTTTTTCTTAAAATAGGTGGATTTGAAACTTAGACCCACCAGATTCTTTTTTGCGGGAATGATGTTTGGTTCTCTGTATCTGATAGTAATCAAAAATGTAATATCAATACATGAAAAAGCGGCCAAGTGGGAGTCGCACTTGCACATGTTTTACCATTTTGGAAGTGTGTCACGCGAAAACTATTCAGGTTTTTAATAGAAAAAAATTATATTAAAAACCTGAAGACTTATCAATCCACACACGGATTTTATAAAAAAAAATATTAAATTTTAGTTGCAAATTTTTTTTTTCTATTTTTGAGGAAAATTCTATGTGGTTCATAGAATTGATCTACTCACCGAATTTCAACAGTAGGTACAGTTCTTAAAGTTTCGGAAAAAATGGTTGTGACATACGGACGGACAGACAGAGATGACAAATCTATAAGGGTTCCGTTTTTTGCCATTTGGTTACGGAACCCCAAAAAATAATCTACGAATTTGTAACGTTCTTTGTAACACAGCAAACACAACCAACCTCTAAACTCAAGGTGTAAGTAAAAAGGTAAGCAACTTTGTTATCACAAATTTTATGCAATACGTACTCATTTATATGCGAATATGAAACGCGTTCCATTTTATCGAGTGGAAAAAATACGTCGCGTAGTCGGCGTCTAAAAATAATTTTAAAAATGTCAAGAGCACTAGGCACCGTCGCTGCGGACAACGCGCTTCAAACGCTGCATGGCGTGTGAATAATACATGGACCCGGCGTCGCAATGGCGCGGCGCAAAAACTTGCACGTACGTGCTAGCACGGTGCATTATTGTGTGTTGGCTGTACTTGTGCCAGTTGAGTGAGAGCTGAGTGTTGCAAATACTAATAATAATAATACATTTTTTTGTAAAACTGTTTTGGGAATGTCAGTTACCCCAACAGCTGAAATTAACACAGGCTCTTTAAAAATATATGTAAAATGTATGGCTTCTAAAATGGATAGATGCTTAATGCTTAGGTTATGTTCAGATCCGTAAAGTGAGACCATTAGTAAATTCTTTAGAATCTTAAAACACATTTTCAAGGTGTCTCTTTTTGTGGAAGGCCACAAACATCCACTTTAAGAAGACAACTTGTGACAGACAGGTATTTACAATTAAAAAAAAATTGTCAGCCTATGCTATTAATACCGTCAACTTTTTGTTATTAATTGAATTTTCCGCATTGGATAGTTAAGATGTGCAGTGCATGTAGGTATATTGCTCTAGATAAAGAACACAACATATGCATTCACAGCTGTGCTCGAGCCGATACGATCCACGATGTATTTAAAATGTTCGGCTTAAAAATGAAGTCTTGCCAATCATATTGTTTATTCCCAAGGCTTAACGTTAACTATTTTTTGTTGCTAACCACAAGGTTGCTCCTATGGTAATAATACTGTAAGGATTATTATCAGATGACAATTACTTCAAATAAAGGAAAAGCCTGATCAGTAAAATAGAAAAAAAACTCATTGCGGATAAAAAAGAAACTAATATCTTCTAATGGATCCCTAATATCGTCCTGGTGGAGCTTCAATTCAGGTTCTTCGATTTCCAAGGGGGAGAGGGAAATAACGAGTACCTATAATAAAGTAATGAAGTAACTGTATTCTTGCATAATATTTAATGAATCACCCATAATATAAATATTTCCCTCAATATTTATAATTATAAAGTTGTAAAATATGAATGTACATAATAGAAAAAATATTTTTACCTACTCGTACTATAATAATCAGAATTTACCTACATAATGTATAAAGACAAATGCTCACACTTGTTTAATATTTAATACTTAATTAAAAAGATGTTGTATACCATCATAAATGAATTGTAAGTATAGTCGAATTATTTATATAGTAAATAATTTTAGTTATTTTTTTTAAATGCACTTTATATGCTAAATTATTATTATGTATAAAAGATTTATTATAATTATTGAATGTAGGCCAAAAAGAAATTTATTAAATTATACTATAAGTTCTACGACAACGTTATCAAAGGTCTAATTAACATTTTATTATGAATAATAATAATTATAAATAATTGTTTCAAAAGAAACAAAGACAATAAGCGAAATGCGTAGTAATTATTGTTCTATTATCCAATTTTTTACATAATATATATAATTGCAATATTTTCCGTTATGAAATACTGATAGAAACTGAAAGTCTTGTTCATACGCCATTAATACACAGACTATTCATAATAATAATTGTTATAAGTGTCACAACATACATTGAAACTTAAGCCCATTTTACACTTGCATAGCTTTATTATTTGTGATGGAATTAGGTTTAAGACAAAAAGCTCGGCAAATGTTAATAATTGCTAATGCTGCATAATTGTTTGCCTTATTAAACATTATTACTGAATACCAATTCCAACATGTACTTATAGAACGTTCATTCAGTAACGTCAACTACTGTCAACTAAGGGTGCAAGTTTGTAACCGACTGCTGATGACGTGTCGCTACTATTAGGTTGTGAGTACGAGTAAGTCATACTATGAAATACCTTTCATGGCTAGCTAGTAGTGTCGCTGCTACACCTGGTCTATCGTTGTCGTCTACGAACCGGCATCTTCATGCTACATAAGACGAATGCTAAATACCTAGTCGTTTTTGCCTAGGACAGCAACGACTATTAATCAGCTTTTGAGAACGAGAATTGTTAAAAGTCAGGAACAGGTGATTTGAGAAAGATAAACGTAATGGTACCCGGTTATGAGAATACAAGACTATTGAATGGAATCAGGCGTTACTTTGCAGAACTTCAGAGTACATATGTACGAGTAGATACTAAAATACTTTTTTTGCTGATTCCGCAAAAATTCTACGAGTCCATCCATGCGCTCAGTCTTACTACGTAAGTATATTTCTGTCGGACGTGGGAGATTTTGTCGCTTGGATTCATAGATTTTTACGGAAAATAGCAAAATGAATAAATTATTATAAATTTTATAGAAGACTCGAGGACACCCGAGGTTACGGTCTCGTTTCTGTTGTGAATCGGGATAAAATATGGCCTATATGTTATTATGAAATGTAAATTATATTATAGTGAAGTTTCATCAAAATCCCTTTAGTAGTTTTTGCGTGAAAGAGTAACAAACATACTTCCACCCATACATACAAACATACATCCACCCATACATACACACTTTGGCCTCAATAAAATTAGTAACAATTACACACCTTTCCTTTATAAATAAATTATTTTAATTAATTGTAATTATAGTTAGATTATAAGTGAATTCACACGTGAGCATTCTATACAATAAATGTTAATTAAAATAGTAAAAAGTACATGTAAATATTCTATGTAATGTTGTTTACTTTAAGTTAAGCTATAAAATACTCTACTAAATACTTTTTTTTTTTTTTTAATTTTTGTTTATTCATTATTTTTAGCAAATAGTTAATGACAAATGCATGTGTGAATGGGCTCTTACTCTATCTCAGTTTGCAACACGTAAACTGCATAATTTTCATTATTGCACTCATGTATATTTGTATGATAATTATATTATCAAAGTGAATTCACTGTGATGCTATGAAATTTATTACATTAAATGTTAATTAAAATAGTAAAAAGTACATGTAAATATTCTATGTAATGTTGTTTACTTTAAGTTAAGCTATAAAATACTCTACTAAATACTGTGACACTGAAATTATTACCGTTTTCTTATATAAATGTATATAAAATAATTATTGTTCTAAATGTAAATGAATTAATAAAATAAATAAATAAATAAAAAGTTATAATTACTAATGACTGTAAAATATTTTTTGCGAGTCGCTATTAATTTGATTTTGTACTTTTATTGTAAATATTAAATGTACTTTCTATAACAATATTTCCAAAAAGTATAGAAATATGAATATACAAATTAAGTTGATCTTTAAACAAACTGTGTGTTTATAATTTCAGTGATTTTCCAAAGACTTCTTGACATATCGTAAATTTAAGCGGATATGTGTAATTCTTGAATAATAAATTTGCTTATTAGAATCACTATGGTTTTATTTGTTATTACCTTTTAGTCATCAATATCAGCATACTAACGGCTTATTACAGGGCCACGCTTTCCCTCCTTTTTCAAGAGGGGATGTGGGGTTGTACGAGTTACCAAACAGTATTCGTTGAAGGTTATACAGGTTTACGCACCGACCTCGGCACAACCCGACGAGGAGGTAGAGGTATTGTATGAGGATGTTTAAGAGCCCTGCATACTTCGAACTCCTATTACAATGTTGTCATGGGGGATTTCAATGCAAAACTGGACGAGAGAACTGGTTCAGAGTTGAGAGTGGGGCATTTGGTTATGGGCAACGGAACCACAGGGGCCAAATGTTGGCAGATTTCATGGAGGACGTCTTTATGATGAACTTCTTCTTCAGGAAGGCATCACACAGGAAAATTACCTGGTTGAGCCCCGGTGGTTCCACGAGAAATGATATTTTGATTAGATTTGGCCAAATACCCCGGAGCCAAATTGACCCGACACTATACCGAAGATATCCCGGACGTCAGCCTAGACGAGATTAGTATGGCTCTCGAACACCTAAAGAACAACAAGGCGCCAGGTGATGACGGAATCACAGCAAATTTTTATTTAATAATATATAATAATTAGAACTCCTGAAAACGTATGAGATACCACTCCTCCGGGTGGTAAACCAATACTTAAACTCCTTCAGCGATTGTTCAATTCCGTCATCCACGAGGGCAAGACGCCTGAGGCGTGGCACAGGAGCGTGGTTGTTCTGTTCTTCAAAAAGGGTGACAATACCTTGCTGAAGAATTAGAGACCAATCTTGCTTCTGAGTCATGTCTACAAGTTGTTCTCCAGAGTCAACACGAATTTATGTAAATAACTAGCAGTCGCCCGCGTCTTCGTCCGCGTGAAAACCTCTTAGGTACCCTTTTAATTTTAAAGACAGACTCATCATCATATAAAGTGTGCTCTTTTCCCTGCTTCCCCTCTCAATTTAATTTTTTTATAGTTTCCCGTGAAGCAATATCCTCCGTCCCATCCCGTGTACTAAAGATCTTCATTTTTGTAAAACATTGTACGATATAACAGTACATTAACATTAACAATATATATTTATGGAAAGCTGATGTGTATAGCTTTTAATAGTCTATTTCACTTTTGACTCTAGCTTTCATAATAAACAAAATAATTTACATTATTATATGCAGATCTAGCGATAACCCGGTTTAAGCAAACGAACAAACTTTTTCGTATATTAAGTATATAAATATGGTCTGCCATGTCAAATAAATTGAAAGAAAAGATCAGGATTAGAAATTTTGTCATATCTCCGAAACTATATAACTAATTAACATACTGTAAAAGGCAAATCTTATCTTTATAATATCCTTGTAATTATTAAATAATTTATTTTGATAAGGATTTAAGTTTAGTTGTATAAATAATGACGTAAACATAAGCATATGAATTAAATGATTTTTTAAAACACAAAAAGTTATATATCTGTTAAAATTTAAAAGATAGATATATGCTATTCCTTTTAAGATCTAATTCTCAAAAATTATCAGTGCCAAAATGTTGACCCCTATTCAGTACGTACAAAATAACACGGAGGTAATTTTTTTTTAAAATAGGTAAGTAGTTCCGAACATTATCCCCGACAGAACTTTATTTACAAACTTACAAACTTTACCTCTTTATAATATTAAGTATAGATTAATATTTTTAAGAAGTAATATTTTATTGTTTCAATGCAGATCTTAACAACAACTCCAAATAAAGATAGGATTTTAGTAGTGTAAGCAACAATGTACAGACAGGTTACTTAAATTACTTGCAGTACAAGAATCTAACCGGCGATTAAAGAAAAAAAAATGCCAACTTGGAAAGTATTTTGACAGAATTGCAATGCATTATGTTAGGCTAATTTATTTTAAATTGTTCTAGGTTTTAACTTTTGTAACTTTAACTTTTTTTTCTTTCTTTTATTTATTATTATTTCTTTTTAAAATTTTTAACACTGTTATATGCTATAAAATATACACCATTAAAAATTTATTAAAAAATAATTTTAAATTATTAAAAAAAATCTTTTTCATAAACGAAATATACTCCTCATATTCCATCACTTAATTAATATGTAACAATTGGGAATGCGCGTAATAAAATTTTTGTCTTTGACTAATAAGAAATGAAATGAAGGTATAACAATAATTAATCTCTCTGCACATCATTTATTAGTAAATTAAGGCCTTTGAGCTATAAAATTGTAATAAAAGTATATTTTCATTAGGAACACTAATTTATATGTTCCTATTTATTTGTATTTTAAATGTTTTCTCAGATAATAATATATTAGTGAAAATTATTAATTAGGAGGTATTTGAATAAATAAATGGAACCAAAACCAATTTCAATTATTTTTTTATTTAAATTATTTGTTATTGCAATGATTCTACCACCGTTTCGGAAATGCAGCCCTTGTTGAGAAGACAACGGCAAGAAACTCAACAAATGCTCTTTTAAATATGTTTTTTTTTACAATATTACATAATAATAACAAATATAAATAGTCAAACTCTCAAATACAAATTGTAACCCAAGTACAACCGTTACTCTTTTTCTTTTCCTACATAAATATTTCAATATTTGAATATATGTATTTACAAGTATGGACACAAAATAATATTACAAATACTAAAAATAAGAATAAGGAATAACATTATAAAATATACTTAGCTTTTGCACAACACTGTTACTACTTGTCTCGCTGATAGAAAAATACAATAAAAACTGAGGGCTAAAAGTAACTCGCTACCCTTTTATAACAAACAAGCCAAAATGGCCACTGTCGGAAAACGACCTACTTTTAAGTATACTGTACAATATGAATCTACATTACGTCTCTATATAAATCAATATTAATCTTATTATTATAATCTTGGTTTCACATAAATTATACAAACAAGTTTTGTATTAATAACATAATAAATTGTTTCATGACTATAACGTTTCCCAACAGTGGTGTCATCATGTAGTACTTTTAATTTTTATTTACAATAAAGTGCTTTTATTATATCGTTACATTTCTTAAATAATATATTAAGAATTATTTAATAACATTAACAACGAAACCAATAAGCAATAGGCATAATGATAAAAAATGCTAACAGTAATTAAGTTTCATTACGGATATACTGCGATTTGTCAAAAATAGTCTAAGTTAAATATTTTATAATAATTTATTACTGTAAAACACAAGTAAAAGTAATTCATTTAATTGTAATTCATTAATGATGTTAAAACAATTTAAAATAGAGATAAATTACTAAAAGCGGCTAAGTTTCATTACAGAAATGTTGCTATTGTTCAAAATAGTCTAATTAAAATATTTTATGACTATTTAATACTGTAAAACACAATTAAACGTATAAATAATCTATCACGGCCATACTGACTGTACTTCGTCCCCGAAGTACTTACTTTTAGGTTCCGCATATTATTTAATCACAAACATTTGCAGTGAATTTATTTATACATAATGCTCAACAATACTGAAATCTTAAAATACTAATTTTATCGAGCTATTTGCATAGACATGGTGGTCCCCTTCAATTTGCTATTGAGATAGACCAACCACCAAACAAATAGATCTTTTAATGAATATTTGCCAATTACATCGACATGCCAGTCACATTCACACGCTGCGAGTGAGACAACTGACACCAAATAAGAGGCCGCCCAGCGTTTAACTAACTTAGTTTTGTAGCCAATAACCTAGACATACTGTTTCCATTCATCCGCTGCCGATGAGATAAAACAAGTACCAAGTCATGGCTCAGCAGCGACAAGATGGTTTTACACAGTAATATTGTACATAAGAAACAGATTTTATGTAAATAAAAGATTGTAATTACAATAAATAAGTAACTAATATTAATAATCGTAAAGGAGAAAATCCACTTGATTTTTGTACTGTAGTGTTTAGCGTTTGCTGCACTTTTGGCAATTTGTTCGACCATTCTGACGGATCATTACACACTGTACTTAGCATATTGATTACTGTAGATACATAACATTCAACCTGTCCATTACTTCGGGGTACAAAGATGTTAACTCTGAACGTAAGCTTTCCCACGTACGACCCTCTGCAGGATCCCATGAATCAAACCATAAATAAGCAGACCCTTTAAGGGCCTTACCTGCTTTGGCGATGGTGGCAATGCTGCTCCAGCCGAATTCCTTTGCTAATACTTTAATATTGTTGCACCATTATTCGGCACCCAGGTCGCTTGTAGCTGGATCAAAGACTGGCAAGGCGACGTCTTTTTCACCTGACGAGGACTGGAGACGGCATCTCTGATTGCCTTCAGAACGTCTTGCAAAGTGGGAGATATCCATCTAAAAATATAATAACATATATTAGTTTATTTTAAGTGGACGGGACACAATCCCACTTCTGATAATAAAATTTTTGTCTTTGACTAATAAGAAATGAAATGAAGGTATAACAATAATTAATCTCTCTGCACATCATTTATTAGTAAATTAAGGCCTTTGAGCTATAAAATTGTAATAAAAGTATATTTTCATTAGGAACACTAATTTATATGTTCCTATTTATTTGTATTTTAAATGTTTTCTCAGATAATAATATATTAGTGAAAATTATTAATTAGGAGGTATTTGAATAAATAAATGGAACCAAAACCAATTTCAATTATTTTTTTATTTAAATTATTTGTTATTGCAATGATTCTACCACCGTTTCGGAAATGCAGCCCTTGTTGAGAAGACAACGGCAAGAAACTCAACAAATGCTCTTTTAAATATGTTTTTTTTTACAATATTACATAATAATAACAAATATAAATAGTCAAACTCTCAAATACAAATTGTAACCCAAGTACAACCGTTACTCTTTTTCTTTTACATAAATATTTCAATATTTGAATATATGTATTTACAAGTATGGACACAAAATAATATTACAAATACTAAAAATAAGAATAAGGAATAACATTATAAAATATACTTAGCTTTTGCACAACACTGTTACTACTTGTCTCGCTGATAGAAAAATACAATAAAAACTGAGGGCTAAAAGTAACTCGCTACCCTTTTATAACAAACAAGCCAAAATGGCCACTGTCGGAAAACGACCTACTTTTAAGTATACTGTACAATATGAATCTACATTACGTCTCTATATAAATCAATATTAATCTTATTATTATAATCTTGGTTTCACATAAATTATACAAACAAGTTTTGTATTAATAACATAATAAATTGTTTCATGACTATAACGTTTCCCAACAGTGGTGTCATCATGTAGTACTTTTAATTTTTATTTACAATAAAGTGCTTTTATTATATCGTTACATTTCTTAAATAATATATTAAGAATTATTTAATAACATTAACAACGAAACCAATAAGCAATAGGCATAATGATAAAAAATGCTAACAGTAATTAAGTTTCATTACGGATATACTGCGATTTGTCAAAAATAGTCTAAGTTAAATATTTTATAATAATTTATTACTGTAAAACACAAGTAAAAGTAATTCATTTAATTGTAATTCATTAATGATGTTAAAACAATTTAAAATAGAGATAAATTACTAAAAGCGGCTAAGTTTCATTACAGAAATGTTGCTATTGTTCAAAATAGTCTAATTAAAATATTTTATGACTATTTAATACTGTAAAACACAATTAAACGTATAAATAATCTATCACGCGCACTGTTTTACCTAAATTCGCTAAACCTTTTTTGCAAAATTCCTATAAAGTAATATCCAGCTCCTCTATCTATGTTTTATAAGTGATATTTGCTTTTTGAATACTTTATTTGTAGGAAATTGTATAATATGTGAATTTCCCAAATATAAGAAATTTTCTTAGTAATAGCAACACTTCAGTTGAGTATTCCTGTTTTATGTGCGGCCACACGGTGGTTACATCTATAGGTATTTTATCTAAGGTACTTATTATAGAATCAATACTGACATCGGGCTGTCACGGGATAATGTCCACAGATAAGAAATATAAAGCACCCTTAACTATAAATATTATCTATGGATTGATGGTACATTAGATCGCGAGACGGGTGGAGCGCATAATAGACAGTATGTGTTTTAGATAGTGTGTCACACACAAAATCTCTAATAAGCCTTTATTATAAATCTAAAACCACACTGTCAACACTTTTCATGTTTGGATGTTCGTTGTAATTGTATTTCACTCTAAAATATAGTCGGTCAGGGAAAAGAAATGTCAGATTTATATTAATATTACGACCCCAAAAAAATCTGCACAAAGGGCAAAGATTACAACGAACAATCGCGATTGCGATAGGAGTTTTTATCCCCTGTTCCTTGAAAGTCTTAAAAGGTGGAAAATTTAAGGACATCATAGACTGTGATGAGTTTCTTGTTTATGTCTTTGTTTATGGGGGCACTGAATAGAATAATCTCGGGAACAAAAGAGAAAAAGGTGCCTTTTTACCTTAACTTTCTTTTTTTGTCAAAGAAAGCTGTAGCGATAACCCCGAAATGTTATATTTATAGCGGGAAATTTTATCAGTTGACAAACAAAAGGCTCGTTGACGCTGCGTGGTTCATAAGTAACAAAAATAAATTGCTAATATTTCGTTTGTTTTGTCCGTGTTACCTCACTGTCCGGAGGCAATGACTTTACTTGTAAGGGTAAAATAAAATCTAACTCTATATATCACCCTGCCGTGCTAAGGCTTAACCTTTGGCAACGAAGGTAAACAAAGGATTTGGGCAGTTACTTGTATTTACCAGATAATAATATATTTATATTTATAATATAATATGTATACCATAATATATTTACTAATGCAATGACAATAACGTGTACCTTTAAATCCGCGTATTTATTACTAAGTAGAGTCATTCGGGGTAACCGAGCGCAGTGGGTAAGTGAGCGCACTGTTTCTATCTCCAGGAAGGGGCACTGGAGGTGAGGAGTTTGTTTTGGTCAATCAGGGGCACCGGTAAGGTGAATTAGTTGCGACATGCCCAAACGCCTTACAACGTGCACTCTGTTAGTAATTGTCAAAAAAGTATTTTTGTTGATTTAATTTCAACTTTTTAGCGTGTCGGAAAACACGAATACTTCTAAAATTGTTATGTGAAGACGGTATGCGAAGTTTTAGTTTATGAAGTGCATATTCTCCTGTCTTTTTAAAATCATTATTTAAGGTTAAGTTGAGTGTTTGCAAGTCGGCGGCCATTTGTTTGATATTAGGCATTCTGGGTAAAGTGTGCGCGGATAAGCCTTGGCTCACTTACCCGCGCGCTTAAACTAAGAAAAAACCTTTTAAAGTTAGACCTAGCCCAATATTATTCCCCGTTACCTATGTTAAGATAAATATGTTGACCAACAGAAGAATGGATTCCATGCGTAAAGAATAAGGATTGATGGCATGAATTGTGTGTTTCTCAGGAAGGTGATAATAGTATATTTGTTTGTGATTATTCTTCTAATTTGATTTAAAAGTCTTCAAATTTTTGAACAATATCATGATATTGTCATTCATATCAACAGGTTTAATGTTAAAATACTTTGTCTGTAGTTTGATTGTTTTATTTGTGTACTAGAGATAAATATTCATGAAGATTTAATAACAGATAGATCTCCTTTGCAAGACTTAATGTTAGATTTTAAGATACTTTTGACTGTGTTTAAATGAAAACTAAATATTTCGTTAAGATGGCTTTACTTTTTTTGTTTGATGATCCAAGTTTCATTTCAATTTCCTTGTTATATATTGATTATTTATCGAATGCGCTCACTTACCCTATTGCGTCTACTTACCCCATAGGGCGCACACTTACCCGCAATACGGTATGCCCATTCCAACTTACTATCAAATTTTGATTTTTTTTATTAACTATGGAACAGGATGTTTTATTTTCTGTTTCAATTTGTAGGCTAATAAACATTCTTTTGAAAAAGTTATGCGTGAGCCTGTAAACAGTAAATACATATACGTGCCGAATGACTCTACCTTATAATAAAACACTAAAAAATGGGTGCATATCAGGCATATAGAATTATTACAATTATATAATTAGTATAAATAGTGTAAATTTTGATGACACAAAAACATTAAAATGTTTATTGTCATAACCAATCTTTTAAATTGTAAAAATATTTGAATTTTATTTTTATTTGTGATGTACCTACCGATTTTCGAAATAGGCAATTTTTTTTTGTAAATTTTCCATTAGCTACTTTTAGATATATCTAAATGGTACTAAACATACATGATGGTAAACAGAAATTCCGAATTTGCCTACTCCATCATCGATTTACATTTTCAAACGTGAAAAATAATTGAAGCAAAACCTACATGCATATCAAACGATCTTTGCTCGGGCGCAAAAATGCTTCGAAAATTCGGGCCGAAATCTTGTAATAGCCGGTTCGATCCGGTAATATCTCGCTCCAACCGGTTTCACTCGAATTAGCCGACGGTTGGAGTGGTAGCGAACGTTGCGTGCCGACTTGCGAGCCTGTGTGCATATGTAATTGATGGCCTCTTCCCTTCAATTTAACTGGCACGAATACGTTTAGCCAGACATACTTTATGATAGTTTGTTGTACGTAACACTTGTAAAACTAAGAGTTTTCTGGATGTAAATTATTACTACATTTTGCTTCATACGATGCTAAACCAGTTCATTACATTTCAGATATTCAATATAATTTCTCTATTAGGTACTAGATACCAAACTCAATCGATTCAGTATATTTTACCTAATAACATAGATCATTTCGAAATCTGTTAATCGGATTGTTACTCAAGGAAAAATGTTTTAACTATGTGCTAATACAAAGATAATTTGCAAAGCATCATTTGCAAAATCGGGGAATGAAAAAGGGGAAGCCACTCAGACTCGCCAATTAACAACTTCACTATACAATTAAAGGGTTCATATCTCAAGAATGCTAAGGTTTCGGAATAAAAATTACTCGTACGTGGAGGGATTTTTGTCGAATCTGGGCGGCGACCGTTCATTGGGTTGACTCTGAGAAAATATTAATTAACTAGTCACTTTGTATTTTTGAAAATCAAATTCTTTTAAAAGCCAATCATTGGGTAATTAGGTGTAGGCGTGTTAATTGCGTTGCCGTTTTTAAAATGGGTCACGCCATTTTCAATAGAGCTTTATGTGGTTTTATTGGGTCGTGGTAATTACGAATTATTACTTATTTTATGTGTTTCAACGCCAAACATAAGTTAAATGTGTTGTTTAATAAAAAAAATAATGTCACGCCATGTTACACTGTCGCCACAAATGAGGTCCTGAGGGACAAATTATGTCACACGGAAGTCAGTTTATTGAATAAAGGGCGTTAACTTTAGCTTCGCATTTGTTGTACGGAGTTGTGTAAAGTTATTTTACGTTTTATGAACAACGTAAAAAGTTATTTCCCCTTTAATTGTTTATTTTGTTAATTGTTCAAATGATTATGTTTTTTTTGTTTAAATCCTTATTTTTTCTAATGTTTTAACCTAGCAAGGACGTACTCCTTGCCAGTAGGACAAATAATTATCGTCCAGTTATACTATATACTAACTTCAGTGGTTTGATAAATCTTCTTCTTGTGAGAATACCTCTATAAAATTTAACTAGACTATACTGTGTTAGATTTCATTCAACCATTCTGGAGTTATGAATTGTTTAACTAAACTGACTTTGCAATGGCTGACCACATTATGAAGTGATAAAATACTACAATGACCATGAGATATATAGATCAGATACTTAGGAACATATGTATTGTTGTTACACTTCTACACTTAGTGAGTTGGTTTAGATGCTGATATTATGTGGAATAGTTAATAAACATTTCAGAGCCTCAGCAGTGTTAAGCCTCTTTTAGCCAAATACGCCCAACGTTTCTAAAAATCAACGTTCCTTTCCGATCAAAGCCTGTGGGGGCCATTTTGAGTAATTGATACGTATGGCCCGTCAATATAACTGGGGTAGTTTGCCTTGCACTCGTGATCGGAAGAAAATGGTTGGACAGTTAGCTCGTGTTTAGTTTTGCTGAATTCAAACGCTTTTCTACGTCTAAAAACGAGTCAGTTTCCAAATTTTTTACGAATGAAAGGATTCCCATATTGATTGTACGTGAATTTTTTTGTTGTTTTTGTTTATTTTTTCCTGAAAAATCACTTTCACAAGTAATTTTGTTATATAGTGACGTCAATAAATTCGAATCGAAGTTATTTTATTTAAAATAGTCCATAAACATTTTGAAATGTCAAAAATCATCATTATCATTATTAGACTATTAGCGGCCTTATTAATTATTAGATATTAAATTAATAAATAATTAACTATAATAATTTGTTACATTTTTACGATATCTTGTGAATTTTAAAAATAAGGATCACACGTTTTAAAAAATTCAGAAATTCTTAAAGTTCCTGTCTGTTGTTGTCTTCATTCGGTTCTCTGAGGAACTTTCCATTCTTATTCTCAATATTGCATATTGACGTTTACCCACCGGGAGCCAACCGTCTTGTTACACGTGTAGGGTTAATAAACTCCACGTTTTACATCACAATATCTGTCCTTCATAAATCCTATAAGGCTCGGCAGCAAGCTTTTTCATATTGTTTGTGTGAGACAAAGGGACGTCTCTTGTTTTCGTCTCCATTGTACTATGTTATCGACAGTCGTAGCCAGATATAGTGGCAGGTTATTGTTTTTGCTTTGACATTCGATTTTCTTATCTAGAACAGGTATTGTAATTACTAATTGAATAGTTTGTCTTTTACTAATGCGTAATAATTAGTGTGCCATTCTTAGGATAAAAACACGTTATTATTTTGCGTCGGAAAACAGCGACGTGGAACGCAATGGGGAAAACCACCACATTATTTTGCCCAGGACGATCATTATCACTTTGATTAGAAGATAGCTCTCTGAATAAATAACAATTAGTGTTCCGATTCTTAGGATAAAATTCGACGGCCACATCGTTATATTTATATTTATTTATATTTCAAATAGAAAATAGCTACAAAACTTATCGTCGACGCATTTTAAGCTGAGTCGTCAGACAATAAATGTCACTGAAAATCAGAATGTGTATGCAATGCAACCCGTTATCGATACTTCATTGCCTGCGCACGCGGGCTCGGTGAGTCGGCTAGCACATGTAAGGTCACGAAATGATAAGACTGCCTCCATATCACTGCCAATATAAACGATAAACGACTCAATTTAAAATGCGTCGACTATACATAAATAATAAAAAAATATCTAAATTTTTAATTCAGTTCCATATTAAAATATTTTTCTCAAAAATCGTGTATAGACGTACACGATTTTTGTATTATAATTTTTTTATTGTATTGCATTGGTAAGTTTTTTTTGATGATTAATTATCCAGTAGGTATTTACCGAGAGATTTGACAAATTCTACAGACAAGACTGAGAATCGGTAAACGGCAGAAATAGTAGATATTTGAAAAAAAAATTATAAACATTATTTGCGCCTGCGCCCGTTGTCTTAAGGTATTAAGCTTTTGTGTCTGTAATTTTATTGGTAATCACACCTGGTATATCTGAAATTAGCAATAATGTTTGACTTAGGTTTCGTCAGTTGGGCAATGTCTTTAGCACGCGTAGGTCCTTTACTTACTCGTTAAATAATTAATGGTTTAATTACGGCATTAGAAAATCTATGATATTTTATTAACTTGTTTAACGTACCGAACAAAAGCTTTCAATTTGTGAAAGTAAACATAGTGCGAATGTTCTCAATTAAGTTACGGTCGCTACGTAATATCCCAATGTCCAAGCAAACCCATTAAGGAGCCGATTAACGTGGATTACTTCGAAGCTGCGCGATTACTCCGCCAAATGAATGTTGACAGGGGTCTAGCTGCAGATGCAGTGTTCCACATTTGAGGGTATTACCACATTTTATATAAGTTTATTTTTGGTAATGGTAGGGCTTTTAGTGGTAGAGTTTGTCCGGGAAAGTGCTATCGTCACGTTTATTTTTGACACACATTATCGGTCCTGTGATGCGATTTAAGGGCAAGGTTACAGACGACCGCCTCCATGGCTTAGTGGTGTGTGCAGAAGTTCTGGTGATTCGAGTTCCGGCTGAACCGATAAAGACTTTTTAAATAAGTGCTGGCCTGGCTCGTGGCAGGCCTCGGTTATGGTTAGTTAGCACCCTACCTGCAAAGGCGTACCGATGATGAGATGTTAAGCTCTTATTACCTTTATTTATTTATTTTATTTTGTGTTTTATCCTGTGTACATAGACCTGATAAACACGTCAGGTCGTTAGTCACAGGATAGTATTTTATACGATGTAAATCTGTGTGTCGTTTGTTATTTATAAAATCACATGTTATTAATCATCAATTAGACAGATAATTATATAATATTTTGTAAACATATTCCGTAAGGTCCTAAAATAGAATGTCTAAATAGAAACCTATGTGTACGTACCTTTAAATCGACCGGTAATAATTCGTGTGCGAACAATTTTGATTCGCATTTGAATAGTTCTATGAATATTTTAGCGTTTCTATTGTTACTATCAGTTAATGTTAGTAACATTACGATTGATGCTGACTGGCTTATCGTGCTCTCCAAGACTCCGGGGTGTAAAAACCAATCTTCCGATAACTGACACGATAGCTATCACGTCTATTTATTTTAATATAGAAGAATATTACAATTAAGATTATTAGTAATCTAAACGCTATCAGGTTGTAATAATAATGGCCAGAAGTGATGCCAAAGCCATCAGACTTAGTTCTTATCATAAACATTTGATGGTGTTCTGTATAGAATCCAACATTATCACCCTAAGCTCGCCAGCTTAATTTGGAGCAGCGTAGGAGGTTGAAGCTCCAGATCTGTCATTGAAACGAGGCTTGGGTCTGGGCTGTTAATATATTAATATAATGATGTTGATGATCCAAGAGGACTAACTAAGTTCTTGGGCGATCATCTATTGCTATAGTAAAAAGAGCTAAGGTTAAAAGCTAGGCTCAGTTCTGATAACTTGATGTAAAATGCGACGTAGCGATTGATTCGTAGCGATCTGTTATCTGTGGCCTGATTGGACGGGAGTGGCTGTTAGTGCGCTCGCCGAGCAAACATCATTTGTGCGGACACCTACGAGATGACCGTGCGATGGCACCGAATCTGTATACGGTATTTTTTTTGGAAATCAATCGGAATATTAAATAAACGGCACCGTTTCTGGCGTTTATATATTCACACTAAGTTAATATCTCTCTGCCACCGTTCTTGCATTTGTGGAAATCGTGGTCCTAATCCCTACTTCGATTGAGTCCTTATTTTCGAACGGTTTCTATTAGTGGACATGGTTTTTTCTACAGCAATGTTTGATGCACCAAGCAGATGGTCCACCTGACGGTAAGTGGAAAACAGGGTATTTTTCAGGGCACGCAAGGATTTTTTTTTATTTATTTCCCAAAATTTATTTGCAAAAAACATTGGGAATTTTATTGTAAATTTTGATCATCATAAAATAACAGCTGTTACTGCCGAGAGCTGTTTTACACACTGGATAGTGCAACCTTTCCAGGTGTCGGCTATTAAATGATGCTATATTTTTATAGGTTGTAAAGAAATCGGCCTTGTATCTTTTTACAAAGCAAGCCACTTCGTATATATAAATACCAGTCATTGTTAATAATTTTAAATTCGTAAACATTGGCTTGCCTGATTGCATGGGGTTCATATTGCATATAGCCCTAATACACTTTTTTTGTATGAGGAACACTCTGTGTGCCTCTGTTGCGTTACCCCAGAGAATAATACCGTAGCGTACATTAGACACAACATATTCATGATACGCAGAGAAGGCAGTATTTCGGTCAGTGATTTTAGAAAGCCTTCTTAGAACAAAGACAAACTTATATATTTTTTTATTTACTACAAGTTGGCCTTTGACTTGTTAGGAATAGGCTAGTACATCCACGCCCCTTCGGTTTATACACGACATCGTACTGGAACGCTAAGTCGCTTGGCACTACGTCTTTATCGTACAAAATGCCGTCGATACTTTACACTCATAGATCACATTCTGTTTTACTATGGCTAAGCAGATGGCTTAGAATGCCAACTATCACAAAAAATATATATAAAAAGAGTTATCACGCGGCTCTCCCGAGGATCCAACTAAACGATGTTTGTACAACAAGCGCGCAGCTGACAGTCGATTGCGTCCAATCACAGCGACACGTATCTGATTGAAGCTTGTCACATACGATCTGCATGGTTGTCCACATAATATTATACTTAGTAATATTATCAATATTATTGATAATATGTAGGTCCATTGTTCATCATCATAATCATTATCAGCCTATTAACGAGGGATATGGAGCGTACACCCACCACGCTGCTCCAATGCGGGTTGTTGGGCTTAGGGTGATAATGTTTCATTTATTAACAATCACTATCAGATGTTGATGATAGTGACGGAGACCGACGGCTTAACGTGCTCTCCGAGGCACGGGGGTGTAATACCGCCCACTTCTCGACTCCGAGCTTGGAATGTACTGAGAATTTCATAATAATAATAATAATAATATCTTTATTTCAAATAAGGGCACATATAAAAAGTACTTATAACTAAGTTACCAAAATTCATCTTATATTATTTAGATTTTATCCTAAATAAGTAGTAAATTATGTATTCATAGAAGAATGGAAAGCTCAGAATTATTTCGTGACCCGACCCAGGATTCGAACCCAGGACCTCGTGATCGAAGCCACATAGGCTAACCACTAGACAGTCTATAACTAGGTCTAGGCCTCCCTCTTATGTATATGGAGCTCCGACCTACCATGCAGCTCAAATATGTAGGTATAAGTTACCTAAAATCTTAAATCGTAACCCACATACTTACAAATTAAAATGCTTTACTTTTAAGCTATAAGTCTGCTAGTTGTTCATTAGATTATAAATTTTACTATATGTAGTTATGGTGTACAATAAAGTATATTTTTTCTTCTAAAATTTTTACAGTAAGTATCTGATTAATCCAAGCCATTTTGTGCAAGTGGAAAATCTTCTGTCATAGACTAACACTTTTTAGGACATGCAGGGAATGTAGAAAGGTAGAATGTACATTACGCTGGACACTCAGTTATTCTAGATCTACGGTCTACTACCTACTACTCCAACAATAGTGCACTTTACAATACGTTCTACAAATACATTTAACTCTTTAATATTATTAAAATAAAAATTCCTTCACTTTACAAAAGCAATTTCTAACATTAATCAACACAGTGTTAAAGTATTGCTTAATCACTTTTTAATATAAGCCCGTTCCGCCAACTCTTTACTGGCAGTCAAATTATTGAGATCTTTAATAAACAAAAGGCAAAACATTAATCATGGCGCAGCTTGGAACTAAGGGGCATACGAAGAAATCCAATTTTCTAGAATGGTTCCACGAATTTGGAATTGGAAAACTTCCAGATTTCTAACGTCCGTGATAGAGACTCAGTACGCGGCCGTATTAGGGAATTCCTTTTATTTTGAATTAGAAAACCTATTACACGATGTAATGAGGTAATTAGGTAGTATTACAAAAAAAATATATAAAATACAGTTGGTACATAATACTGCATTGCTGGTCTAAATCTAGCCATATTAAGTACTAGCAGTCGCAGTTTTACCCGCCTAGTTCCCTTTCCCGTGTGAATCTGTCAGTCCCCTTGAGTCTGGTTATCGTATACAAAAGTTACAATCCGATTGGTAGTTTCAGTGATTAGTTCTAACAAACAGACAGACAAACACAAACAAGTTTTATTTTATGATGTAAGTACTGTGTATACTTTACGATGTATATAAAATGAAGTCCCATGCCTTCGTCCGATAGTTAGAATATAAGTACCTACAGTACACACGTAACTTACGGTAACAGTACCATCACTGTACTATAAATCACAATCAGTACAACAAAGGTGCATTTTAGCTCGGAACTGGAGCATTATCAAGAATAATTACACCATGTCGAAGTTACTACAACTCGCGATTGTTATAAATGGTCTATCGGTAAGATACTTCTTCTATAAAGTAAATTTTATTTTGTTCAGGTAGCTTCTTTTAGTTTTAAAAGTCGGAGGGCAATAGGTGCAATAACCGTTTAACTATTAACAAAATAATTAGCTCAAATAAAGATAATATTGTGTAAAAAGTAAAACAATATTATAAGCAGAAAAGATGGAGAATTGCAACTTAATTTCTATTATTTATTTATTTACAATTCTTTTTAAAATTTTTAACAATGATTATAAAAATTATAAAAAAAACACTACTAAAAAATATTATCATAATTATATTATTATACGGTATAAACAATATACATACATGCCTCATTTCTCTCATAGAATAGGGGATTTTTTGAACTAAGACCCCGCACTTGCTTAATAATTGTCACTGTAAGCCCGACAACTCGAATTAATAATATTTCAAAAATTACCAATCACTATCCGATGTTGATAATAGTGACCGAGACCGACGGCGTAACTTGCTCTCTGCAGCACAGTTCCCGATTCCGGACTAAGAATTTACTAAATCCTTAGTAGAAAAATTAACTTAAAATAATTCCGCAATCTGAGCCAGGATTCAAATTAAGGACTTTGTGATCGGAGCCACAGAGACCCTCTAACTACTCGATCTATGGCGCAGTCGGTTAGCTGATGGTTAGATTAGTTTAGTAGTATCAGAGTTCGATCCGATCTCTGTCCATGAACGTAAAGCGTAACTTATAGGCCTCGTGTAACTGCAATTCCGTCGGCAACCACGTCCTTTCCGAGTAGCAGGAGTTCAAAAAGTATGCTTAGCGGTAGAAATTACTACGGTTGTACTCCTCGACGAGTTCTGACACAAAAGCTCTTACTAATAGGAACTGATTGAGGACCGTTCACCTCATGGCAAGTGGAGAACCACCACTTTAGATAATTAGGCAGGCAAGGTACACGTCATATAAAGTGCCGCCTTGTGTCCATCAACATAAGGCAAAGATAATAAGTCTCGAGTTCTTGTAATTGCACCGAGAACATTACCCTTCAGACTGGACTAAAAATAATGCTTCGTAATACTAATAAGTATGACGGTATTCCAAGATGAAATTGACTGATCGAAAAGAGCCGGAAATGCGCAACGATCATCCGAAGTGTGCGATGACTCCAATATGTATTGTAGCTAATATCCTTATAACAACTTATCCTTATTACAGCATCTCAAATGATCCCGCGGTAAGCGCTTATATCTCGAGCTGCTGAATATTCCCGTTGCAATTACATTAATGGCTGCCACCGGCGTGTTTCAGTCGCTGAATCCGAACCGGCATTAAGTCGGATTACGAGCCTTATTATAGCGTCCCGCCTGCTGTTTTCAATTTCTCAAGGATTTTTCATTTGATACTTAATACTGGGATGATACGAGTTAATCCCTTTTTTTATTTGATAAATTAGCATTTTACTGCAACTTTATTCTATTTTCTGTGTCTATCGTTTTGTTGCTTTTACGTGTCTATGTGTCCTTCTGTAATACCATTGCTTTTAAACGCATGGACTGATTATTATGATCCAGATTTTTTATTTGAAAACTGACGTTGATTAAGTTGGATGATTCCTAGTTGTAAACTCCCTATATTTTACCGATAAACTTATCCAAAGATATGCAGTAGTCATTGGCCCAGCCCCGAAACCAAAATGTTAATAAATAATAGTTTAAAAAAACTAAAAACACGCTTTTTATAGAAACCCAAACTAAAAAATAGAAAATAAATTTTAATAAATTTAAATTAAGAATAGTGTTAAAATTTTCATTAACTATAAATTAATAATAGTGTAAATAAAAAAAAATTATTTTATTTTAAAAAAAGCGTGGGGTGGATGGTGTCAATATATATAAATATTTTATTGACAGATATGAGTAGAGTGATTATCACTTTGATAATATCTTAAAAAGCACCCCACGCTTTTTTTAAAATAAAATAATTTTTTTTTATTTACACTATTATTAATTTATAGTTAATGAAAATTTTAACACTATTCTTAATTTAAATTTATTAAAATTTATTTTCTATTTTTTAGTTTGGGTTTCTATAAAAAGCGTGTTTTTAGTTTTTTAAACTATTATTTGTTGATTATCAAAAATATTCATACTATGTTTCATAGTAAGCGTCGACATCGAATTCACATTCGATGTTTACAATTCTTATTTTTACTTACAATCTGTACCCGCATTTGCCTGTGCCCCACCCTTAGCACAGTGACCAAGGAAACCACAGAAACCTGGCCAGAGTACAGTCGGCACGGGAGCGAGCCTTGGAAGTCGCAGAAAAACTGCGACTGCCAGGGCTCGAACACTTAAACCGCTCGGCCACACAGTCGATAGTAATTTATTTATTAGTGAGAGTAAAATAATTATTTATAAATATTATAAATACGGGGAATCGGAGTTCAATTTCGGAGAGGGAGCCTGAGAAACGGCTACCAGAACCAAGGAAGGCCGCAGGCGCGCAGATTACCCACGGAGAGTTACATACTGACATACTGACATACTGACAAACTGACATACAAGTGAAGCTAATAAAAAGCGTGTAAAAAAAGGCTAGTAAAAATAAATTTTACTGAGATCATCTTAAATAAAAGCTACAAGGTTCATAAATGTAGCTTTCAAAGACCCCAAATTACCACGGATAAATAGAAAGTGCCTTATAAAATAACAATTACTTACCAAAACATCCGAATACACTCTTCAGTTAATTACAACGTTGAATAAGTAAAGGCGTCTGTAACACAAAGATAACGGCAAAGCCCAAGTTGGCGGCTTAATTGACGCTCCCCTAAAGAAACTTGAAAATATTAATATTTGTCAAGCGGCCCTTGATATTCGAAAAAAAATCTACTTTATAAAACTCTGCTACTGCTAGTCATTGCCTGAGCTTAATAACTATATCAGTAACTAAAATTCAAACTCATTTATTTCAAGTAGGTTTAGTTCACAAGTATTTTTGAAACGTTATGTTAGCCAAGTAGATTATTTATTTATTGCGACTCTACCATCTGCTGGAAAAGGCAGGTTTTGCCGAGAACTCATCAGCTGTTGTTATTCTCGTTAGCAAAGAGTTTTCAGAAGACTGTCCTCATGTAACTCAACTTTGATCATCGCCCAATTGTAATAAAACAACTGACCAGCCATGCATTTCTTCTTTTACTTGGCGAGCCTAGTATAATAAAGTTTAAATATGTAACAATCACCATCAGATGTTTATGTTAATAATCTAGACTAAAAACTTAAAACGCTCAGGGTCTGAGGTCCAGGGCTGTTATACCAACTACCCAACTTCAGGATACTGTAATTTTTTTTGTTAGAAAAATACCTAATGTTTTATTGTTAAATCAAAGACTTGAACATTGTTTACCTAAAATTTAAAATTGCATTAGATATAACAAAAAATAGAACCGACTCAAAACGCACTAAAAAGTAAAAAATAACTGTCATTTAGTTGCTTTAATTTGCTTAACCATATCTATGAAGTCGGTGCCAGCCAAGTTTAAGGAACATTTATTTTACGTAGTAAAGCAGTTTGTGGGTTCTAGGTAACGTCCTTAAAGGAGAAACCTTGGCTGGCACCGACTCATAGATATGCTTAAGTAAATTAAAGTAAGTAAATGACACAGTTATTTTTAACTTTTTAATGCGTTTTGAGTCGGTTCTATTTTTTAACGAACTCGTACTATACTGTCATAGTATTATACGGCACTAGTAGCTAGTAAGCTACCGATACCAAGACAAAGACCGAAATCGCTGTAAGCGTGCCTTAAAAATTTGATGAGTTCCTTCAATTTCCCCAAGATATCATCATCAGATCCTAACATGATGACAATGGGCCCACCTTGGAAGTATGCCCTTTCTATTAAAAAAAATAATAAAAAGAATTATCAAAATCGAACAACTCTGTAAAAAGTTATGCGTGGTCATACATAAAAAAATAAAAAAAAATATATGTGTTGAATTGAGAACCTCCTCCGTTTTTTTTTCGTCGGTTAAAAAACGACGCACGAGGCTTTTTGAAATTAAACTTGTACTTTTAAAAATTTGTATCTTGCCCTTTCATATCAATGTTGCTTGTTTCTTGAATTAATACGTTTCAAGAGGCTGGAGGACGTTAGTCTTTAAATTAGTACCACACAGGCCTAAGGTCTAGACACTAATTAGGCGTTTAGATCGGCGACGTTACGAGCGTACAGTAAAAAAATGCTGATATTAAATTAATATTCATTAAACTTCTGCAGATTTTTTTACGAAAATAAGCAATCTAGGAATCCCGACACGCTAGAGTAACATAAATAGAACTAGTATCTGCAGAAATTGCCAAATGTCTAAAAAGCTTAAAGAAAAATAAGAAAATCTAAGAAACCCATACGGCTTTTTTATGTCAAACAGCTGAGATTTTAGGCATATGAAAATACAATAAATAAAGTATTATTTTCACTTTTATATTTTTATTGTTTTGGTAATAAATTAGTGGAAGTTCCCGGAAAGTAATATCAATCATTCGAAATGTTAATAATATTTTTGTTTCTTTGTAGGACAAGGTGAGATAAATCTCTTTCGAAAATTGCTTTTCTGATCGAAAAATTTCACGTGAAAGGAATATAAATAAAAACACACTCATAAATAAAACACATACAGCAATTTAAAAATAAAGTATTCATGCAATATTTTTCAATGTAAATTGCAGTGGAACATTTCTTTTTATGGCAACACTGAATAATCTGTCACTATCAGGGGAAATCCCTGTTATATTACGTAAGGCCTCACCTTTGTTGGTAACAGGGAAAAATGGTGATTCTCAACCTAAGCGTTATACAACCTCCTTAGAATCGCGTAGATTGTGAGACATTTATACTCAAATACTGTTTCAGGAGCACGACATTTAAAACTATTAACTATATCTTTTGTTATTATATTCCACCTACCGGTTGATACTTGCACAAACTAGTGTAACACACTTTCACTAACTCAGCAAAATCCAAATTATTCATAAAGAAATAGCATTTAAATGTTGTTGTCAAAATAACTGATTTCAGTCGCGTTATTTAAGTTTTTATTGTTTGTTGCTGTTGTTACTATAACATCATATGAGAGTGAGACAACTAAAATAGAGATAAAAAATAAAGATCATTATTATTATTATACTTTATTTGTACACCACAAGTAAATAATAAAAAAAATAATATTGATCATTCATACCTTACCAGAAGATAGACGCCCACTGTTGCATGTAGGTCTCTTGTTAAGGCAAGTCTCTTACATACACCACAAGCTTGCTTAAGCTAAGCTAGGGCTTAGTGAAGGGTCGACCAATATTGTGTTTTCCGGTACAGAGTCACTGTTTTACCTTTTTGGGACTTCAACGTCCAACGGCTCTTCAAACTATAATATGGTCAGCCCATTGCCAATTTAGCTTTGCGACTTGTTTAGCAAATTTTAATTTTTTCCGCAAATAAAACAATTACTTAATCCCATCGTAGTCGTGTCTAAGCATGTAAAGTGACGTAAACCAGAGAACAAATGGCGCCGTCAGCCACAGTGCGTGCACCGTCACGGTCTCCAGTCTATCATGGCCACCACATGCTGATTTTACACTCGGGTACACTTCTTGGAAAATATTTTATTTTATACGAACACGGTATATTATTTATTGTCTCGTCTAGAAACTTCCACGTTAAGTTTTAAACCAACGGACTATATTTTTTTATTATAGAAATGAACAATCTCAATGTAGTCAGTTCATACTGTGAAATTGATTTGTGGAATGACTTGCATCTTTACTCTTTCTTAATCTATTTATTTATTTTATTTGTATGCTATATATTTAAAAGTGCTGTATTCTTTAGTATTAGGCAATGTAACTAAAAGAATTACATGTAACATTTGATTTTTTGTTTAATTATGCAACGGAAAAAATCCTGTGATTTGGTTGTGTCCTGTAGATTTTTTTCAGAGACACAAGTGAAAACATGCAATTTGTCTCTGTATAACGATTATAATTAAAACGACGAATTATACTTAAAACACACGGATATTACGAGAAATTATTTATAAATATAAAACACAAATAAGTTAATTCTTAAAATTATTATTGTCCAAAAAAATATAAGGTGAATAAAAAAATATTTTAGATCTCAATAAATAAACACAACAAATTATCCAGCATTTAATATAAATCGAAGATCTAAACAATCCGCTAGCTAAATTTTTGAACACACAAAACTGAAAAATAAAAGCAGTAAAATTCAACAAGAGATAATTGGGCTTGCCTGATATTTCAGCTTGATTAATAACATTATAAATCAGCCCGGAATCCCGGCCTTAATGCGAAAATAAAAACGGCAATTTAGATTAAACAAGACGATTTTGGCTTTTGTAAAATTAATAATGTATTTTTTAACGCGCCATAAAAGGAATGTTACAGGAATATGTCGCGTGATAACGCCGTGTGTGCTGTTGTGCTGCATAATGTGTTTAGAGCAGTGTATGATTCAAAGAATATTCAATACGCTTACGGGGTACTGTCTGTTATATGTTGTTGATTGGGTAATAAACATCCGTACAAACTTTCGCATAATATATGATACTTGTACTTACAAGTATATATATATATAATATACATCTAATACACATACAACCTACTAAGAAAACCAATGTAGCCGTATTAATAAACTGTAAAATACTCCAATTATAATAATCAACTAATATTCCATGAATAATGGTCGAAATTCAATGTAAGAAACTAGTAGAAAGTTTGATTCAATTGATTTGTTCAAGAAAGACAAGAACCATCGTTGCATCAAAGAGATCGCGTAAAACTTCAAAAAGTTATAATTTGCATTTTCTTGAAAATATGAAGGCAAGTTATGTGAACCATAGCCTGGCAAGCTCTCAGCTTAATTATAATAAACGAAAAAGCGAATACGACTCGCTTTTTCGAGTTTAATAACAACACTATTCAGAATTAAAGACTAATTTTCAGCGTTGAGGAAATAAAAATTGAAAAGCAACAACGCAGTAACAAGTGGGAGGCGAGTACCGTTGCCTTTATACTTTAATACTGACGACGACACTCCCATTCCGTGGAATTTTACTCTAAATTATACTGTAAGAGCTGGTGAACTATTGTACTCTTTCTTTGCGACTCTTACAGCAGCACTCAAACATGAAACGGTTTTTATACTTTAATTTTTAAAAGAACCTATTATACGGTATTTACATTTTATTAAACGTTGTTTCGGATGTTTTAAATTATAGTGGAGATTAGATATAATCTAAATATGAGTAGTATTTAAAGTGAATGCAAAATTTTTCTCTTAAATACAATGAAATAACTAATTTTATGTTTTTATTATTTTTTATTGAGAAAGAATTCAATAAAGAACTTAAGCTAACTTTTATGTTATATAATTATTAATTATCCACCGCTGATTAATAGCCGCTCATGTAAATCACTAAAATAGCAAACTGAGTTTTTGTAATAAAACATGTATGTTTTATAAACTCATTTTAAAAACTGCACATTCGTGGCAGGTTTCGTTATTTCTTGAATATTAATAACTTAGAGTAAAATTTTCTCATTTTTTGTGACTTTTCAGCGTCGAATGCAGATTAATATTTCAGCAAGACAGAAAGTATCAACAAAGATAATTATTTCCATAATTTTACGTTTATTATACGCTTTATATTAAGGTTCTTTGAAAGTCACTAACTCTCATACTACATGTCAAATTACCTTTTTGAGAGCAATCTCTCTAAATATTAATTATGTGTTTTCGTATTCCTTGACTTTGTTTGTTTTCCTTAAAGAGTGACATCCCAACATGCTGTCTTATATCTTAAAACATGTGTTCATCGTCGAGATAGCAATCGAAACATCGACTGATGCGGTAAACGACCATTTTGACAATTTAGGTATATGTTCAGTTTTAAAATCACGCAAATACAGTGAATTCCATGATTAATCTTTGAAATGCTGTACAAAATCCGAGTTCTACTTCGAAAGAAAGATATTATAAATTGAATTATTAAAATAGGTTGAAGTTTTTTTCGTCGCTGCGTCGGCGTTGAGGTTCTGTGTAGAATGATAATAGAGGTCTTCAGAATGACATAAAATTTAATCAAAACTTGGGCTTATTTTACTTATTAATGTTAGTGTTAATTTTTTAACGGACGAAAAAAAACGGAGGAGGTTCTTAATTAGACACGTATATTTTTTTTCTCTGTTGAATTTTGGTATTATTTTATTATTGAAAAAAAATCTTCTGTCTATTCTGCAAAACAAAATTTCTATCAATACAGATTAAAATTTGATATACCCGCACGGTCAATCCATGCAATGCTAAGATATTCGTCTCTCAGTACACAACAGTAGCTTATGAATGGTTGCATACTAGGTCTAAAAACTTGAGTGCATTTTATAACTCGAACGAAATGAGAGTGAGTAATGTTTGTACTATTTACCCGACTGCGTCAGAAGGAGGGTAATGTTTTTCAAGCGTATGTATGTATGTATGTATGCCCATTTCTTCGGCACGCGCTACAGCCTAAACGGCTGACATGCGAGGTGTCTTTAAATTAGGCTAAATTGTGGAAGTGACATAGGCTATATGAATTTTCAAAATGGCGACGGTAATTTTTTTTATTTTTATTTATCGACTACAAGTTGTCCCTTGACTGCTATCACACCTGATGTTAAGCGATGATGCAGTCTAAGATGGAAGCGGGCTAACTTGTTAGGAGTGGGACGAAAATTCACACCCCTTTCGGTAAATGGGGGAAAAAAGGGGAGACGTATGCATTTTTTCTTTTATCCTAGCAATATGGGTTAAAATGAAAGGTCGTAAAAAGACCATTTCAAAAATATAAATATTATAACATGTTTATATTACTGTTTTAACAAGCAATGTCAAAAAGCGTACCATCTCATTTCTATACCACAAATTAAAACTAAAAAGTACTTAGAATCTTATATCTTATCTTATAGATATAGTGATCCTTGTTTTTCTCTTTTCAGTTCATAACTTCTAAGCATTTGGGTTTGTTGGTTTTATAATAATAATTATACAATGAAATTTTTATACATTACCTCTACTATTAGACGATGACTTGATCGCTAAGTATGAATGTCATAAGACGTTCCAGTCACTCGGGAGGCGATAGAGAGAGTAGTGTTTGGAGTATCTATCTTCCCGTGAATGAACCAAAAATGAAGACATCCGCAGAAGAGTTAAAGGAGTCGACATTGAATGTGAAGCGCAAAACTGAAGCAGCAATGGGCGGGGCACGTAGTTCGAAGAGCTGATGGACGTAGCAGGCCCAAGGTGCTAGAATTGTGACCACGTACTCACAGAATCGCATATGTTGCTTAGCCTATGTCCAGCATTGGACGTCTATCGGCTGATGCGATGAAATTGATGATAAAGTTGTCGATAATCAGTTATGTAATATTCATAAATGATAATATACATACAACAGTTCACAATGAAAGGATAATCACATCTTATACTTGTTTATTATTGCATTGGAATATTAATATTATTATTATTATTATTATACCGTATTAGGTTCTAGTTTACAATTAAAGCCACTGGTAATGGAGGCAAAACAATTCCAATTTATCACAGTTCGATACGGAATGGGATGCAAAGCTGCGCTCCGTTTGTGGCTTATCTGTTTTGTTTTAATACCGAATTAACATAGTTGTATGTATATTTTAACCAATTTATTATTTTCAAATGTCGAAGACATGCAGTGAATATAATTATTTTTTTAAGATAAACTCGTAAGTAGAACTTTAACTAAAATATTATTGTGTAATTTTCATCCTTTTACTTTATTTTTATATGTCTTCCTTTGGAATACAAGGCATAAGGAACTTAGCAGCTCAAAAGGCGGCCGGAATATCCATTACTACCCAAAATTATTTCTACGCGTTTCTGGTAGCTGGGCTACGCGCACACTTAAGCAATCTTTCTCAACTCAGACATACTCAGACAGGCGACGGATAACTCCAATAAATCGCCCAGAATTTTCTTGTTTAAAGTGGTACGCTACGCTCATCTGGCCTTCAACGCCGGAGAGAGTTTTGTTGGTCGTGATGTCATTACAATCAGTAGGAACTAGGGGCATTCCAAAATCTTTCACTTGTCACCATAGTGCGAACTGAATAAGAGTATATTTTTATACTCTGGCGCAAGGGAAGTTTAAATATAATCGTTGGTTCAGTAAAGAAAGTACCAAAACGTTTCCATGCTCCAAATGCTAAGTTTTGCAATTAAAATTAATTGCCGGAACGCTATGTTGTCGGTTTTTGAATGGCTGATAGGTACAGGGGTACGGTTCTTTGCTAATTTTATCCTAATTTAATTTATTAATTCTTACCAGATGTCGTAAATACTCGTATAAATAGTACCAAAATCATTTTCTTATGTTAAATAACGTCAAGAAAATTGCTTGCTTTTTAAAAATGTTAACAGATCTAATGGGGTAACTAGCAACTAAATCTACTTTCCTTAAAAAACAATAACTACGTATTGAATTGTAAGGTCAACTGTCATTGTCTGTCGATGGTTTTATTGCATCTGGTAGAAAAACAGCATCCTTGCATGGTACGAAGTTAGTTCCCCCCTCTGCTGCTCTCATTGATGGACTGAGACCATCTCATACGGTGCACTAAACCACCAGTAGCAGAACCACTCGCGTAAGTAAAAAACATTGTTAGAATTTTAAAAAAATGTAAATAAACATAAATGAGAGAAACTATGTATATTATAAATCAGCTAATTTTTAAAGTATATTCCTAAAATTATTTTTCCTAATCCTCCGAATAAAAAACACCAATTAATAGTTGTCAGAACCAAAATTATTTAAACAAAATTATGTTTCTAGCGAGATGAATACGTTACTACGCAGAAATTAATTTTATATGAAACAAGATTCCAGAAAATGTTCTATTAAATATTCTACGTATCTAATATAGAATAGTTTCAATTTTAGAATTCCTCGTTTGTTGCACAGTTTCCGATATTAATACCGAACTCATCAGGCGTTTTGTCCACTACGAAAGTTTGCCAAAGTTTTAGCCTCAGCTTATATTATCTGGGTTGGATTATTAATCACTTTCGACATACTGGTATCCTCCGTGGCATGTACATATGAATGCTTCCATCAAAATAAATATAATTTATTACTATTTCATCTTCATCATTATCAGCCTATTTTAACTTTTTACTACAGGATTAGGCCTTTCTCTTTGTTTACCAAATGGAGCTCAGACCCACCACGCGCAGCTACAATGTACTGAACTGATAATATTTACTCTTGTAAAGATTACAAGGACAACTACCATTTGATGGTGATTGACGAAGAGCATCTGAGAAGAGGGATGAGAATTTTTTGCGGAAGAAAAGGTCAATATTTTGTAGTCCGACCCAGAATTTGAACCCTTGACATTGTGATTGCGTTATGAGAACTAAAAGTATATACAAGTTATCAGATTCAGCTATTAACGGAAAGGATATTATGTTTTTACTACAAAATTTATCGAAACAATACGGGGAAAATAAAATTAAACCATTTAATTGCAGTAGCCACAACCACTTTAATTAATAAATCTAAAAAATCAACATTCATAAAATCAAAGATATTCAGAATAATCTCACCGCCTATCTACGGAGTGCACAGAAATAAAAACGAATGACCCCAAACAATACAAAACCCTATAAAGTCCACGGTCCGATTAGCTGATAAGTTACGTCCTCCTTTTTATCCCCGACCATCCCCAAGTCTCGCGCCGCTCGTATCCCCGTCATTAGAAAGCAATACTTATCTTTTTTCTACAAAACCGTGACGTCAATGTAGTCGCGCACAAAGGTGAATGGCCGCTGTGGGAACGGAGCTACGGAATTATATCCGATATTTACGCTAAGCCAAAGGTAAGATAAGTTTACTCCGAGGGTAGCGCACACTGATGTGAGGATATCATCATTAGTCTATTAATTATGGCCCATTGCAAGGTTATCTGTCTTATAGGGTATGAAGAGTTTTCAGAGTAGCGAAAGCGGATTAAGGGTTAATACTATTTGATGCTGCACTGATAACTATGAGAAGTTTATGATACTAGCAGAGTTCGATTATTTGACGTGATCTCAGTTATAAACCACCAATGTTCCAACCACAGAATATATAAATTCGTTAGGTTTAGGAACTCTTTTCCAGATTTTTTCGGAAATAAGAAAATTTAATATTTATCCTGCCTGATCTAGAATTTGAACCCAGGACCAGGATCACAAAGCTTTATTAAAATACAAGTTGTGGTAGTATAAGTAGTAGTTGTTTCTAATTTTAATTTATTGTTTTATTAGGAACACAACAAAGGTAATATTATGTTTAATTTATAACAATATCCCATAGCAGGACACATACAACATTTTCGCCTTTAATAAGAGAGAGGGATATAGTGACACATCCATTAAATCTATACTCGTTCCCAGCGCAACGGGTGCGGGAATAAATTTCACAAATCCGCGTACGGTTGCCGTTGATATACATCGGGGCCTAATGCACCAATATGTCCCCTCAGCTTACGTGACGCTGCCGGGATACGGCCGCGATTAACGTGATCTAACAGCGATACTTTACACTGTTTATGTTGTTCCAAGTTCTTATTAAAGTTTTAGTTACTGATGACCTCTCTGGTGAAAATAGTGATACTTTGCTTTACAACCGAGGGAACTTGTGTTCGTTTCAATTTCGTGTCCATTTAAGATTTTTTGTTTTATGGGATTTGTAGTTTTTGACGTCTGTAATTTTAGGATTTATTTTCTAATCGTATTGACTAGTCCGCTCCGTCCTTGGAGGGTCTACGCTCCATATCCCCTCTCCTACAAGAAAGGCGCCTGTAGTAGACCGTTAAAAGACTGACATTGATTATTGTATTAACTCACGTTTGATGACAGACTCGGCTTCTTCATTATAGTCATTTTTAGTTTTTTTATCAAATTCAAAGAGCTCTAGTTAAAATTAAAAACGGTAAGGCCGGTGGTGAAGACGGGATATTACCAACATTCTCAGCTCTAATCATTAAACTATGAAAATTATGGGTTGTAAGGCAGATTAAGTGCACTGTCTCAAATCTAGTACAAAGTCTTTAAAAGGAGGTTTATAGAAAAGTCAACAGAATATAAAATACCATTACGGCTCGGTTCGTCGACTACTAACGAAGGGTTTCGACTGTGTGGAAACCTGGGCAGTTCAACTGCTTTAATGCGAGAGTAGATCATAGATATAATAGCATCATAGCTAGTATCTACAAAAACGCGACTCTTAAAGTGGCAATACCACAGCATACGCGTCCAGTCACTATAAAGAGAGGTGTTCGCCAAGGTGATACAATGTCACCGAAACTTTTCACCTTAGTACTGGAAGATGTCTTCAAACAACTAAAATGGGAAAACAAAGGTTTACACATAACCGGACAGAAGTTAGCAATCTAGTTGCTGATTTGTTACAAATGAATTTAGAAAAAACGAAGTACATGACTACAGAAACAACATGGATTGTAGTAGACGGTGAAACCATCGAGCAAGTTGACAAGTACATCTACCTAGGCCAAGAAATAAAAATGGGCAAGGGGAACCAGGCCAACGAAATTTCTTTCAAAATGAATCTCACTTGTCGCCAAAAAGCACGTATATTTAATCAGTGCATCCTGCCAGTCCTAACCTATGGAGCTGAAACTTGGGTAACCACTAAAGATATTCTTCACAAACTTAGTGTAGCCGAAAGGGCGATGGAAAGGAAACTGGTAGGAGTCACTCTCATTAGAATGGCGACCGTGGGACCGCAAACGGCCTGTGGGAAGACCACAAATGAGGTGGAAGGACGACATCATTAAAGTAGCGGGCAGTAATTGGATTTTGACTGCCCAAAATAGAAAGAAATGGAAGAGGTTGAAGGAGGCCTACACCAGAATGAAAAACATAATACTAAACTAAAAAAACAATTGTAACATAGACGTGTCGTGTCACTGACACAAACATATCCATTTTTAGGGTTCCGTACCTAAAAAGGAAAAACAGAACCATTTTAGGATCACCTCGTTGTCCTGTCTGTCAAGACCCTTTTTCTCGGGAACACGTGAAAGAATCAAACTGAAATTTATATTAAATACTCAAATCTACTGTCCTTTAGAGTCGTGAAAAAATCAAGCTTCAAGGCTAAGGCAATCAAAAGATACAGCCGTTTATGCCAAAAATTTCCCCAATTTTCGACATGGTAAAGTAAATAAAACCTAACGGGTAGTTTCCGTAAACTTAGAATCTTGCAATTTGGTACGAAGCAACGTCATATAGCACAGATAATGGAAAAATTACGAAATCTGTAAATTTTTAGTTACATCATGTAAAAAATATTTTTAATAATTTACACTTACCCCCTTTTCTCATGAACGCGTAAAGGTATTAAATTGAAATTCATATCAAATACTTGGCTCTATAATACCTTTAAGCTATAACAAAATAAAACTTTTATGTCAACACAGTCAAAGGATATAGAAATATAAGCCGCATATTTAACTCACATCTAGACGGAAATAAACCAAAACCTAACGGGTAGTTCCCGTAAACTTAGAATCTTGAAATTTGGTACGAAGCAACGTTATATAGCACAGGTAATGGAAAAATTACGAAATCTGTAAATTTTCTAGTTACATCATATAATAAAAATATATTTAATAATTTACACTTACCCCCTTTGCTAATGGACGCGTAGTCCGTAGTTACTACTACGGACTACGCGTCCATTAGCAAAGGGCGTAGCGTAGCGTAGTATTCAATTGAAATTTACATCTAATACTGAAATCTACTTTTATCTTTAAGCTGTATCAAAATCAAACTTCTATGTCAACGCAATCAAAACATATAGCATAATCCGCATATTTAACTCTCTAATACTCGCAGCAAGTCCTAGAATCTTGAAATTTTGCATAAAGCAATGTTTAGGAATAATTCCGAAAGCCTTAAAATTTACGGAACCCTCGGTGCGCGAGTCCGACTCGCACTTGGCTGGTTTTTTATATTTTGACAATAGCATTTTTGTTTTTTTGTTTGTAAAATATAGATGTTCCTAACATAAATCCAATGCGCTAGCAGCATGCAGGAATGGAACATTAGGTCCGGGCAAATAATATGTTATGCTACTTTATTAGATCGTCTCTTGAAAATGTTGCCAACAATTTAGATCCAAAAGCGTATTGTTTTATATCACTAACCAATGCGTGCAATTTTGTATGCGTGAAGTCAAGCAACTGGTCTTCCTTACATTAGTCTCGTTGAAGAATGCCTGTTCTGTGACTTTTGTAAATTTGATACGATAAAACAAAATTATTTTTATGTAAAGTAATACCAAATCGGACCTTTCACAGTCATCAGCTTTCATAAAGAGCAATGCTTCTAATTGTTCATGCCAATATTTTTAAACTCTATCAAAGTGTTCTACGTGGATCTTTGTTTTACCGAAAAAAAATTATATAAGGCTGATACCACATCCAATCAAGACTGCACTCATTATGCTAAATGGAATACATGCTTGTGTTTAGGGGACCATACAGGATGATGTCGACGTATTATATTGCACCCGCGAGTCATTTCGCTTCACTCCTAGCTAATAAGCGTGGTGGATTCTATGCCAACACATATTGCCAATGGTTGTTGGCAATGGCAATTAGTATTAGCAATGGTTTTAACTGATATTGACATTTCGATTATGTACATTATAACGATTAAATATGAGTTGCGGACTCTCTAAAAACGATTTTCATTATCCATCTGGACATTGTACGTCATACGACTTTTTAACATGTAATGATTTTATCTAACTTTTATATGACGAGATATCCCATCCCGTGTTTGGTATCAAAAGATCGGTGTTAGCTGGCACATTACAAATATATACTCATATCATATTGTTTAGTTAGCCGTGGTGGCTCTTACTGTATACCTACTATGATGTCTTGATGCAACTCCGGTTCTACCTTAACCATTTTTGTACCCATGCATTTCGGGATTTCTGCCTGAATGACTTCCTTGTTTTGTCTATTGTTATGTAGTCGGATTATTTTTATTTTTTTTATTTAAATATATTCAGCTTTTATTTAAAATAGCAACAATAAAAATAGATATGCAAACACAAGCATCATCGCATTTCGCTAAAATACCATGAGTCTGTCATATCTACAGTTGGAAGAGGGACTGAATGTCGCGAGATAACATATTATAAATACCCGAGTCTACACTCGCTTACTCCATTGCTAAAATTATCATCTCAAATGTTATGTAAATGAAGCTAAGAGCATGGAGTTTTGCCCCGCGTTTCTTTATTTATTTATGGATACGTCGCTGACTAACTCCGTAGTGTTACGAACCACTTGCTTGGAAATAGCTTTATTATTTAAATCAAGTTTACTCGTAACCTGTGGCCCAGTGGTTGGCGTATGTGGTTCCAGATGATATAATTGGAATCATCTTTCATCTTTCGTCGTTTTTTTTTTTTAAATTTCAAATCGTAGTTGCGAAGTCGCCTACTAGTACTAGTACTTGTTTCTAAATCTGTGTGAGCAACTATAGCCGTTGGTCCCGGTCATTGCGATTAACTTCTGATAGTGATCGTTTCAGAGTCAAACGTCATCACCCTAAGAACAAAGGATATTATGAACCACGCTGCTTCAATGCGGGTTGGTATATCTCACACTCGTAATTATCTTCATATCAATCTTAATAATTATTTAAACTAAAACCTTCATATTTATTCTTATAGATTTCAAAATGTATTCCATTTTATATTGAAAACACATTCTACGTGACATTATAGTTATGTAGATAGTATAATGAACCTTTAAAGACCTCTTGTTTGTTGGAAATTGTGTTTGTCTTGCAAAGATTTAATGAAAAGTTATGCCTCGAGGCGTTTGTCTTCCAGCCAATGTTTGAATCGAGCTTCTTTAGAGTTTCATAGTGGATTCGGATTTTATATCTTTTAAAAAACACATCTTTTATTTAAAACCTATAACCATGATTAAAAATTTTGAAATGCTATGACCAGATCTAGTGGTTAACCTAGGCTTTATTTTATTCAGATATTAAATCAACCAAAAATATCTTCGAAATAATACCTTTTACCAGCTGATGTACCCCACACCGATGTTATTAAATGGTTTGGGGTACATCAGCTGTATAGGACAAAGAAATTTTTTTTTACTTAGGTACATATTTTACTATATGAATGTAAGAACCTATTGTATTTTTTAGTAAGATCTACAAAATTTTAATACTATGAGACTTCGACGTCTTTTTTCTTGCAAGAATCTAGAAGTGGATAAGACTTTGCACGTTTTTGCTCATTCTGTCTCCTCAAATTTTCTTAGCATGGAATCTAAACTATACAAATACCTATACTTATTACTATAACACCAATATCGAAGGGTTTGCTGTTGCGCTCTCACTTAAATTTACGTTTACATTAAGATTCTGCACGAAATGTTTACAAAACTTTTACATTTGCACGACTGATGTAGGGTTGGTGTGAAATAGCAATTTGTACAAAGTTGTGCAATTGAAACTCCGATATTATAATCTCGGTTGCATTTGTGGTTGTTTTTGCCGCATTCGGCCATTAAACGTTTATATCTCCGCAGAACAGTCGACGGCTTTTCGGTACAAGAAACATTGATTTCGTATCATACCATATTCGTATTGCACTCTATTACCAAGCGATACGGTCTAATTTCTACATTAATTAAGACACCTTACGCCCTTTTGGTTTTTGGTAAAATTAAAGCTTCTCGTAGTAATTACGATAAGTTCATTTTGATAGCGCTAAACTGGCCGTAAAAGCAAAAATTAGGTGTAACTAATTTGTTGTGTCATTTACTTGTACGCGTTCATAAACATTATGGCGAAGTATCTTATTATAACTGCTAATTAGATTAAAATCATTATCTGATAATGAATAAGCCAAACTCGATTGAGAATGCTTGTCAACAAATAAATTTAAAATGAAGGTAGAAAATGCAACACATTTTATGCCTAATAATTTTAAAATTACATTGTTTTGTCATTTTAAAAAATTTTATTTAAAAGATATTGAATACATTAATTAGTTTTAAGCTCACTAGTCTAGTTTATTGTCATGAATTCCTCATTGACTAGTTAATCAAAAAAAAGGTATAAAATGATTAGTACTTTCTACCTTCATTTTTAATTTATTTATTGACAAGTATTCTCAATCGAATTTGGCTTTAGTACAGGTACTCGAACGGAATTTCAAAGATTAATAGACAAATAGGTAATTTAGTAAAAATACATTCCAAAGTAGGTTACAATGAATTTCTATTGCAGACAGTATCTAGATACTGTCTGCAATAGAAATTAGCTCATTAACACTAAAAAATTATTATATTTAATGTTTTAATTGATTAAATACTATAAGAACGTTTTGATATGCGCATAAGTAAAGAAGCTACTGGTGCAAACGTGTCATTATTATTAGTATCTGATAGTGGTCGTTAAAAAGTTAAAACATTATTACGACATACATCCGTTCCGTATTGTAATAGCCTGGTAGGTTTAATCTCCAATTATTATTAAGTCTTTACATATCGGAGAGGGCATGTGGGCCTACACGAAGCTTAGAACTGTCTCACAGGACCGGAATAAATTCCTCAAATTTGCCAAACTTCATTTTGAAGGCACTTGATGTTGATGATGATATGGGCCTCTCTAGGCCTGACCCTGTAGAAAGCCAATAAATAGGACAAAAATGATTAAAAAAATGTTACCCTCACACGGTAAAAAGAGGCAGAAGTCGCCCACAACTCCTTGTCCCTGTACCGTAAAGTCAAGACGGCTATATTGCGGCTGCACACTGAAGTTGTAGTAAACTAATTTGACAGGACCAAAATCTTGAAACTCAACTCTCGCCAAGAAACTATACGAAAGTGTCGGTTTCTTGTTTCAGTTCTGCCGAGTTAATTTTGTTTTGTGTATTAAACTGGCTCTATTGCCTTATTTATTTATGCTTTATAAATATATAAAATTCTAAATAAGTAAATTACATTAACAATTTTCTCGGAGATCTCACAGTTAGCAGCCTATATGTAAATACTAGCAGTCGCCCGCGACTTCGTCCGCGTGAAAACCTATTAGTTACCCTTTTAATTTTAAAGACAGACTTTCATATAAAGTGTGTTTATTCCCCGCTACCCCTCTCAATTTAATTTTTTTTATAGTTTCCTGTCAAGCAATATCCTCCGTCCCGTCCCGTGTACTAAAGATCTACGTTTTTGTTAAACATTATACGATATTACTGTACATTAACATTAACAATATATATTAATGGCAAGCTGATATGAATATAACTTGATATTAAATAGTCTATTTCACTCTTGAGCTTTCATAATAAACAAAAGTAATTTTACAATTCGTCACGCAGATATTGTCGATAACTTTTTATTTTTACTACTCACGACCGTGAAACTTTTCGACTTTTCATAATTTATCGTCTTTATTAAATTCAACATGTTTTCTTTTTAATAAAAACAAAATTAAATAAAATAATTTGCGATTTACCTAGAACTGCCGCCGGGTTTTGTCCCGCCAATATTCTAAGCAATAATTTGACATAATGTCATTGTTCTGGCTATTTTTTTTTGTATTAATTACAAGATAGCCCGTGACTGCGATCACACCTGATGGTAAGTGATGATGTAATCTGAGATGGAAGCGGGCTAACCACTACTAGGAGTAGGATGAAACCTACACTACTTTTGGTTTCTACACGACATCGTACCGGAATGCTAAATAGCTTGACAGTACGTCTTTGTCAGTAGGGTGGTAACTAGCTACGGCCGAAGCCCCCCACTAGCCAAAAAATTAAAAAATAAGTTAATTACGCGGGTGGGCACCTCGCGTAAAGGGGCCACATTTTTGTTTTTACGAGCGCTTATCTCAAGTACCTATTATCATTATGTCCAGTCAACGTAGCAGTTTATTGAAACTGTAAGAAATTGTGTCCAGTTCGAACGATATTTTAGAGGACGAATCAGATGGCGAGTCTTTGGAATATTCTGATGACCAGTCACGAATAGAAAACAGTTCCAATTCATCTTCTGGTGAATTTAACGACACTATTCGGAGAGAAATACCGAAGGTTAATATTTTTTTATGATACTCTATGGGAATATAGCGTTATTAATTTGTTCTTTTTTTATTTATGTAGGTATTTGTGCTTTGATTTTTTGTTGTTAATAGGTACTTACAAATATTATAAAGGCGAAAGTTTGTATGTATGGATGTTTGTAACTCTTTCACGCAAATACTACTGAATGGATTTTGATGAAACTTCACAATAATATAGCTTACATATCAAAATAGTACAAAAGCTACACTTTATCCAGACATTCGTACGAGAACGAGAACTACGCGTGGGATATACTGTAATCAGATTGGGATCATAGTATATGAATAATATCACACAGTATATGATCGTAGTATATGATAACCTACCAGCATGACAGAAAAAAACGTAAAAGGTATCAGGCCAAGTCTCAATGAACAAGTAATTAGACATCTGTGAAGTGCCACATGTGTAAAAAAAATTGTCTGTAAAAATTTACTGGCAAACAATATTATTTTTGTAATATTTTGCTATTCTGATAGTAAATAGCTTGGAGGTTTTTAAAAGTTATTACGTTAAAATACTACTACTTACTTTAACTACTTAGTTCAATATACCCAAGTGTTGAAAAAAAAATTGTCATACGCATTTGTAATAAAATTATTGATGATTTGTTTAAAAAAATAAGTAAACATGGTTTCAAGTAATTTACATATGGTTTTAATTATAATTTCATACTTTTAAGCAGAAGCAAGGTCACTACCTACTGCGCCACTCGGCCGGCCGTCGGCCGTTGGATGATATAGCGGCAGTGTTATACTTTTTAGAAATTTAGTAATATCTCCGAAACTATATGACTAATTAACATACTGTTAAACTCAAACCTTATCTGAATAATATCCTTAAGATTATTAAATAATTTATTTTGATAAGGATTTAAATTTAGTTGTGTAAATAATGACATAAACTTAAGAAATTTAGTAATATCTACGAAACTATATAACTAATTTGATTACCATAAAAACGGTTCTAGTGAGTTAATCTTAAAAGATAGATATATACTATTGTGGACATTTTTTTAGATCATTTTAAGAGGAATAATTCTTTCATACATATATTTTTGATATCTTGAACCGTTTTCGCAGCGCACACAACGAAAGCCCTCAAAGATGAATAATTATCCCCGTTTTTGTACATTTTCTATTATATCTTCCTCCTCCTCATAGTTGCAGCGTGATGTTATATAGCCTAAAGCCTTCCTCGATAAATGGTCTATTCAACACAAAAAGAATTTTTCAATTCGAACCAGTAGTTCTTGAGATTATCGCGTTCAAACAAACAAACTCTTCAGCTTTATAATATTAGTATAGATGTGTAAAATTTTCGATATTTCAAGCTGCCTTACGAACGAGCAGAACCTTAATATTGACTACATTTTCCTATTTTTTCTGTTCTTTTCTATTTTTTCCAATTCCTAGCTTTAGTAATTTGGCACCTGATTGATTTTTGAGTATGATTCACATCCACATTAAACAGTGTACTTATTGTTTGCAACCGCTGGCGATAGGAACTCTCAATTTATTATTATTAACTTGGTGGTGAAATTCCAACAAACTTTTCGCTAATTTTCTTAGCAATTAATGGTCTTTCGCAGGTCCAGGTGGTTAGCAATTTAAAGAAATTTATGTTCACGTGTGCCACTGAAGCTTTTAATTCGGACCACTTGATCTCGACTCTGAGGTGTTTAAATAGATTTAAAGTACGCTCAACCTGGAATTTAAACTCGAAATATATTGCACCTGATAGGAATAATGGTTTTGCGAGCGTGCATGTGCATTTTAATGTATATATTTTAACTCAAATATCGTTTAAATTAAGATTTGTGAGAGGCCATGCATTCAAACCTTACCTTTGATATAGCTATGTACTGTAATTTAATATAATATATATAGATCAGGAAATGCCAAAATAAGTTATTGTCTGTTGGAAAAATACTAAGCACATAATATACTAAGCACCCACCCAAGTTAGCAAAATTATAGGCCCGATTATATTTTTAATTTTAGGATCCAAAAAAGTATGTCATAAAGTAAGTTAGAGACTATGGTGTTCCATTTAACATTAGGCGCGCCTGCCTATGCCAATAACTATTAATATAAAACCCCTTAATTTGACAAGCCCTGTCTACATATTGGAAGCCGTCACCTATAATTAACAACATCGGTACGTTGTTAAAAAACAAATAACAAAAAGGCCATCAATCAAACGGCGTTATTACAGGACGGAACCTAATGTTAATGTACATTAAAATTTAACTTTTCGATCAGTCGCATGGTGTGTTGTTTACGTTAATATTCTAAAATGCAATTTGCGCGCCGCAGCGGGGAGCGGAGTCCATTAGAATTTATGATACATGGGGCCAGACAGTAATTAAAAGAGCCCACAGAGGAATATAACATACTGCATTGCTACGAACTTATCGTATTAAGTATTCACTGCAAAATGAAATGACCAGATACTCATGTACGTTTTAATTAAATTGTCTTCAATATTTTGTTGCCGCACCTCTTGGTTTGTTCTTTGTACCAGTAAGAGGAAGGCGGGAGGCAGGAAGCGCTTTAGTCAGTGAACGTCCTCGATGCTTCCGTTGATGGAATAACGCGAACACGTCTACCGTAGCCCACGGTTTGTTCTTTGTACCAGTAAGAGGAAGGCGGGAGGCAGGAAGCGCTTTAGTCAGTGAACGTGCTCGATGCTTCCGTTGATGGAATAACGCGAACACGTCTGTCGTAGCTCACGGTTTGTTCTTTGTACCAGTAAGAGGAAAGCGGGAGGCAGGAAGCGCTTTAGTCAGTGAACGTCCTCGATGCTTCCGTTGATGGAATAACGCGAACGCGGCTGTCGTAGCTCACGGTTTGTTCTTTGTACCAGTAAGAGGAAGGCGGGAGGCAGGAAGCGCTTTAGTCAGTGAACGTCCTCGATGCTTCCGTTGATGGAATAACGCGAACGCGGCTGTCGTAGCTCACGGTTTGTTCTTTGTACCAGTAAGAGGAAGGCGGGAGGCAGGAAGCGCTTTAGTCAGTGAACGTCCTCGATGCTTCCGTTGATGGAATAACGCGAACGCGGCTGTCGTAGCTCACGGTTTTTTCTTTGTACCAGTAAGAGGAAGGCGGGAGGCAGGAAGCGCTTTAGTCAGTGAACGTCCTCGATGCTTCCGTTGATGGAATAACGCGAACGCGGCTGTCGTAGCTCACGGAAAATACAACTTGTATTCACGCACGCACGCACAATGGACGTTGATGTTACTGCACCTGGTTAATTTATTTATTTCTTTTAATTATTATTTGAGTGATGAATTATAAAATGGACATAAAAGCTATTTTTTCAAGCTAAAGTTGCATGAAGATCGCGTGCACTGTCTTTCGCAATTTCGTTAAGGCTGATGCGTCAGCCGATGTGCGGATGGTCGCCATACGTGTGGAAAGATGCGAAAGATGTGAAATACCTACGTATCACGGAGTCCAAATACCCCTTTACACATCGTAAGACGCGTCATTGCCGACGACTGTCAATGTGGAGGCATAAGATACGCACGTGTTGGCTGCAGCGGGATTTTAAAATAATATTCTGATGTCTTCAAAATCGTTATATTCTTTCATAATCTTTTATCTACCGCCGCATTGGAAAAGCAGTCCGTGACGAGAAAAAACGCGGCCAGAAAAACTCGGCACATGCTCTTTTTATATGAATTACAAAACCACTCAATTACAATAATTAATATTACACTAAAAATATGCATACTTTGTAACAACCAAAAGAACAGTAAGATACACTACTCGACTATTCTAACATATCCATTTTACATTTTATTTTACGGCCTTGAATCTAGTCCTCTGAAATCATCTCACGGTCGACAGACACAAGCTTACGTTATCTACCATAGACAATATCGTTCAGTATTGTCTATAGTAACAAATTGTAATATTTTAAAATGCTAACACACGGAACAGAGATATCCTGTAGAGAAAACGACAAACGACGCCCAATAGCGCGCAATCAGAAATAACGCTCTCTCTTTAAATTAAATTGGTCATAGGTCATAGCACAAAGGTACGACGATTTAATTTCTTAGTGTACTCTATTTTTTTTTCAGATTTATTAAGCCACTTGATGTTTTTTTAAGTTTTCTTTTTCAGTGTGCAATGTCTGTGCAGTCAGTTAACAAAACTAGACACAAGTAATATGTCGCTGCGCAGTAATGCCATTTAAGATTCCACTTAAAGGCTAAGAAACTATCTAAACTACTGATAGTTCAATTCACTAAGACGCGCCCCACTATTTCTCGCGAGGGGAAACCGAAGGGTGCGGGGAGTACAGTTCGAACATCAGTCTCGAGTCGACCACGGGTCGGTGTACACGGGCTATTGTAGGTTGTATCGCTGCGTGTCATGACCCAACGGAATGATGCTCTACTTAATTTTTTTACCAATATTATATTTATAATGTCAAAAAAACGTATCGCATGATGATAAACTACACATTTAAATGTGACTTAGCCAGAAGAATCGTTCCGTTGCCCATTCCTTCAGGTTGACCGACTCGACTTTAATTTTTCTACAAAGGTCACTTGATTGGTTTGTTACTGCCAATATAGATTTTCCAAATTAGCTTAGCAAAATAGCTTTGGTATTTGTACTATATATACATTGGTACTATCCTACTAAAAAGACGTACCGTCAAGCGATTTAGCGTTCCGGTACGGTATCGTGTAGAAACTAAAGGAATGTAGATTTCATGCTACTCCTAACAAGTTAGCCCGCTTCCATCTTAGTTTACATAAACTAACTTGTAATGAATCAAAATAATAATAGATATCATGGGTTCACGCTTTACAAAAACGCTAGGGGTATGGTAGACAAGACAGCGTGGAGTTGAGTACAATCATTAAACTGTTTAAACAAAAGAAAAATAGATATACTAGGTACCTATCTGAGATGATTGTGGGTATGTGTGTTTTTAAGATATATTTAAATGGGTTAATATATATGTCGAAGGAATTAGACTAGAGACTTAGAAAAGATTGTTGTAATATTGTAATAGACGTCATTGTTTATGGAAATGTTACTGTCTGTGGATGTAATTATTTTTGGTATGTCACGAGTTTTTGACGTGACAACGTCTTGTGATTCGATAGAGCCGGCTGCACGCACGAAAAAACATGACGTCATGCGTCGTTACCTCGCTTTGAGGCGTTCCATGTAAGGCTTGAAATGCAAGCGAGAGCGCGGAACTAGCGACAAAGAAGTCCTTCTTTGGCAAAGGCCGATTGTCCAATCGGCCTTTGCGTTCGGCAGCGTTCAACATCCGTCTATTAAATATAATTATTAAATATATTAATTTTAAATTAAAAATTAATATATTTATTATAAATTTAAAATATAAATTTATAAAATCAAAATCAATTATTTTATTAATTTAAATTAATATTTATAAAAATATAAAAGTTTTAATAACCAATTAAATGCTACCATTCCATCAGTATTTTCTTAAGACATTGTCACGTTCAACTATCGTCAGTAAACCGACTTTACAGACAACCAATTTTTTTTTATGAAAGTAATCGAAATAGAACTAATTGTTAATCATTTAATGAGAAATATGAGATAGGTGCTTACTTAAAACTTTAACACAAAGTTAAATTCAATTTGATTTGATAAATGAATGAATGATTGATTTGTTTTAATACTCCAACCAATAAAAGAGTCGGGCGCCAAAGTCCTAGTAGAGTATTTACACCATCTTGAGGGGAATAAAGGAGTTGGGTAGTTAGTTTGTGTCTGGAGTGCGGAGAGGATATACTTTTACACTGGTCGAGTTGGACCAGTGTAAAAGTGTTCTTAAGAAGTAAATTAAATTAGGGAGTAAAGTAAGATGGGTGTAAATAAACTACTGTTCTGAATCTTTATAATAGGTCAGGAATTATAAAAATCTATTTCATGTATCAAAACATGGTGAACTTGCAATATATCTGTTCGTGAAGACAAAGTCTTTGTAACCCTAGAAAATGCCCAAGAGATTAAGAACCACTAAAGATGATGTCAAGAAGAATGGTGATACTCCGATATATATATTAACCTATATCACAATATAATTTTGCTGTGCAGGACCAACACGACATATTCATTTTTAAAAAATGAGTTAAAATGAAGTAGAGCATACTGCTAGTCACACATGACATTCTTGTTGACATAATTAACTTGACACTTTGTGTGAGTGTGCACACATTGATACTCGTTACGTAGTAATAGAACTCACATTCTTGCAGTTTTTATTGCACACTTGCACTGTAAGCGTTTGAAAAACAAAACACTACGAGCCATCGTGGATTGACCAAGCTATACCAATCACAAATTGCAACTACAGAAACTTTAACTGAATGTAGAAATGTCAGCGGAAAGTACAGAAAAATATTCGTATGTCAATAGATCTCCGCGAGCGAGCACCTAGTCGATCTATCGATAAACTACTGAAAAGGAGGAAAATAACATAGAAAAGAAATCGCCTAATATTGCGGTTCTGCGCAATCGTAAGGCGGCACATATGACGATCGTAAAAAATGTGAATGGCATATTGAAATATTCCTCGCGACCCTTTATCCAATTTTCTTTTCGGCCCTCGCGTTGAGGTGAAATAAATCCGTGTTGGACTGTTATTGTTTCGATTTCAGTATTTAATAAAGTTAATGTGTTAAAGTGAATCTAAAACTAACTTTCATTATAAACTAGTAGGTTTTAAATCCTTAGTCGTGCTATGAATAATTGGTATAGATCGATATTTGATTGTGTCACTAACCAACAGCTTGTTCGAAAAGTACAGAGAGTAGTTTCAAATATTTAAGCACTTAAATGAAGCTACGTCTTGTACAGGATTTTGGATCTTTGTTCAAAAAGTTTATAAAGACTGCATTTTGCCATCATGTTCGCGGCTAATCATGTATTATGGAAAGATGACAACAAGTAGATAGGCAGCTTGTTTCAATAAAAATAGAAACAAGTGCCCAGAGACCGTCATTTATATGTTCTAATGTTTGAAATTATGTCTGGCACGAGCCTTATACTATGTTAAGACATTTAACGAAATTATATTTTAATTTTCAATAAAGGTACCTAAATTTTGTAAGACATAATTAATTATGGAATAGGGAATACCTTCAAATGCTTGTAACTACGACGAATTTGATATCGTCCCTTAATTAGTAAACGCCCGCGCCTCAGTTCGCTTAGAGAATTTTATTCAATATCAAAACAGGAACTTGTCTTTCCGACCTGGATGTGTATACTTGTATATCTTCGATTTTCTTATATACTACTAAGCCGGCATTGATGTCTTATTATTTATTAAATACATGTTATTGTCAATCATAAATCCAATAAATGATACGAAAAAAACAGTGTTAATGTCTAAGTCAAAGTAAAAATACGTTTACTTATTAAAAACTGATTTTCATTTTGAATCTTGAAAGCAAATGTGACAAATAAACTTCAAGATTATTTCAAGAAGACTTAAAACTCCGCCAGGAATTTTTTTTTAACTTCAGTTATAAATAAATTTCAGTTTTTTTGGAGATAACCGTACCTAAACATTAAGATTGCTTATGAGTACCTAATTTTTACCATTATGGTATGGAAAAATTTGAAAGTACAGGTACCGGAATAACTTAATATATTTTAATAAGCATTTTGTTCGCCACTGTTATCTAAATCCGCTTTGCGTCATTCAGTAACATACGTACAAACACATAAACATCTATTTATAATATTAGTACCTTCGATTTGTTATCAGGGTGCTATTGAATGAATATCGATACAACATCTCTAATTAAACGGAAAGTTTTTCGACTGATAAACAGAAAAAAAAATAATAATTTTAGCTAAAATAATTTTATTAAAGGTTTTTTTTTTAATTTTCAACAATGCTTATAAACAAATTATTAAAAAAAAGTTATTTAAACACTGTTAACAATATATATTGATAATTTTATTATTATAGATATTTTTCATTTCTTTCACCCAAAATGGCATTTTCATATAAACATCAAAGTGGTTTTCGAGAGAAAGAAAAGATCAACGTTTCGCTGATGCTCCAATACTTACTACTCAAAGGTGAATTAAAAATTAGGGATCTCTAATATAACCGAGATTCTCCTAAACTGCAAAATCGTGTTCAATCGTAATTCAAAGACCAAAGAGCAAGGAGAAAAAAGAAATTAAGGCAAACTTGAGGGGTCGATTTGAGTAACGTTTCAGTATTATGGCATGAGGCAGCAAGAATTTTTTTTTGCTATACTTTGGTCAATTCACTAAGGCTCTCCCCACTATTTGTTGCGAGGAGAAGTCGAAGGGTGCGGGGAGTACATTTCGAACATCAGTTTCGAGTCGACCACGGCTCGGTGTACATGGACTATTGTAGGTTGTGTCGCTGCGTGTCATGATCGAACGGAATAATACGATGAGACGACTTAATTTTTTTTTACCAATATTATATTTATAATGTCAAATAAAAAACGTATCGTATGATGATAAACTACATATTTAAATGTGACTTAGCCAGAAGAATTGTTCCGATGCCCATTCCTTCAGGTTGATCGACTCGACTTTAATTTTTCTACGAAGGTCACTTGATTGGCTTGTTACAGCCGATATAGATTTTCCAAATTAGTCCAAGTCTAGTTGGTGTGAGGCTTTGGTCATTGATAGTTACCATCCTACTGACAAAGACGTACCGTCAAGCAATTTAGCGTTCCAGTACGGTATCGGGTAGAAACTGAAGGAATGTAGATTTCATGCTACTCCTAACAAGTTAGTTGTTAGTGTGATTAATAAAATATACCATCAAGGGCTAACTTGTAATGAATAAAAATAATAATAGGTATCATGGGTTCGCGCTTGACAAAAACACTAGGGGTATGGTATACATGACAGCGTGGAGTTGAGCTCAATCATTAAACTGTTTAAACAAAAGAAAAATAGATATAATTATACTAGGTACCGATCTGAGATGATTGTGGGTGTGTGTGTTTTTAAGATATTGTTAAATTGGTTAACATATATGTCGAAGGAATTAGACTAGAGACAGTTAGATATTACCACATATTGCACATAATATAACGGGAGCTACAATCAAAGACCGCGTCAGTGACATAACTGATTTATTACCAAAGTACCCACATACAACACGCCCCCCCTTAAAAAAAAATACTTATGTATAAACAAAACAACGAGACAAAATCACAAACGTAAATGAAGCCTCCAATACAATTTTCTCAAAATTATACGGACACACAAATGAATTACTACTTACTACTTAATCGACATGCAACTATTCGTAAATTTTTAGCCAGAGATACATAATTATAATCTAACTTAACGTATTCCATATCTTCCAGTAAACCTACAAGCACGCTTGGGGCGTGCGCCCGCTATGACTTGATCCTCAGTCGGGGGCGGAACTGGTTCCGGTTTATCGTCAACATTTATACCAGATGTATTAATTACATTTGCACCTGATGGCGACCGATCAATATTGGAATTGGGTTGACCTTCTTCGGGCCCACTGGACTCGTTAGAGACAGAGTATTCAATGGTAGGAACCGAAGAGTATCGAGCTGGCTTTCTAACTGACAATAATTGATCTATATGACGTTGAAATTCTCGACCGTCAGACGTACGTACTTTGTATGTGCAGGGCGTCTCCCGAGCCATAACATCAGCTGGTAACCATTTTTCCTGTCTCGGATTAAAATTTCGGGCTAAGACTGTACTACCGACCTCTACGCTTCTGTCAAACCCGGGTTTTAACTGTCCCGATTTCTCTTGGGAAGTTTCCATGCGATCCTTTGCCGACGGTTTCAGTGCGTCTAGCCGCCCGCGCAGACGTCGGCCCAGGAGGGCAACAGCCGGTGCGATTCCCGTACTCGCGTGCTCCGCGTTACGATACTGAAACAGGAACTGGTGGATCGCTGTATCAACATCCATACCTTCGTGCATCGCCTCCTTCATGGCCCGCTTCACAGATTTTACTGCGTTCTCAGCGGCACCGTTTCCTGCCGGTCTGTAAGGGCTGGTTATCGTATGTGTAATTAGATTCTTTTTTAGGTACTCGGCGAATTCAAACGAACTAAACGGAGGACCCCCATCGCTGACCAAGACTGATGGTAATCCAAAACGAGCGAACAATTCACGCAGTTTACCTATGGTAGCGGTGGCCGTGGTACCTTCGCTCATCTTCTGTACCTCGATCCACTTGCTGTGAGCATCCACAGTGATTAAATAACGCTTACCTCGGAACTCCGCGAAATCAATATGCAAACGGCACCAAGGGCGCGCCGGGAAAGCCCACGGGTGCAGCTGTCCACGCGGCGGCGCATCACGCTACTGGAGGCATGCGGAGCATTCACGAGTCAAACTTTCTATTTCAGTGTCTAACAGAGGCCAATAAACATAACCTCTAGCAAGGGATTTCATTTTAACGACGCCAAGGTGACCTTCATGAAGTTCCCTTAACACTCGACGTCGCAGCACCTCGGGTATTACCACCCGATGATTGTACAATATGCAACCCATCTCGATACTCAGGCAGTCCTTTCTGTTGAAGTAAGGTCTTTCTGCCTCCGTGACCTTGGAAGGCCAACCGGTCTCCACATATCTATAGATATTTTTTAAAATATGATCCTTCACAGTATTTCGAGCGACTTCATTGGCGGAGATTGGAAAAGAATCTTCCACGTAATTAATATACGCAATCGGAACCCGTTCCGGCTCTTTACGTTCATGCGGCAAAGGGAGACGCGACAGAGCGTCACTACAGTTGTCTTTAGATTTTACAAATTCAATTTCGAAATCATACGCTGCTAATCGAACTGCGTATCTCAACAATCTACTGGCAACTGTCTGTGGCAACCCTGGCTTATGATCGGTTTTAATAATAAAATAACGACCGTACAGATAATGATGATTCTTACTAACACCACTGACAATGGCTAAGGCCTCTTTATCTAACTGACTGTACGCGCGCTCGGCCTTATTCAGCGTTCGCGACGCGAAACATATAAGGCGCTCCTCGCCATTAGGGTAGCGATGGGCTAGTATACTCCCGATGCCGTACGAACTACTATCCACTGATAGCACAAGTGGAAGCTTTGGATCATAATGAACAAGAACATTTTTACTTAATATCATGCTCTTCACGGATTTAAAAGCCTGTTCACATTTGTTCGACCAGTTCCAGGCCACATTTTTCTTTAACAACTCATGCAAAGGTGCCAGTACCGTACTGGTATTTACCAGGAACTTGGAATAATAATTTACCAACCCTAAAAACGAACGCAGTTGCGACACATCGGCTGGAGTGGCGGCCTCGACGATTGCTTTCACTTTATTAGGATCGGGATGCAACCCATTTTTATCGATAACAAAACCTACGTAAGTTATACTATCTTGTAGAAATGAACATTTCTCATACTTAATTCTAAGACCAACGTCACGTAAACGTCTAAAAACACGTTTTAAATTAGAAATATGTTCGGCCCTGTCCCGGCCGGTCACGGCAATGTCGTCCAGATAAACTACTACGCCACTCAACCCCCGGAGGGTTTCTTCCATAAACTTTTGAAACTTCTCGGGAATGCAATTCAGTCCGTAAGGAGTGCGTCTGTAAACGAATGTGCCAACATGCGTAGATATAGCTGAATACGCCTGAGAATCTTCATCTAATAATAATTGTTGATACGCATTAGTGAGGTCGATCTTAGAAAATTGTTGACCGCCACTCAGCGCGGCAAATAACTCTTCGATTCGTGGCAGGGGGTAGGGCTCCCGTAACAACTTCGGGTTAATGGTTACTTTGTAATCACCACAGATACGAAGTTCGCCAGACTTTTTGATTACCGGCACGATTGGGGTTCCAAAATTGGAATAGTCCACCTTAAATATGGTACCTTCTGCCACGAGCCGATCCAACTCTTTCTCGACTGGTTCACGTAACGCTAAAGGCAACTGCCGTGCTTTGATAAAAACCGGGGTTTTATCTTTTAATTTTAATGACATTCGTACCGAACATGTACCCAACCCAGGCGCGAACACGGTAGGAAAATCTCGACGTAGGCTCTCCACTATTGTGTCATCTTTTAAATTACAAAGAAAATCGTTAATTTGTAACGCATCAATTTTTAAATGACGTAGCCATGAACGACCAATCAGCGGCGGGCCCCCGTCTTCGATGACAAATAATTTTAGTTGACTAGCTTTGTATTTTTCCAGTATAACGTCTACTAATACATAACCTACCGGTTCAATTAAAGTTCCCGTATAGGAACGCAAACGGACACTGTTTTCGTTTAAAGTACAATTTTTAAAATACCGCAAATAGCAATCATAGTTAATAGTAGATAACTTACTGCCAGTGTCCAGCTCGAAATCCAAAAACATTTCGTTTACCTGTACACGCACACTATACGGGCGATCACCCAGGCCGCACACTTTTAAACTAAACATCTCACTATCCGAAGCACAATCACTATCGAGATAATTATGAATTTTACCCCGCGCGCGACCTTGAACTTCACTGTCACCTGTTCCGCCACGTCTCGCGCTCTTCGCCGCCCAGGACGAACGAACATGCCCTCTCCGCCCGCATCGCCAGCAGGTCACCGCCGCCGGCCACGCGGCGTGCCCGGCGCTGGCGCTGGCGCGGGCCCGCGGCGCGCGACCTTCCGCCGCCACCTGAAGCAGCGGCTCCGCCGCGAGCGCCGGCTCCCCGCCTGTAGTTTCACCCGACGACACACTGGCTTGCGCGTGCCTGTCCGCAGCCTCCAACGCGAAAGCTAATTCCACAGCTCTCTTGTAGGTTAACTCGGGCTCAGCAAACAGGCGCGACCTCATATCATCACTAGCCAACCCGGATACGAATTGGTCTCTTAAATTTTCTTCGAGATTCGATCCAAAATTACATGTACTCGCTAGATGTTTCAGTGTTTGTAGGTACTGGCCGAGTGGTTCGCCAGCCCTCTGCCGGCGCAAACGAAAAACATGTCGCTCGGTGTCGGATCGCTTCGGTTCAATATGTTCACCGACTATCTTTACCAAATCCGCGAACGTTTTTGTTTCAGGGTTATTGGGGGCACACAAATCACACTTCAGATCATATGTAGGTTGGCCCACTACCGTAATTAGCGTTGCGACTTTTAAACGATCGTCGATTTGATTGAGTTCAATGAACTGTTCCACGCGTCGTATATAAGCCGACCATTTTTTGCTGTTTAAATCAAAATACTCGATTTTTCCGATCGGCATTTTGAAGAGGCACTTTAAAAACACACAGTAACTATAATTTTCCTCGTCGCCAGTTAGATATTACCACATATTGCACATAATATAACGGGAGCTACAATCAAAGACCGCGTCGGTGACATAACTGATTTATTACCAAAGTACCCACATACAACAGAGACTAGGAATAGATTGTTGTAATATTGTGATAGATGTCATTGTTTATGGAAATGTTACTGTCTGTGGAAGTAATTATTTATGGTATGTCACGAGTTTGTTTATGGAAGTAATCGAAATAGAACTAATTGTAAATCATTTAATGAGAGATATGAGATAGGCGCTTACTTAAAACATTAAAACAAAGTTAAATTCAATTAGTTAAATTCAATTTGATTTATAACATTCAAATGATGCATAATATCTCGTCGCATGATCTGATGTAAGATGAAAGTATCTTCTTTGATTTGTTTTAATACTCCAACCAATAAAAGAGTCGGGCGCCAAAGTCCTAGTAGAGTATTTACACCATCTTGAGGAGAACAAAGGAGTTGGGTAGTTAGTTTGTGTCTAGAGTGCGGTGAGGATATTTGGTCGAGTTGGACCAGTGTAAAAGTGTTCTTAAGAAGTATATTAAATTAGCGAGTAAAGTGAGATGGATGTATATAAACTACTGTTCTGAACCTTTATAATACGTCAGGAATTATAGATATCTACTTCATGTAACAAAACATTGTAAATTTGCAATAGATCTGTTTGTGAAGACAAAGACTTTGTTTTGTGCTTGCAAGGGATTAAGAACCACTAAAGATGATGTCAAGGAGAATGGTGATACTCCGACATAAATATTAACCTATATCACAATATAATTTTGCTGTGCAGGACCAGCACGACATATTCATTTTTTAAAAATGGGTTAAAATGATGTAGAGCATACTGCTAGGCAAACATGACATTCTTGTTGACTTAACTAACTTGATACTTTGTGTGAGTGTGCACACATTGCTACTCATCACGTAGTAATATAACTCACATTCTTGCAGTTTTTATTGAACACTTGCACTGTAAGCGTTTGAAAAACAAAAAACGTCGTCGTCGTGGATTGACTAATCTATAATAGGATTGACTTAACTGTCTGTTCTTTTCGAAATATCATACTGCGGCTTCATAAATAATATAAATTAATTAGCATGAATTAATATGTAACAATGGGAGACCAATGAACTGCAAAATTGTTTAAAATGTTTTATTGCCACTCGTATAAATTCAGGCAGGGAGGTTTTATTGTTTCAATAATTTATTGCACATAATAATAATTATCATGTTTATTGCTCGTACAATACAAAATAATATATTCACATGATCTATTGTCTGTAGATTTAAATTATTACCTGTCAATCGACAGTCAATATTTTTACCGATCCGAGAGATAAATTTTCTCAATTCAAGTAGTTTTTCGCTTTCTGTTTAGCCGTGATTTACTACATTGTTTTGTCTATGGTAAACGTGTTTTATTTCTTAATTTGAAGATGTAAATATTAGCACGAGACTTCCACACTTTTGACACTTTATTTTTCTGAGTTGTCTGAATGACAAGCACGTAAAGGTACCGCTATTTATATCACCTTGTTGTTCTGTGCTAAAAGGAGAAGAGAGAAAAAGATTATTAGGTTCCTGATTCCAACTCGGATTAAGAAGAAGAAGAAACACTTTATTGCACATAAAATAAAGATAAAAAGATACACGAGAAAAAACAGGATTACAATAAACATGCAAAGGCGGCCTTATTGCTAGAAGCAATCTTTTACAGGCAACCTATGGCATGTGTATCATAAGCGGGATGCAATAAGAAGAAATTATTTAAAATTATTAAAATTATAATAATATTAAAAAAATAAACTACATAAAAATGTGTACATAGTATATAAATGTACATAAACAATTTCGATATACATAAAAAAATACATTTAATTATTTTCTATTTAACGACAAATAGGAGCTTTTCAAGCGAGACTTAAAAATGGGCAGCAAATTACTCGCGCGGACCTCGGATGGCAGATTGTTCCACAGCTTGATAGATTTGGAGAAGAGAGAAAGATAATAACAATTGGTTCTCATTACGGGAAAGGAAATTGTGAGAATCAACATCACGAATGAAATGGAAACGGTCTTTCAGATAAGAAGAAAAGAAAGGATTATAAAGAATAGAATACACTAATTGGCAACCACTTAAGACGATAATGATACTCCGAAACGTGATCAAACTTGCACAAGTCAAAAATAAACAGAATGCACAAATTTTGAAGACGCTCGAGTCGGTCGAGTTGTACTGCGGTTAGATCGGGGCAACAACAATCAGCATAATCCAATAAAAGTAAGAGAAGAGACTATGCTAAAGAGATTTTGGTTTTAATTGGAAGGAAAGTAACTAACTGAGAAACATTAGACATCGCATGAGTACCTACTGTAAAAAAACAGAACGCCTCAGAAAAATGCTTGCGACTTTTTCCTCGAGAAAACCCTGAACCATGATATTGTTTATTAAACTACACGTATAAACCTTCCTCTTGAATCACTCATTGAGTAAATTAAAATAACTAACTCATTCCTTTTTTTATGTCAAGATTATATTCAAAGTGATTTAATGATTTAAATTTTCATATTAATTAGCTCTTTATTGTAAGCTCTTATACTGGTAGATATACGTTTATCTACATATATATTCAGATGTATTCTATATTAATAATCAACATAATTACAAGGAGAATCAGGCTAAGTGCATTAGTTAAATTGGACATAGCTCGTAGACACCTGACAGTGGATAATCTCATCACTGGCTTTGCCACCGACATGAATATTACGTTAGCAGCCGAGACATAGGATTGTACGTCCGATATGACTGCGGGGCATCAAACTGACAAGAGAAAATACTAACAAAATTGGCTATTTTTTAAGGTTTTGTATTCAACGGAAAAAACGGGACCCTGTCTGTTATCGGCGAGACATTGTATCTTTTTAACATAACAAGACCTATGTATATCTATACTGTAATGTTTCAAGCAAATAATTCTGATTCTGATTCTGGTTCCCTATTATACTAACTAATACTACACTGTTTGTCTGTCTTCCTGTCAGACCAAGCTGTGAACCGTAATACTCGTAGTTAGACACATCAAATTTTCACGGATGATGTATTTCTCTTGCCGCTATAATTACAAATTATAAAAAATTAAAGACAGACTAATATAGTATTTAAGGGAGACTTCTTAATATGATAAACAATAAACGCGATTCTTTACAAATTTTTGCTTGATAACAGTAACGGCAAAGCAGACGCCTGAAATATATAGATTGCATTTGGCCGGTTTTTATTTATTACAGGTTTGATAGAGCTTGGATGAAAAAATAATTGAAAATGTAATGCTTTCTCGTAGAAGTACACCATTAGTAGGGATACTGATATTGCAACTAAGTACTAAGTAAGGAGGCATGTATCTCGTAAAAAATATACATTTAGGTAATTCAGAATTGGTAAAAAATCATAACTTTCACAAGTTTTACTAATTTTTGTCCGGACCCTTTCCAAAACATCCAAAATGACTCAAGCTCGTAATGACGCCGTTCGCGCGTCCATTTGACAGTTTATGTCATTGTCAAAATAGTCAAACACATACTGACATTGACGTTTCGTATTACTCAGAGTAAATAAAGCAAATTTGGTTAGACAAATTCCTTATTCGGCCGTTCCTGACAAAGGGGTCGTCCCGACCCTGACATCACGTGGACCGGGACCAGCGTTACCAGTCTCTAACGGCTGGATCTGGAAATGCACCTCTCATACAAGCCTGCCTGACAGCCACTACATACAGGCCTGTAGAGCTCGAAATATGACACTTGCACTGAGGGAGTTCAATGCACATTGTCATAATCACCGTCATCTTTCACCTCACCGAGGTAGCAGACGAGCAGTCAGATGCGCCTCCAAAAGAACGCTCGATGCATCGCTTCAGGAGCGCGCGCGGTATGCGCCATCGCAGGCGTGCAGTATGCGCCGTCGTAGGAGCGCAGTATGTGCCTTCACAGGCCCGTAGCATGTACCTTCACAGGCACGCAGCACGCGCAGCATGTTCAATCGTTGAGGCTTGAAGTTGAGCGTACTCACCGCAGGTTGGGCGGACTACCCGCATGGTGGGCGGACTGACCGCATGATGGGCGGACTGACCGCATGATGGGCGGACTGACCGCATGATGGGCGGACTGACCGCATGATGGGCGGACTGACCGCATGATGGGCGGACTGACCGCATGATGGGCGGACTGACCGCATGATGGGCGGACTAACCGCGTGATGGGCGGACTAACCGCATGATGGGCGGACTGACCGCATGATGGGCGGACTGACCGCATGTTGGGCGGACTAACCGCATGTTGGGCGGACAAACCGCATGTTGGGCGGACAAACCGCATGATGGGCGGACTGACCGCATGATGGGCGGACGAACCGCATAATGGGCGGACTAACCACATGATGGGCGGACAAACCGCATGATGGGCGGACTGACCGCATGATGGGCGGACTAACCGCATGTTGGGCGGACAAACCGCATGTTGGGCGGACAAACCGCATGTTGGGCGGACAAACCGCATGTTGGGCGGACAAACCGCATGATGGGCGGACTGACCGCATGATGGGCGGACGAACCGCAACATGGGCGGACTAACCGCAGGTAGATCGGACTAAACGAGGGATAACCGGACTAAGACCGTAGGCAAATTCGGACTAACCGCAGGTAGGTCGGACTGACCGAAGAATAAGTGAAAGAACCGCAGGTAGATCGGACTGACCGAAGAATAAACGGACTAAAACCTTAGGTAGATCAGACTAACCGAAGGATAAACAGACTACAACCGTAGGTAGATCGGACTAACCGCAGGTAGATCGGACTGACCGAAGAATAAGCGAAACAACCGCAGGTAGATCGAATTGATCAAAGAATGAACGAACTAAAACCGTAGGTAGATCCGTCTAAAACTGTAGGCAGATTGCAGCTGGTAGTCAGTGCTTCTCAACACTTCGCAGGAAACAGCTCGCAGTACGCATTTTTTTTTTTTTTTTTTTTTTTTTTTTTTGAACACACCACGGCGAGCACTTCTCCTGAAACTAGCAGCGTTAACAGCACACGCAAACAATAGTTGACGCAGTATCAAGAGGCGGCATCTTGTCATTATGAAAACAGTACCAAAGTACAGTACACCGATACATGTTATGCTTAGATGCAGCAGTGTGTCGGAGCAACAAGCAACCTACATTGGTTCCTCAGCGACACTCCATGAAGCGATAGGCGACCTGGGCGGCCTCCTAAGCTTCTGGAACGAGCTCGGCTGCTTGGAATAAACCAGAGGGGACCAACACCGGAGGAATCACGCACAACGGCCAACATCGTGGCCAAGTGCGGGAAGAAAGAAGAAGAAGGCGGTACTTAGAACATGAATCTACTACTAGTAGTGTGTAGCGGAGACCATAACACTGTGTAAATACTTTTCCACTAATTGTTTTTACCAAAACTGCATTTAGTTAAACTTAACCATAAGCGATGTAAATTAGTATCGGCCAAAAGTCCCAATCATCGCTCGGTCTATTCTGACCTCAACTTACAAATCTTTTTAATTTTATATCACAACTGTTATTAATTTTGCATATGTTTATTTTTAACATTTTATTTTCCATTTAATAAGAAACCTGGGTAGATAACACTGCATCCAACAGATAACAAGTACCTCTAGCAACAGTCTAACAGATATATGCACGGGTGCCAGGAAACACACACCAGTGAAGCAGTGTTGTTCAGAACTTCAACTAAGTGAACTTTTTGTAATTTTTATAATGTGAATGATGCCGCTACGCTACATGTGTGTCCTCCTCAACATATTTCAATCACACAAATTGCATTCACAAATTGCATTAGTAATTAATTTTTAAAATTGTTATCACCTTCAAGCCGGTGAGACCTTGTCACTTGGTACAAGTACAAAACTATAACACACTGAATACTGCAAACATTGATTGACATAACAAATTTACATGCACATACATAAATGTAAATTGTTACTAGATTTCAATTATTACACATTGCATTAATTATTAATTTTAGAAATGATATAACTCACAGACAAGTGAGATCTGGTCACTTGGTGTAAACACAAAACTTTTTGTAACACGCAGGATACATAGCAGCCAGTCAGTCAGAGAAATTAAGTTAAATAAAATATTTGTAAGTGTTTAACATTAAACTGTTCTTTCAATCTTTAACAATTATTTTTATTTAATTTTTTTTTTACTATCACTAACTATTTGACAACCCTCGGACGCAAACACACATGATAGCAAGTGATCATGCAATACAATGAAAGCGGGGTAACTTATTATTGGACTAGGATGAACACACAGTACACAGAACACCCCTTTTGTCTTCTACATGACGTTGCACTAGAATATCAAATCCCTTGGCAGTCTTGTTGCCTACAGAGCCACGAATGAAGCCTTCTACTAACTATACTTGGGCTAACAAAGTCTCAATCGGCCAAGACAGGAATCGAACCCCAAGCCTACTCTTATGAATCAAATGTGCATACCACTGCACTATGAGGGCTGATATTAACATTTGTAGAGTTAGTTTTACATGAGTAATGAATTGAAACTCCAATAGAAAATTGACGCGCAATTACACGATTTATCAAATGAGATATCAGTTTTCTTACCAAACAATGACGAGAAGCTTATAAATCTGTTACCTCCAGTTAAATCACGTAAATAATCCACTTGAATTCGTTACTTTTTGGTTCACTTTTACTTCATTCGTAGAGGCGAAATACCATCTTTGTATTTTGCATTGAAAACACTCGCGATGACAAATTTTGCATGTGGGCATTAGGTTGAATCCCAGTTCTGAATTTAGGTAATTCAGAATTGGTAAAAAATCATAACTTTCACAAGTTTTACTAATTTTTGTCCGGACCCTTTCCAAAACATCCAAAATGACTCAAGCTCGTAATGACGCCGTTCGCGCGTCCATTTGACAGTTTTTGTCATTGTCAAAATAGTCAAACACATACTGACATTGACGTTTCGTATTACTCAGAGTAAATAAAGCAAATTTGGTTAGACAAATTCCTTATTATACCTTACCTTAAAATCGAAAGTAGGAGTTGGCTTATTATTTAAAAAAAGTTATTATTTATGTTTGTTCTGTGGTTGAAAGTATTTAATCGAACCAGCTTGATGTCTGGCATTTCTCAGGATTTGAAAATAGATTACTGTGTAAACCAGAGTGAGTGTCGAATCAATATTTAATACCAGCACTTAAATATACGGATAGCAATTAAAACGAGGAAATTTCACAGTCAAAGAGTATAAACTATTAGCTTTAACATCGCTTTGTAAACTAACCGGAAGTAATGCAATTGAACCACGGTTAAGACACCTTTAAACCGTAGCAAGTTTTAATAACTTCTGAACGCGGCCATTCTAGGGAGTAAGATTTCTAGAGGGGTCAGCGAAGCTTAAATTGTTTGATCTTTATTTTAATCATTCATCAGTACGGTTTCGATATTTTAAATATTATACAGCAATTAACCTCCCTTCCTACATAAGAGAATAAATATTGAGTCAACATCCATATTATTTGACTCTATACCGTACACAATCAGAGGTTAATGGTAATTCACCAGGATGTGCTACTTACTAATTAACGTGATGGTGTAACACCACCAAAACCTCCACTTCGGGTTGTTAACTAAAACTTTCTTAATAAATATAAGATCTTAATAAAGCACTGTGTTTAATAAGTTAAATTTTATAATTTAAATCACAGTAAAAGTTCCACAAATGACGTGAGCGCTTGGCATAATAAGAATTAAAACTTTAACTGCCATGCTATAATAGTTATTACTGCTTCTAAATGTAGCAGCATATGCAGTAGCACTAAAGTGCCCTCTAGATATTCAAAATTATGATTCACTTTGAAGAGGAAGTTGTGTGAAACGATAAATGAACATTCCAATTATTATTTATAAACAAAGTCGTTTGTTGGGTCTGTCGTTCTTTCAGCGATAAATTAAAAAACTTCTTAATGGATTTCCATGCAGTTTTCATCAAAAGATGGGGTGATTCCTGAGAAAAATATTATGTAGTGTGTGATTTCATGTAAGCAGCGCGGTGGGTGTACGCTCCATATCCCCTCTCCTGTAAGGAGGGAGGCCAGGCCCTGTAGTGGGCCGTTAATAGGATGATGATGATGCTTATATTTCGTCAATAGGCTTAATCATTGTGTATGACGGCGCCTGCGTCATCGTACACGACTAGAAAGAAGTCTGTGAACTGCACGTGCACCAGCTACGCTCTGTTGCGGCTGCGCATCGTTCGATACCCCCACTCACCCCACTACTTGAGTCATTCTACGCTGTATAAAAGGAGCGGGTCTGCAACTGGTTGGCAGTCTAGGCTCTGGCGTGGCGCGGTGCAGACCTTGTACTTTGCTTATCGCTTAACCTAGACAACTCTGATAATTAATTTGTGCAAACGAATTAATTATTATTCTCAGCTTGAGACGCAGTGTCTTGAGGTTACATTAATTAACACGAGACGTTACGTATCATTGCAATACCATAATTTGCCAGTAGTAATTCACTGTTAATTAAGTTGCTGTTAATTATTCTTTCAGTTACCTATTTCTAGTTATGTCTGACCCTCTTTCGACATCAGAAGTGGGATAGTATTCACACGTTCTTGATTGAATACTATCCCACTTCTGATGTCGAAAGAGGGTCAACACTCACCTCCTCTGTTCAAGTTATTCTCCTTGCACAGCCAAATTTGTCGAAAGAGGGTAGGGCATTGTGAATAAACTAGGCCTTTGTATTCCAAGTAATTATAACTCAAGCTGAGAGTAATAATTAATTCGTTTGCACAAATTAATTATCAGAGTTGTCTAGGTTAAGCGATAGCAAAGTACAAGGTCTGCACCGCGCCACGCCAGAGCCTAGACTGCCAACCAGTTGTAGACCCGCTCCTTTTATACAACTTAGAATGACTCAAGTAGTGGGGTGAGTGGGGGTATCGAACGATGCGCAGCCGCAAGAGGGCGTAGCTGGTGCACGTGCAGTTCACAGACTTCTTTCTAGTCGTGTACGATGACGCAGGCGCCGTCACGGCCATACTGACCAGCACACGTCCTCGTGGGCGTCTTTGTTGTTTATCTGAGATAAATAATGATTGTTCGATCATCCTGACAGACATTTTGCCATATTTACAAATCTCACAAGCATAAAGATCTGTTCCTTCATATTATGCTGGACCGGTCAGTAGACCCTACAGCGATCCCTTTAGTTTATTAACTGGCCCGGATAATGCTAGACCGGATATTGATCCCTTTAGCAGGTAATGCTAGACCAGATCAATTCCCTATAGCTGATGGTGCTAGACCGGACATTGATCCCTTTAGCAAAGTCATTGGACCGGCTAAGCCCTGCAACGACTTTATTTTTTTTTTATTATTATTTTTTTTCGTTTTTTTTTCTCTCCTTTTTTTAACCTTTGCTAGACCGGAACTCATAATTCCCTATAGACCTATCATTGGACCGGTTGCCCCTTCAATGATAGTTACTCTTTTTTTTCACTTTTTTTTTATTGCTAGACCGAAACTAATAATTCCCTTTAGCCCTATCATTGGACCGCTTGCGCCTTCAATGATAGCTTTTCTTTTTTTTATTTTTTTTTTGTTGTTTTTTTTTTAATTATTTTTTATTAGTTATGTGAACAACAGCCTGCATCACAGTGTTGCGAGGTTCACATTGTACACAGTCAGTATCAAAGTTATCAGACATAATTACGTTATTGACTGATATAGTATCTGAATTGTTTTGGCATGGACTAATAATTTTAATATCATTAATTTGACTATCAATTTCTAGATTAATTAGATGACTGTCGGTTTTTATATCATCCGCCGTCATGTATATAATTCACTTATCGTGAGCGTAGATCCACCACGCAGCTTAGGGTGATAATGATTCATTTTACTAACGGTCATTATCAGATGATGATGACAGTGACCGGAACCGACGGCTTAACGTGCTCTCCGAGTCACGGGGGTGTAACACCATCAACTTCCCGACTCCGGGCTTGGAATGTACTGAGAATTTCTTAGAAGAATGAATAACTCAGAATTATTCCGTGACCCGACCCAGGATTCCAACCCAGGACCTCATGATCGAAGCCAGATAGGCTAACCACCAGATCGAGGCAGTCCACTAGACCAACGAGGCAGTCATATAAGCATAATGAATAAGAAAAAAAGCACTTAGGCCAGCAAAGTGGATTCTATAGTTTATATAGGTTCACGTCGCGCTTACCGTTGCCCTAATCTCACCCTGTATATTCTCGGTGTAATTCATTTTGCAAGCAGCCTCCGGTCCGGTGGGTTTTGCAAAAATAATTGGTTTTGCAACTATGTCCAGTGATGAAGTGATATGAGTCGATGTCAGTCTGACATAGATGACATAGCTGCAAATGTCTGAACTTAATTAAATTACTCATCGTTCATTTAAATTACTTCAAACTAAGGTAAGTGAAATATGAAAAAACTTATAATAATTACTATTATATTAGTGGATGTGGATAATTATAATGATTACTGTCCTAATATTTTTTTAATTGAAGCTTAAAAGCCTGGAGTAACAACTTAATAAGCATGGATCACAGATTCTATAAAGTAGTAGTATTGAGGGTTCTTAACTGTAAACCCCTTACGACTGTATTAGTAGTCAAGGGCTTTACTAGAACTCGAAAGCCCTGCAAGCAGAAGAAAGCATTTTTCAGATATGCATCAGTTCTTTATTCCTATTTCATTGATTTTTATTAATTTTTTTTATCGACTACAAGTTAGCCCTTGACTGTTATTACATCTGATGTTAAGTGATGATGCAGTCTAAGATGGAAACGGGCTAACTTGTTAGAAGTAGGATGAAATCCACACCCCTTTCGGTTTCTACACGACATTGTACCGTAACGCTAAATCGCTTGGCGGTACGTCTTTGTCGGTAGGGTGGTAACTAGCCACGGCGAAAGCCTCCCACCAGCCAGACCAAGAAAAATTGAGAAAAATCTCAAACTGCCCCGCCGGGAATCGAACCCAGGACCTTCGTCTTATAAATCCACTGCGCATACCACTGCCACGGAGGTCGTCAAAATATATTATACTAATTATAGTACATCTATGATAATATATAAAACGACAGAATTCTTGACAGAAACGAGTATGTAGCCAACTGTAGGTAACCTAGCGACAGTATAGGCACAGTCGCACCTCAATTTAATTTCAAATATTATTTAGATATTTTCTAAACTTTCGTCCTATCAAAAGAAACAACATCCAATGGTTGCCTCTTTGGCAACCATTGGATGTTGTTTCTTTTGAGCAACCATTGATGTTGCTTCTGAAAATAATGTGAAAATAAATAAATAAAGGAGCAAAAAAGAAAATATACACTGTTTTTCTGTTATTGTCTCCACAGAAATGGAAAAACAATGTATGAAAATAGCAAGCAGCAGAAACTTACCTTCTTCATATTATTTATCGTAATACGATACGGCGGAAATGAAAAAATCGTGATGAACGTCAATGACCCCATTGAAATGAGCTACGCAATTTCCTTTTCGACTCTATCTCGAAGAAGAATCCATTTATTTGATTCACAAAAATATCCAATTCCCTCGAAAAATAAAGGTATTATTTAATTTCAAATCAAACCTTATTTTGGCTTAATGACGCCCGAGCAAGCAAAATATTGGAAAGTTTAAGATAAACTTTAAAAAGATTGTAAGACTGTGATTTGACTGACTTTGAACCAAGTAACGTAATATTGTTATAAGCGTGAATAACATAATCATGGATAAAGTAAAATTAATTTTAAAGTGAATCAACAAAAGATTGACATCTGATAGTGATTGTTAATAAATAAAACCACTATCACCCTTAGCCCGCCAACTCGCACTGGAACAGCGGGGTGGGTCTAAGCTTTGTGTTCTCTCTCCTAAAAGAAGACTCTCTCTCCTAAGAGAAGGGGGGCCTGGGTTTGTGATAATGATGAAAGACACGATCACGTAAGTAAGCGGTATGGTGGTGGGAAGTTCATATTAGATTTTCAACAAGTTCCAATAAATAAATAAGCTCTCAGTACAAACAAAAAGTAACTTGCGGGCGCTGGCAAATACCGTTAATCGATTCCTTTAGTGATGCAGAACAAACTGTTCTCTGTTTTTCTCAGCAATTAATGGCCTTTTACAGGACTAGGTGGCTAGCAATTAGAAGATATTTAGGTATGTGTAAGTTACTGAGGCTTTAAATTGGAATTGATTTGATGTTCGAATTACTAGACACTCACTTGCAGTACAGTTACCGTGGCTTCTGATTTTATGTTTTTAAATCCTCAGATACAAAACTTTCTTCAGGACCCCCAGCACAAGTATATAGCCATAGGAGACTACATCCTTACATACTTCCTTAGCTTCATTAATCCTTTCATACAATTTTATTTGTGTACTCTTGGCCATATTTTAAAATGTCCTGATTATGTTCCAGGAACATTCGCCTAGGCCTCATAAATCTCTTTTTAACCGACGGAAAAAAACGGCGGAGGTTCTCAATTCGACACGTATATATATATATATTTTATGTATGACCACGCATAACTTTTTACAGAGATGTCTGATTTTGATAACTTTTTTTTTATTAGAAAGGGCACTTCCAAGATGGTCCCATTGTCATCATGTTAGGATCTAATCATGAGACCCTGGGAAAATTGAAGGAACTCTTCAAATTTTATAGGCATACTTGCAGCGAATTCGGTTTTTGTGTAAATATCGGTAGCTTTTTGGCTACAAGTGCCATATACTATACTATGACAGTATAGTACGTATTTTTTACTTTTTAGTGCGTTTCGAATCTGTTCTATTTTTTGTTAAAAAATTTCATGTTAATATTCTTTCATCCATTCCTTTTACATGCCCAAATCGTCCTTCTCTCAATTCTAGTCACTAAATCTTCTTTTACTCTACACCTATCTCTAATTATTAAAATTATTACAAGCTATTGTAGGTATAGTAGGTAGGTAAATACTTAAATTATTACAAGCTATTGTAGGTATAGTAGGTAGGTAAATACTTAAATTCATCTTTGTAGTCCCTGTACTACCGGATTCGAAAGCTGTCAAACCAATGATGAAAATCTCAGCTGGCCATCGACCCCTAGATCTCAGTTTTATTAATCCAATGCAAAATTTACTGCCCCTGTGACCCAAGGCAGTCAATTTTTTGCTAATTGGGACTGCAGCTAAGTTATTTTGACTGACGAATCTATTTTATGAAATGTATGCGTATAATGCAATAATAACATGAGCCATTTTGTGACGTGGACACCGCGCAGGAGGACTTTATAACTTAGTTAGCAAGCTTATCAAAATACATTGAATTATTTCGCCGATGCAACTTTGGAATAAAACTGGTGCCGGTTTATTAGTCCCACGCTTGTAATAAAACCCGCCATTCAGGCCAGTGTAGGGTTGCCAAAACTGTTTACACGAAAGTAATAATCTAGCATTTGATTTTGAGATTTTTCCTTATTATTTTGACACTAGCTTTAGGTTGAGATTTTTTAATTTTTAGATTTTTCTTGCCTTGCAAATTTAATTTATTCAAAAACCTATTTCTAAAGGAAATTTCACCTCACACGGATAACAAATTTAAGTGAAGTGAGATTTCAAAACCTGATAAAAAAAATTATTTACTGTTCAAAAACTATTTGATTTCCAGAAAAATAAACCAGTGTTTTTATTTTTGAGAAACTAATGCCTATTGACGGTTCCCTTCTTAGAGGAGAGAGCATAGTATAGAGCTTAAATATACTATGCTCCGATTCAGGTATGTGGGCTTACAATACATACAGCAAGCCAAATTGATACACAGTGTAAATTTTAATCCAGATCCATTAAAAGGAAGTAAAAATAGTATAAACAACCTTTATATAATATTTATTTTGCCACTTAACGCGAAATTTTATCAAGTAAAGAACCCACGTGTGAGAATTTAGTTGTGCCAACCCTAGTGTAGTCACGATATAAGCTTAGCCCCGAATTAAAGCCGTATTTATAGCGGTCCACGCATCGATTCCCATGATGATAACGTGTAATTCCACTGTTTTTGGTCAATACAAGACTTGTGTACTGCCGTTAGTAGCGAAATATGGGCTGGCCCGACAGCTCATCGGGCCCTTCGCCGAAAATATAACTATTGGTGGTAATAAAAGAAATTTGGTGCCTCCACCTTGTTTTAAGAGGGCCGGCATGGATACCGTGTAACTGTTTGAATTTTTTGCGTTCCTTGGAGTAAAATTGTAGTAATATATACAAATAAATAAAATAAAGTGTCTGTATTTTGAAAATTGATAACCTTATCAAAAGAATACACTGAAAATTTACTTTAATTATTCAATACTTTAATATAATTTAACTACGGTAATTACACCCATAAAATAAACATTTATTAAAATTTTTGTCTATTTCGACTAAACACTTAAGTCAGTCGTCAGGTAGTAAAAAAATCTTTTTGTTTATAATAGCCGGACGCATGGTGAATGAAGACCAGGTAGAAAAAGAAGAAGATAACAATATCCCCTTTTCCCTCCAATAAGTAATTGAATCGAATTCTCTAAATTTCAGTCAGACGTTAGACCAGCGGGGAAGGATCAAATCAAAATTAATACAGTTTCTTTGATGTAGGCTTAGTTTACAAGTATTTTTGAAACGTTAAACTCAACGGATTGTAGTGACTTTACTGCCGGCTCGGGAGGCAGTTATCTAATCCATTGCGTTGCAGTAACAAGTCTGGCCCTTGGCCGTAACATTTTAATGCTAATATAGACACCAAAGCAACTAACTGCGCTGTTGGCATATAGATAAAAAAGAAAAGTTTAAGAAGCTGAAGTATACGAACATAGTACCTATGCTAAATGTTCAAGTTAACTAGAGCTGTAGTGTAATGACATAAACATCTCCGTCGCGTCCCCGGGGAGGCTGAACGTCGTCTTTCTCACCGCTATAGCAAAATTCAATTTCGTTCGTTGTCGTATTTGCGTTGTCATTTTGTTGTTGGCGCCTTGCGGATAGCACAGAATCTATTTCCATTGAAGTATTAACGAGCTGACGATTGCGACTTCTATCCGAGTGGTTATTTCCTTGGTCAGTTTATTAGTTCATAGTAATCTGTTTGGGTATTCAGAATAGAAAAAATATAAAGTTTTCAAATTCAAAATCATTTATTTCAAGTAGGCCGTTTTACGAGCTCTTTTGAAACATCAAGTCTGACAGTACGTAGTGACTCTTCCATCGAATGAATTTAGACAACGCGATTTTTATTTAGCACAAATTAACCCTTGCCTGCAATCCCATCTGTTGATAAGTGATGATGCATTGATTAAGAGGGGAGCGGGCTAACTTGTTAGGAGTGGGATGTGGTGGGCGTATAAATATGTTAAACATGCACCGTAATGAGCGCAACTAGATATTTAGGAAAGTTTGTATAAGTAGAGCTTTTTGCGTCAGTCCGAAGAAGTACAATCGCTGCCTTATGTTTGATACCATGCAGCATAGCTGTGTTCTGATCTGAAGAAGTTGCCGTGGACATTACAGCACGTTAGGTTTTACACCTGTATACCACGCTGGCAGTCTGGCCTACACTATACGTTTTGTTTAAGTATGTAAGTGTTGTTGAGGTGTAGTTCGTTAATTTTTTGGTTTTATACCAAAATAAATAAATTACCATTAATAATAAACTTAAAAAAAGAGACGGTTGCTACATTCAATATAACACGGTCATTTTTATGGTAACTGATCACGGTTTCATCGAAAGGCAAAGATAATATATATTCATTTATTATTTCTTTTAAGTAAAATTGTACTGTGGCAATATATTATTCAGTAATATTAAATACTAATGCCTTCTCTCTGCCTGCCTAAACCTATTATATTTAAGCTTATTGAAGAACAATAACGAGCCTCCATACAGCTAGTTATTAATTTCATTCCATTGTAGTTTAATGGGCTAAATGTGGACCACAAATTTACAAGAGTTCATGTTTTTACTATACTAATAGAATTATTTTATTTGTTTAGTTCATGATTTCTTATTGCCACCTTTCGACTAGACTAGAAGATAGGTACACAAGCACAACTTATGTGTCTCAGTCACAAGTAGATCTAGTTTAGCCTCGAAGAATTAATCATAAATCATATTATGTCACATACGTATACAAAAAATTTTAAAAAAACCCAAAAAATTAAATAATATTACAAGTTTCACATTTCTGTATGTTTGTCTGTCAGTGGCATGGTAGGTTCTAAAGAAATGAGTTACGACGTGTTTTTGTTTGAAAGCTAACGCACTTACTATGAAGTTCCGATACCCTGTTTTAAAAATACCGGCGGTTTTTTTGTTGATTAGGTATGGAAATAATTTCCGTCTTAACTTTAAATCGTTACTGTTTTATGACTGAAAAATAATTAATTCTTAGCTTGAAAAATAAATCATGTATTGACTATTGTATGATTATAATGACTTTAAAAACAAATGACATACCTATTTCGTTATAGAAAATTTATCTACTAGTAAGTTTATTACCGACTGTTGCCATTGAGTAGATTCCAATTAACATTCAAAATTAACAATATTTAGTGCGTAGATTTCACTCAGTAGGCTTTTATTACCTAGTTAATAGCCTATATGATGAAAACCTATTCGATATAAACAGCGTTAACATTTGATTTCCCCTGACATTAGGATAATTAGACTGTTCAATATTTGGGTTAGTGTTCAAAGGTTTCATGTTCCATTACAGCAATCAAATCTATTATAATTATGTAATAATTGGATAATTTTTATTTTTGAATTTTAAGCATTAAAAAAACTCAGTTTATGAGTTTTTTTGATAAAATATTAAAATGTTAGTTTTCGATTCAGAACCAAGTCATTGAAATTGACATTGACATTAGTATTAGTATTTTTAGCAATGTTTATAGGCGTAATATCACATAAAACACAATTTTTCTATTCAATAAATTTGTTCCTCTTGTTGCGAGGCTCTAACAACTGGTGATCAGGGGAGAATCCGCCTCCAGTACGTGCCGTCTCAAGAACCAACTTCTGTATGCGATCCTGGATACAATCGCTATAAGACCATTGACTGAAACGACTATCTAAGTCGTTGATTTAATATTAATATTTGTAATATTTTAAATTTTAACAATAGAAGTAAAAACATTTAGGTACAATTTGCTTAACATAATTTTCCAACAAACACAAACCCGAATCAAAATAAACTCCATATCAAAAGAGAAACTTAATGCAAACATTAAATTCAAAATGACCTTTAAAACAAATAAAATGACCAGAAATCCTAACTCGTTTGATTTTTCAATTAAAATCTGTAAGGTTAAAACAAAGCCTTCGGGCGAACAAAGCCCGACTCGCATCCACCGCGGGTTCATAATTTCCCTATTTGCGAGTGCCGTCCATATTTTTCATATTTTCGTTTTTATCACAACCGAGCTTGAACATGACGCTCTACTTGCGTTGAAAACTTTGTTTTCTCTTCCTCCTTTAAGATACAAATGCTGAGTCAGATTTTATTGTCTTGCACTTGGTATACGACTGCGACTTTGTCCGCGAGCACTTTGAATTTATATTAATGCTAGCAGTCGCCCGCGTCTTCGTCCGCGTGAAAACAGATTTAAGTTTAGTTGTAGAAATAATGACTCAAACGTAAGCATATCAATTAAATGATTTTTTAAAACTCAAAAGTTATATATTTGCCAAAATATAAAAGATAAATATATGCTATTGCGGACATTTTTGTAAAAATTTTAAAGATACATAAAGTTTTCATACAGTGTTTTCAATTATATCCAATAGCTAAGGCAGCGCCCGGTTTAATAAATTTCACGGTCCGTCTCGTGCGACAAAAACTGTGATAACTCAGGTAATAAATACAATACAAATATAAAATATAGCATATGATACTACTGTTGAAAGATTTTTTTAATCGGATCAGTAGTTCCGAATATTAGCCCCCACAGATCCATTTACAAACTTACAAACTTTACCTCTTTATAATATTAGTATAGATATAGATTATTTTTTTACAATAAAAATATTGAAATAAAAAACAATATATATGTAAATAAATAACAATAAATTACGTCTACAATTGACAATCCGTTGACATCAAATAGGACACATTGATAAATATAACTGAATTTCGCAATATTTTCTCGTTTCAAAATGGCTGGAATAAATTCATACTGTAAAGGACTATCTCCCTTGAGATTAAACTACTTCCCAATCCCCACATGAAATTCTAAACTTTTAGGTTTCTAAGTAAAGCGTATTATAAATCACTGAAGTTTGTACTTGCCGTGTTAAAGTAGATATTTTATGAAGGTTTGTAAGAGAACGGCTAGTATACAGTTGAACAAAGAATAATGAATATGTGTAATGTACAATTAGGTGGCAAATAAGTAAAATACTTTGTGTTTTTAAATTGATTTATCGTCGTCACCATTATCAGTCTTCTAACTATCCACTACAGGTAAATGCGATGAAGAGGGGTATGGTGCCTAATGCTGCTTCAATACGGGCTTCCGGGCTTAGGCTGATAATTAACTTACGATGATTATAAGAATATCGATGATAGTGACCAGGTCCAACCGATTAACCTGCTCCTCGAGGCACGGGGGTGTAACAACACCATCTTACGGACACCGGGCTTACAATTTACAAAAAAATATTTTGAAGAAAATAATTTTTTCTCGATTAAAGGGATTTGGACCAAGTATCTACCTCACTATCGAATCTATCTACATAACCTAACCACAAGATCAATGAAGCAGTTGAATTGAAATGCAACGCAATCAAATTTTTGACTAACTCCCACAATTAAAAATAAGGATGACTGTCGAAGTGTGGACATAGCAACTGTCTATAACCGATTGAGCCCCGCCCTTTATTTGCTCAGTCTTTTATAGACTAATTGTAAAGTGGTAGTACACTTTCTTTTTCTTCAGAAATACTCAATCAACAAAAATATTACTATTCACTTTGTTTCATCGATATCGGATGTGAATACAAACAATTATTAAATATGTCAGTGTTTCGGGGACAACGGAGTCATAGGCGCCCATTATACCTATTATAATTAGTACAATTTTCAAATAGGTTAAAAATAAAGTTAAAATTAAATAGCACAATATTATTTAGTTATTCATTAACGTCAGAAATGCAGCATGATTATCGTATTATTAGGTTATTAATAAAGCAACAATGAAAATCAACCTGTTGTGTATGGAAGTTGAAGTAGAAACAGTGTATAATATAAATAGTATGTTACTGTAAAAGCGTGTACGTTGGTATAATTTAGGCCTTACTAGAAATTAATAGGAATTACCAATGTCTTTTTGGGATTTTACCGTTTTATACCGTGCTAGTTCTTATCAACGACTGTGGTATTGCTACTACGTAAGATTTTATAATTGCTCGCAAAATAAATACGTAGTTCTTATTATGTTAATAATCTTGACAGGTACAATCGAAAGTCAATGGTTTACCTACTGACAACAGGCTTAAAACGACTGAAAGCGATGCGGCGCGTTCGATTCAAATTATATAAATATTCTCTGTTTTCAAACGTGTATTATTCAAATATAGAAAATTCAAAATGGACGAGAGAGCGACGGATTATTAATACGGAAATAAATGTGAGCTTGCTATTGGCTAAACTAATAACTCGTCACTTCGATTTGCCTCGACCCCAGGAGGAGGAAGGAGGACACAATCACCAGAGGACTGCAACATGTCAACAAGTATGTGACTTGTCTATTACTCAACATTGACCGTGTCCCCCGCGATAAGTAAATGAATAAAGATCTCATATAAATTTTAGGCTTTACTAGAAAGTTTTAGGAAGTTGTGAGGTTGTAGTTTTGCAGTAACACGGTATAAATTAATTTATTAGCTGTTTGGTTCAATAACTTGTATAGAGATATTGTATTTGTCCACAATGTGTATTAATGATCGCTTTCATCATTTGAACAAGCTTTACTGTATCTATTATTGGCCTCATGCATCAATTATTATAAATTTTATTGACCAGAGTTTTCTAATATGATATTAGGTAAATTCATTTCAGAGTAAAAGTTCCGGTTCGTAGCCGACCGTAATAGACAATTACAGCAAGCGATATGTAACAGCTGCACTATTGGTATGTATGTATTTCTATAATATAACTTTGATGGAGAACAAAATTCCGTTTTCATAACTTACGCCTGCTGCTATCGTCTACAGTCGGCTATGAACTTGCACCCTAATATACAAAAAAATGCCAAACAATGGACAATTAGTTCAAAAATATTATTTAGAGTATAGAATTTTCTATAAGTGTATACGCATGCATCAATAATAATAAAAAAAATTACACACAATAATTTTTTACTTTTTAGTGCGTTTTAAAGGCTGTTTTATTTTTAACCGACGAAAAAAAACGAAGGAGGTTCCCAATTCGACACGTATTTTTTTTTTATGTATGACCGCGCATAACTTTTTACAGTGTTGTCCGATTTTGATAGTTCTTTTTTTATTAGAAAGGGCATATATCCAAAGTGGTCCCATTGTCCTCATATTAGGATCTGATGATGATGATCTGGGGAAATTGAAGGAACTCTTAAAATTTTGGAGGCACGCTTACAGCGATTTCGGTTTTTGACTCAGTATCGGTATCTTTTTGGCTACTAGTGACATATAATATACTATGACAATATAGTACGAGTACGCTACGAAGCGATAAATCACTGAAAAGTAAGAAATATTTTTTTTTAACAAAAAATAGAACCGACTCAAAACGCACTAAAAAGTAAAAAATAACTGTGTCATTTAGTAGCTTTAATTTACTTAAGCATATCTAGGAGTCGGTGCCAGCCAAGGTTTCTATTTTCAAGGACGTTACCTAGAACCCACCACATCCACTGAAAAGTATAAAATAAATGCGTCATTTAGTTACTTTAATTTACTTAACCGTATCTATATACTCGGTGCCATCCAAGTAGGAAAGTATATTCAACAAAGCAGCGAAAAACTTTGTGTGAATCAGGTATCATCTTTAAATTAGAAACCTTACAGGTGGCACCGACTTCATAGATATGGTTAAGTAAATTAAAGTAACTAAATGAAATATTTATTTTATACTTTTCAGTGGGTTTTGAAGTCGGTTTAATTTTTTATTTAATTTTTTTTTTCATACTTTTTAGTGGTTTATCGACAACGAACATACCGACATCGCTGCAAATGTGCCTATGAAGTTTGAAGAGTTCCTTCGATTTAACCAAGATCTCATCATCAGATCGTAACATGATGATATTACTACTTGACTATGAGACCATTTTAGAAGTGCACCCTTTTTAATAAAAAAAGAATTTTCACAATCAGACTATTCAGTGAAAAGTATTCAAAGAAAAGAGAAAGCGTGGCCATGCATAAAAAATCCCTATCTCAAAAACTACTGAACCGATTTTGATGAAACTTGCAGTATTCCCTAAGTTAAACAATACCTAGCACAACAAAAAAGAATCACTTAAATCGGACTTGTACTCTGGAGATATGCCTCCAGAAACATAAATACATATATACATACATTCATAAACATATACATACATTCATTTATAAAATTTGGCAAATTTGTTCAGACGCTGATATAAACTAACATGTGCGAAAATGGGCTGTTCTGGAAATGTTACATACATACGGGTCGAATTGATAACCTCCTTTTTTTGAAGTCGGCTAAAAATAGGCGTCAAATTGAACACCTCCTCTCGTTTTTTCGTCAGTTAAAATTATTTTTTGTTTTTCAAACACATTTTACCTGCGGTTTCCGTAGAATAAAACAAGCTTCGTAATTTAAATAACTCAATCCAATTACAACAGAATACAGTATCGTAAAAACATAACGTAAACAGGTTTAAATAAACAGTGGAAATAATTTGTCAACCCTTCCGTTGTAGTCGAGTGAACGTCGAGAAGTTTCAAAGTTAATTATTTTTTCAAAGCTTTCCTCGACTGCCAACTGAAAAATACATTACTTTGAGAATACGTAGTGGATTTCTGTGGAAGTTATTAAAACTACAAGAAACTTAAAATTGAGTCCACTGAAGATGCTGGTCTACACAATTAAACATGTAACGTAATTTGAGTTTTTTGATTACCTGACTAAGACTTAGTTATCCTTATCCTTGTTTTTCTCTTTTCTGTTCATTACTTTAAAGCAGTAGGGTTTTTTGTTTTTATAAAAATAAATTTATTTGAGACTTCTCATCAGTCTGATGTTAATATAGTCTTACTCGAAAGTAATTATATATATACACTTTTTAAACGACTTAAAAAAAAAAGGAGTTTCTCAATTCGACCGTATATACAGTAGAACCTCTATAAGTCGAACATCAAGGGAGACGCCAAAAAATTCGAGTTATAGAGTTTTTAACTTATGGAGGATTTCGACTTAGGCGGATTTTGATTCGACATAAAGAGTTTGAGGTTTATTCTTATAAATTTAAAGTTAGAGAGGTAGAATAAATAAAAATTCAACTTGCAGAGGTGACAAACATATTTTTATTTATTATAAATCAACATTATTTCAAATCATTTTAAAATAAAAAATATGGCATTAATAAAAGTCAGTAATTTTTTTTGCTTTAGGTAATTTGGTTGTTCTCTATCTATAGCATTGTCTAGTCTATAAAGAGCAGAAAATTATTCTTCAGAGTTACTGGTTTGCTCCATTTTTCTAATTTCAAAGGAAATCAAAATTGAACACCTGACACAAAGCAAGCAAACACGTGTTTCCATAAGTCATAAATTTATTATTGTATACTCCTAAAATGTTTTCTAAGAAACAATAGTGTAGGTACTCACACTGTCGGCAAGTTCTTAAAGTCGGTAACTTATTTTTGTTCGAACAATAGAGATAATAAATTCCAAATGATCAAGTTGTAAAGGTTGTAAAATAAAACGTTCCTATGTTCGAGTTACAGAGGTCAAATTTAATTTTTCGTGTTATAGAGTGAAAAAATGTACCAAAATGGCTTGGAGGGACTCGGTGATTATTTCGATTAACAGAGGGTCAAGATTTCAAGTAATGGAGGTTTTGGTGTTTTAAGGGAAGGGAACAAAACATTTTTTCGAGATTTGGAGGTTTTTGACTTATCGAGGTTCGACTTAACTGTATATATATTTTTTTTTTCTTTTATGTGTGTTCGCGCATAACTTCGTCGTTTATGAACCGATTTTGATAATTCTTTTTTTGTTGGAAACTAGATAGTCCGGTGGTGGTACCATGACAAGGAAACCAGGATCTGATGATAGGATCCTAGAGAAAACGAGGGAAACTTTCAAAAATTATAGACACAACAAGTACACTTGTTAATTTTTCCGGTAAGTATTTAAAAGCACTACAATTTGGTTAAGGTCTGGAGTCGATCTGATGATGGAGCCGATCCATATATAAGAGAACTCCGTAACGTTTTATAGTAGCTACCTTGTGTTTGGGCTCGATTAATTTGTCTCAATGAGAACTTTACATTTAGATGAGCTGTGACTGTCATCAAGGGTCTGGTGATGAAGACGAAGTACAGTTATGGGAGCTCCGTTACGTTTTACAGTAGCTACCTTGTGTTTGGGCTCGATTAATTTGTCTCAATGAGAACTTTACATTTAGATGGGCTGTGACTGTCATTGAGGGTCTGGTGATGAAGACGAAGTACAGTTAAGGGAGCTCCGTAACGTTTTACAGTAGCTACCTTGTGTTTGGGCTCGATTACTTTGTCTCAATGAGAACTTTACATTTAGATGGGCTGTGACTGTCATTAAGGGTCTGGCGATGAAGACGAGGGACAGCTGAGGGAGCTCTTTAACGGTTTACAGTAGCTACCTTGTGTTTGGGCTCGATTAATTTGTCTCAATGAGAACTTTATATTTAGATGGGCTATGACTGTCATTGAGGGTCTGGCGATGAAGAAGAAGGACAGTTGCGGGAGTTCTTTAACGGTTTACAGTAGCTACTTTGTGATTGGGCTGGATTAATATGTCTCAATGAGAAGTTTGAAAGGTTATAGTTTCCAGTTAGTTTAATGTTTACTATGTCATGATCCAATGATGAGATCTACGAAAACTCGAGGAAACTCTTCAAACTTTATATGCACTTTTGCAGGGACGTCGGAATGTTATAAGTAGCTAGTGAATATTGGTACTTATGGTTTAGTTCAATTAGGTTCTTTCGTATGTTCGTTGTTGATAAAGCACTAAAAAGTATGAAATAAAAAAATTTTAACAAAAAATAAAAACGCCTTCAAAACGCACTAAAAAGTAAAAAATAACTACGTCATTTACTTACTTTAATTTACTTAATCACATCTATGAAGTCGGTGCCACCCGGGTTTTCTAATTTAAAGTCTTTACTTAAACTTGGAATGTTATAAGTAGCTAGTGAATATTGGTACTTATGGTTTAGTTCAATTAGGTAGGTTAAACTTGGATGGCACCAACTTCATAGATGTGGTTAAGTAAATTAAAGTAAGTAAATGACGTAGTTATTTTTTACTTTTTAGTGCGTTTTGAAGGCGTTTTTATTTTTTTGTTAAAATTTTTTGGTATTTTTCTGTTACAACAATAATATAAACATGATGTTTATATATTATTGTTGTAACAGAAAATGATGTATATATATATATATTTGAAATGGTCCTTTTTATACGCATGTTGCTAAAATAAGGGAAAAAGATATAGACATCCTCTTTTTTCCCCCCATTTACAGCCACTATTTTGAAATTTTGTATAGCCTACTCGCCTATTCTGACAAATTGAACGACACCTTATAAATGGAATCAAGCGTAGACGTCGCCGCAGGTCCAATCCAATTTCCATTCAGGACAAACACAACTTTGTACCCTAATAGTTTGATAATAGAGATAGATATTATAATTTTTAGTTGACGAACTTAGTGCGTCGCTTTGCTTCCCGCCTGAGTTGAGCCTAAGGAGAAACCATAAGAAAATTAATTTTCTTATTAACAAAACATAAAAGAAATAACTAAACTATTTAACTTTTCAATGAAAAGGTAAAAAAAGGATGAAACAAAGGCGGTAGTTAAAACAAAGGCTTGAACGCTGGCATTCTCGACCGTACAATAGTTTCCTTATTTGCAGATGTCTAAAAGAAATTTTCTATTCTTTCTTAAGTTAAGGTTCAATTCCAGTACTAAATACGTTATGCCGCAGCGCTCTATTTCTATACTTATATTATATTATACAAGGAATTCGTTTGCAGTGCTGGAATTTTTTATAAAGCTTCGTATTTTTGACTACGTAAAATGCTTAAAGTGCCTGAAATAAAAACTCATAGATCTACGGAAGTATATCAAAGCTGCTTAAACGATATCGAAAATTAAACAAATATTTGAGATTTGCATCAATTAAAATTTTATCACAAATATAATACAAATTCTGTATAAATGTATTACAAATCTAATAGTGATCGTTAATAAATAAAACATTGTCACCCTAAGCCCGCCGACCCGCATTGGAGCAGCGTGGTGGGCCTTCGCTTCATAACCTCTCTCCTATAAGGAGGGAGGATTGTACTCAGTAGTAGACCGGTAAGAGGTTGATAGTGATAATGATGACGATAATAAAATACTAAACACACTCGCAGTACGACTATCACGTGTATTACTAAAACGACATCAAACATAAGTGTGTGTTTGTTACAAAGTTCTGCACAAGTGTGTCGGTGTTTGCAGAAAGACCAACATGTGCTGACTAAAACTTCTGTTGAAACTAATGGTGTGTGGTGGAATTTACTGGAGAATCTGTGACATTGCAATTATAATTTGGGTTATACTTTGTGTTTTTGAACCTATTTGTAACGATATCTGTATGAAATACCCGATTTTGATTAATTTTTGTTGTTTTGGTTTCGCTCCGAAGTGTTTTAAGTGATTGTTTTTCACTTGTCGTCAGGTGGATCATCTGTTTAATCCGTCAATTATTATTACTACAAAAACATACAGTATTTACTTAAAATTTAACCTGTACTTTTTAGTATTTTTGCTTCATAAAATTTTAGGCGATAGTAATAAATATGAATGGTGAAAAATGAAAATCGCTCGAAGCTTGTAACTTGTACTTTAGTGTAAGTTTGTTTTGGCCCTTGTGTTTTGTGTGTCAAAGGACACTGATGTCTCTGTCCGATACATAGCTCAAAGGAATGCTCTTTCCTTGTCAATTTAAATGAACTACGTAATAAAGGTAGTAAAAAACTTGGCTAGCAAGTTACAAGTTACATATTTATATAAGTACCTAATAATATTGCTACAGGAGTTACTGATCACACAAATATAATTTTATACTTTAACTAACAATTTATTTTTGTTTATTCAAGCCAAGTAATATTTATTTCGTTGTAAGTTATAATATTTTATATAATTAGAACAAAATTTTATAACTACAGCTAACATAATGTGATTAAAGTTTTGAAATATAATTACAAATTAAATTATGAAAGTTACAAAGTACCGGTAATTGCTAAATTAAATGCTACACTGTACTGCAGCGAGGCGTAGTGCCTAATATACTGACATCATTGCCTCTTTAAATGACTAAATTAATTTATTGGCCAACTATTTTGTTTATTGTGACTTAAATAATGAAGACAAATCCTAACATGATCAGAAGAATTACGCTTTATTGTATCATAACAAGAGTAATAAGCGTCATTTATTTGAATAATATAGCAGAGTTAATCTTAATATGTACTCTGTGCTCCAACAACCATCAAATTTCTAGCGATCCCAACAGAAGGCTTAGCGTGTTCCACGAAATATAGAGCTGTATTAATGCGAATCGAATATTGAACTCTCTATAACTTTAATATCAATGTTGCATTTCTGCGGAATGCTATAAATTCTTGTTGTCTGTCTGTTTGTCTCTGTGTATTGGCAAAAACCGCCACGCTTTTTACCGTTCCCGTACGATGTCGTGTAGAAAACGAAAGGAGTGTGGATTTTGTCCTACTCCTAAAAGATTAACTCGTTTTTATCCTTTATTGCATCACCACTTACCATCGTGCGATTGCAGTTAAGAGCGTAAGCCGCAAGGCGTAAAAATTCCGCTAAACCGCATCGGGGAAGCGTGGTAAGCTTCATAATTTTTTCCCCAAACAAAGGAAAGCTGGCACTTTAGTGAAAGTTTTAGGGTAGGTTTTTCAGCCAATGCTGAAAATGTTCATGATATAGCTTCATTTAAGTACAAAGAACTGTAAAAAAACAATACTTTGTTTGACATGCCTTCCCTTTAAAATGTTAAATGGTAGATTCCGACCGGACATCACGTCGAATTGAGAGCTCTTCATCCACTTTGACACTTGACACTTGAATTGCGCATGACTAGAGCTGAACTAGAGCCTCATAATTGAATGTGCACCGAATATCAAATGTAGCGGTTGGCAATACGTACTATGTTGTTAATTTGTATTGAGCTACTTAATCTCCAAATTAAGTATTTTATGAGTAAGACCGAATTCAAACTAGCATCGAAGCAAAACAACGCGGCATCAACTATACCAATAGCAAATTCATCTCCGTTTTCGCATCAATAAGGCACACATTTTACACAAGAAAATTAAAAAAAATCTCCTACAATGTAGTAATTCACCAAATTTTTCGAGGCAGCTAACTTGGATTTGAAACTCTTCGTAGTGTTCCTACTAGCCAAGCCAATAAGAAGTTATATATAATCCGATATTTTGGATCAATTTTCGACACATATATCTGATAAACATCGCCAGAGAACTGGCTTTCAATTTTAAAAACCGCATTGAATTAGGTCCACCTATTTGAACGCTAGGAAAACAGACACTCACACACACAGATACATACAGACAATGACATCAAAGTTACAACAACCCTCTTTTTGCGCATGGGGTTTAAAATGGAACGCGTTGTTCCATTTCAGTATTTTTCCATATTCGATTAATAGAACTATTAGGAGATAATTTATTATAGGCAAAAATCGCATTGTTTCAGTTAGCTCTATGGCCCAGGCTGGTCTATGTGTTCTGATCACATCTAAGTTCAGACTATGAATCAATAAATTTTTTTTGAGAAATTCTCAGTAAAACTTATCAATAGTTGGATATTTGCCGGTGTTGCCCTCGTGCCTCAGATTGCACGTTAAGCTATCGGTATAGTGACCGCATGGCTATTCAAATCTGATCGTTATTAGATTGAGACATGTTCACCCTAAGCTCGTAGACCCGTGGAGCAGCGTGGTGGATCTAAATTCGAAATTCCGATCATGTAATAGACTCATAACTATGTAAGGCAATCAATATATAAAACGATACTTATTTAATTACAGCGAATATGCTAATAATAATCATACCACTTGACCATAATAATCCATAATAATATATTCGTTCACGTCAAGGCTAACTATCATTTAGAATACTAAAGCTAACAATGAGAATTAAAACGCAATTAGAGCCGAAACTAATGGTCACAACGTTCCTGTAAAGCGTGCTACAGCCGCTATACAGCTCAATTGGTTTTTAATAACTCTTATTAACTTACGATGATGATGTTTTTGACGTCAAAGGCACCCAATACATTTTTTATTTTATCCTTAACTGCAGCCTAGCACGTCTACATCGCGAACATCTACATTACCTATCATCTAATTAGTGTGTAGCTTCTAGCTATGCTAAATGCCAAGTCAATCATCGAAGATGTATAGCATCGAAGCGTTCGTATGTGAACAGAAAATCCAGACGCCGGAAAAGATTACGTGATGAAAAATCTATTTATTTCCTTGGTAGAAAAAACGAATCAAATATTATCACCTTAAACGCACCAACCGGCATTAGAGCAGCATGTTGGATCTAATCTCTATACTCTGAGCTGATAAAATAGGATGATAATGATGAATATGTTTTGTCTACGAAGAGTAGAGAGCGTAGAGAGACTGCCTCGTTGGTCTAGCAGTTACTTTATGTGGCTGTTAATCACAAATCGGATCGTAGAATAATTTTGAATTATTCTTTCGTCAAAAAGATTTACAGTATTTTACTAAGCCGGGAAATTGGTGGTGCTAGATCCCATGCCTCAAAAAGCCCGTTAATCCGTTGGCCTCGGACACCGTCGTGAAAAATAACGATCGTTAATAAATTAAACATTATAACCCTAAGCTCGTCGTAGTTTACCAGCGTGGTGTATCTATGCTCTATGCCCCATGTCCTAAAAGCCTCTCCTGACCTATAGGGGACTGTGAATTGGCTGATAATGATGATGATGAGGGTAAGTTGTAAGCCGGCTGTAAGTTTCAAAAGTCGAACATTTCGTAAGATCGATAAAGTTCCCAGTTCTAGTACGGTAATTAATTATTTCGTAATGATATTTGAGTTAGTTCCTTCGCTGCTTCCGATTTCAACGTCAGATTTCTTGCTTCGTGTTGCTGCCAATAAGATGTTACATCTAGAGTTATCAAAACTCTAGATAGAACATATTATGTTAACGCATATAAATTTATAACTAAGAAAGTAAAAGGTACTTTGATTATCTGACTTAGATAAGTCTAGCCACAATTTAAATTTGTTATTATATTTTAAAATATAAAATAAAATGTGTATCTAACCGTTCAATAATATTCGAATATATTCATCATTTAATTTATTCATCATTGAAAGTAGCTTTGTTCACTGAAAAAAAAATACTTTAGGTGTTTACTTATCTGCTGTATCAATGTCCGGCTTTTCCGCTCAGTACTCGTATTTTTACATTTTCGTAAAATGTCGTTCAGAAATGAAGTACCAAATGCAGTACAAATAAACCTCACTCCTTCCAAGTTAGTGAATATTATAAAGCATCGTCACTTATAATCAGGTGTAATTGCAGTAATGTGTCATATCCATAATATAAAAATGGGATCGCGTTCCATTCCCATCATAATAATATGAACGAACTGCGAAACGTCTATGTTGGTAGGGTGGTAGTGGCGAAAGCCTCCCACCAGCCAGACCAAGATAAATTAAGAAAAATCTCAATCTGCCCCGCCGGGAATCGAACCCAGGACCTCCGTCTTATAAATCCACCGCGCATACCACTGCGCCACGGAGGTCGTCAAAGAATGGCGTTATAATTCCTGCTTCTCTTAAACAATAACCTCTTATTGGTTGCAACCATTTGAAACTACTTAAGGCTTGAAGATTTATTCTTTGCTTCAAGAAATTTAATAGTTTTATTTTAAAATAATGTTGTATGTCTTTGTTTACCTTTTCTTAAGTTAGCTCTTGAAGTTATTTGTAGGTTCAAACAAAAAATTTAACAATAAAGTAGCGCAAATATTTTTTATATATTTGTTATATTATATTTCAAAAAAGGTTTTGTTATATAGTTTAAAAAACTCGAGTGAATTTCATCGGATGGTTAGTAACAGTAAGATGAAACCGCAATAATGACCCAAGTAAATATAGAAGGTAATTAATTAAGCTGTACTGCATTATAACTATTCCCACTTCAAAAACAAAGTGTGATATTGTAAAATTTAAAAGCATATCCATATCACGTTTAGATAAATTGAGTATTTTTATTCAGGTCTCATCACGTCTAAGGGTATCCGATCAGATGGACACACGTCGTAAAATCCTACAACGAAACTTATTGGAGCAACTTTATCGCTTGTAGTCATGTAACATAGCTGATCCTTCATAAAAATATGTAGCGGATACTGTAACAAATATACAGTACACAACTCATGTTAAGCATTTCAACAACTGACTTCAAACAAAAATTTGTCATTCATTAGTACATTTTATATGGAAAAAAGAATAAAATCGCCTGTATACTTTTGGTTGTTTTCGACACGGCATGTTGTTTCGGGTGTAAAATATTGGCGGCCTGTTTGGGACGTTCAAATGTCTGTTTTGACCTTTTTTAGATAATATTGTTTAGGTTTTATTGTTATTTCGTGCTAGATTTTAATTCGAATATTTGTAACGCTTTTAGTTTTATTTTATGAGGACGAACTAACTTTTAGAGGTTTTTCTTTGGAGTTTTTAAATATGATGTCTTGGGCACAGATTAGGTACTTTAGAATACTGTATCGTACAAATATAACAAGCAATTTTTTTAATTTATCTTACACACATTTTACACTATGTAAAAATAAAATGAAAATGTGTAGATTCTGTGGCAATAAAGAATGTTGTGACAGGGCTTTTGCCAGAGAAGTATTACCGCCATGTTTATGTTTTTATATATGCTTGATCAATTATCTATTGATATTCAAGCAAACTTCGCCAGAATAAAGTGTATTTAAACTTTTTGAGAACACAAATATAAAAACATATGTCATTTTAACTTGAAGAAAGAATGAGTGTAGTTAATTATTCTTAGAAGATAGATATAATTATGTTATTGTGGACATTTTGTAGTCATAACAAATTGTAACAACCTTTTCATACAAGACTTTGTTGTCTCAAAAGTAATTCTTTTGCAAAGGGAGAGCGTTTTCAATTAAATTCGCTATTTATTTGAATAAATACGCTAATTTACTTAAATAAATTATATACAAACCTTTGTCAGTCCACCTCTCTATTAATTGATAAAAATCGCATTAAAATCCGTGCAGTAATTTTTGAGTCTATTGCGAACGGATAAACAGGTACGACCTTAGTCAGTGATAAAAAAATATATTATTGTATTGAAGAAGGTAACTATAAGTTTAGCTTTTATGAGATCAAGAATATACTTAGAATATATCCATTCATCCAAGAGACCCGTTTCAAAAAATATAAATCCTACATTTAGGAAGTCCCATCCAGGATTTTAGATTTAAATCAAGGCATTTCCTTCTTCAACGAACATTACTTAGCCCAGTAATTACAATAATATCGATTTTACAGAAATTCACTACTGAACTCAAATAGATTTAACCAGTAAACTACCAAACACAACATATTCAGCCAGAAGAATAAATACAAGACTACGAAATGAGATTCGTAAATAATTCTAACAGTTTACATTCAGTTCATACTCGAAACGAATGTGTTCCACATACGGGTGAATTTCACATTATAAAACGAGCACGTGTATGATTTTATATAAAGATTTTTTAAATTGGTATCTCGGCCTTGCTTCTTTTAAAATCATTTTATTCCCTTGGAAATATAATTGTTTTGTCTCTTATAAAATTTATTTTTAATTTAATTTGATTTAATTTAATGGTGGTAATTCTTTAATAACACGAGTAACTACATAAGTAGCTCATAGATTCGATACTGCTGATTATTTTGCTGATAATTTTGAGTATATTTTGCGTTCCTAACAGGATAAGTTGCAGATAAACTTGTTTTACAAAAAAGTCAGTGAAACCCTGGCCCAGGAATAAAAGTATTGGGTTTTTATTTCATTTTTTTTAAATTTCTTTCTTTCTGAACAATTGATGGTGGCTTTGAAAAATGCAAGCAATTAAAATCAAAAGTAAATAATGACAAAATTAAAAATTTTGTCATTTTATTTTCATTTAGATATTCCTAATTAGGATGTAGTTTATAATATATTTGGTTACATTAAATCTTTTAATTAGTCTGATTAACTTCAATATTTTGTAAGAAAATATTGAGATAAACTTAGCAAATATGTTTACTTATTTGGTTACTAGATTTAAATTGGGCAATTTTATTGTTCGTGGCGGTGACGTGTGTAAAATAATTCTGTATGTTGCCACAAAAACTATGTTCCCGGGACGGTGGGTCCAGCGAAGCATTTAGTAAACATTTGAGCGATTCACATTTTACAATTTACACCAGCCAGAGGAAGCCGAGTTGCTTTACGTTCTATCAGATGGATTCGAATTTAGTAATTACGAATACGGACTTACGTTCCGATTAATTTCAGTATTTTAATACATTTTCGTAGTAGCCTATGCTTACATACTTTGCATATCAGTTATTGACTATATTGAAATGGACGTTATTACTTAAACTAACTCGTTTCTAGGCCAAACATAGATCCTTATAATCTTCAGTGGGAATTTTAGTTTGGGAAGATGGGATAGTACTAATATTATAAAAAATTATGACGGCCGAGTGGCGCAGTTGGTAGTGACCATGCTTCTTCGTCCTATGCTGTGGGTTTGATTCCCACATCTGGAAAATGTTTCGTGTGATGAGCATGGATGTTTTCCAGTATCTGGGTGTTTATCTATATATTACAAGTATTTATGTATTATATAAAAATATTCATCAGTTATCATAGTACCCATAACACAAGCTACTTACGAGTACGCTTACTTTAGGGCTGTATAGCGATGTGTGTAATTGTCCTATAATATTTATTTATTATTTATAATATTTATTTATTTTTAAAAGTGAAGCTGGTATGACTGTATACGTTTGTTAATCTTTCACACTGAAAAGGGCATTTAGTGGAAATGTATCTGAGAGTAAACAGCATACCAACCCGAGTAGCGATGTGGGGATAAGCTCTATATTACCCTCCTCTCTTACAAGAAGGCAGGGCTAGCCCTATAATAGGTGAGGGGTTCAAGATTTAACATCCATTTTATTTGTACTCTGTCTATAATTTTGATTTACTTTTTTATTTATATTTTTATTTGCATTCGTATAGGTACTTTTATATATATGTATATATGTGTATGTGTGTATGTAAAAATGTATGTTTATATGTGTTCATTTAGTATTTTATGTTGGTTTGTTTTTATTTGATAATTTGATACTATAGTTCTTTTATTTGTGTGTACGTACACCCGACCCTTTTCTAATGGATGCACTGTTCCTCTCCAATATTAGTTGTCTGGAAGAGATCGCTCATTAGCGATAAGACAGCCAATTGTACACTGTTTTTATTTCTAATGCATTTTATATTTGTAAGTTGATTTTATGATGTCCAATAATAATATTTCATTCAATTATTCATCCAAGTCATCTAATTATTAGTCTAGGCTCAGACTCGAAGGGCGGCCGTGGTGAATAACATTTCAATCACTGTTCTATCATACATTATTCAAGAGGCAACACCGTCGTGTATACTAATTGAAATACGCTAAACCGGCCGAACAGCCTCTTTGATGTTAATCGTATGCCACCTCACATAAATCACTAACGGGGCCACGGAGCGGTATTACTATGGGCCTCTTTGATGCACCTAGCGCACCTAGCGGCGGCACAAGGCGTGGGCGGTAGTAAATCTATACTAATATTATAAAAAAGTAAAGTTTGTAAGTTTGTAAGTTTTTAAGTTTGTAAATAAAGTTTTGTCAGGGCTAATCTTCTGTTCTGAGTTATATATTTTCTGAGATATTACAAAATTTCTAAAAAGCGCGAAAATGCCGCTATGGCGTCTTAATTTAGTTGACCTCCTTCGTGTTATATTATACGTACTGAATAGAGGTCAGCATTTTGGTACTGATATACATTCATGATTGCAACGTTAATACGGTGATGGATTTAGAAATCGATCTTTGTTCAAATATCTATATAGTACACGGAAGAGTGTTCGTTTGTTTAAACGGGCTAATCTCTAGATCTGCGTGTCGGATTGTAAAATTATTTTCCTTTATTCTGAAGGCTAGACTCAAAAGTGAAATATACCATTATACCAATTTCTACCCATCAGCTTGCCATAAATATAATATATTGTTAATGTTAATGTACTGAAATGTCGTACGATGTTTAACAAAAATGTAGATCTTTAGTACACGGGACGGGACGGAGGATATTGCTTCACGGGAAACTATAAAAAAATTAAATTGAGAGGAGGAGCGGGGTATGAGCACACTTTGTATGAAAGTCTGTCTTTAAAATTAGAAGGGTATCTAAGAGGTTTTCACTAACACTACTAAACACTAATGTAATAATTTTAACTTTCTAATTTAATGTAAGTTGACGCTAAGACACTCAAACAATTGGGGATTAAGGGCAACGCGACGAGCTCCAATCAAAGTTCCCGCGTACATTATTCAAAAGGCTACATTCAGAGCACTAATTGAAATGTGTTAGTACTACGGACTTATAACCCGACTAAGGCGAAACCAAGAGGAAGGGTAGATAGTACCTCCAGCTCTGTTTAACCCACCTAATCATAGTAGATATAAATAGGTGCAACCACAGCCACCTACCTGTTTTGTACCTATAGATTTCTGTATTTAAGAATAAACATAATTTCAAAAATTGCAAATTAATCAAAAATATCAAAAATCATCGGGATCGTGGCCTAGTGGTAAGGCGCTCTAAGTGCCCGGATTGCCAGAGAGACGCGGGTTCGAATCCCGTTGGTTCCGCAAGTTTCTTTGTTATTATGTTTATTCTTAAATATAAATAATCCCTAAAGTGTTAGTAACACTTTTCAATAAAAACTAAAAAAGAATGATATAGATTTCTGAATTTCTTTCTGAACTATACATATATTTTTGGTGCGTTCTTTTTTACGTAGATAGGTTATAACTTATGGGGATTTTTTTCACTAGATCCACAAAAGACTGCAAGACAGAATAGATTTGAGGTTGGGATAGATTAGAGACGAAACATCACTAAACGGGTGTTAGTCTTGAGCTTTGAACCTCGGATTCTTTTCGAAAACGATAAATTTTGTGTGCTGAGATCTGTTCTAAGACCCCTAGTACTAGTAGTAATCCACGCTCGACTGACATCATCATCATTCTTTTTTGCCATGATGAGGAATGCGGGACTCCTGTCAACCACGCCCACGATATTATAACTGATGTTGACGACCTCCTAGAACTAGTTTATGAGGTAAAACCTGGCTTAAAACATGTAGGTCCTGGGTACCATTCAGTCGTTACATTTGGATTTTATATTTTCTAAATTAGCTCCGGTTTTTTATAAACTGCCACGGCTAGTTTGGTAACTAGCCAAAGCCCAACAAAAAATACATGAACCACTAATGCATTTTAGCTTCACACGTAAAAACTAATTCGTGATATGGTTTGAAAAAATATACTTGTTTTAAGTTAGCCACTTATATTTTAGACTGCAAATTCACCTAATATCAGGTGTAACGCAGTAACGGACCAATTTATCGTTGAATGAAAATATCTGTTAACTAATATCTACTGTGCCACGGACACGTTTCGTAAACTATAGCAAGTAGGTATTACATAATAAGTTAACATCGTCGTCAAATAGAGTAAAATTTCTTCTAATATACTGAATTTTATTAAACACGACAAACATTGTAAAATTGTAGAAGCGGTAGTTCACGCGAATTTAAACACGCCACTGACGCCTAAGCAAACTAATTCCGGTGCTGTAATTTGATTCAATTCCTTGAAGTTTAACGTGCAAATTTGTAATAGACGAGGCAAAATTGATTCCGGCAGGCGAAATAATGGGCCGTATATAAATCTCCATTAGTTAGCTTCATGTTTGCACTGGCCTTTGGAATTAGGACAGGAAATAATGCTAAGTGACCGAAAGATTGGAAATGTGTAGAGGTGATTTTCAAGCGATCTAAACTACTTTTCTCATTAGGAATTTGCCTTCCAATCTAGGTAGAGTCATTATAAACAATTGAACTTGGCGATTTAAATGTGCTTGTAAATAAAGTCTTGTTAATTGTTAATTTGTTAATTTTGTATTCTTAAGATTTTTTGAAGCTTTGTCTTTGTAAACATAGCCAATATAATTTAAGGCTTCACCACGCAGTAGACTGGGCTGAGCAGCGACGTTACGCACGCGTGACATGAACCGTTGTCATGTACTATTTAACATAGAATACGTCACACAAAACATTATAATAAGCACGACGTGCTTGGTGAGACTTATACTTTATAACTCGCGCTAGAGTTGTGGCTCTCTGCGAGCCCCGTCCCGCCGGCTGTGTGACTAAAACTATTTATTAATATATTGTTTAACATTTACATGAATTTGCGTATCCCAAAATCAGAATTTTTATACGCAACCATAAGTCAACTGTCATATTTAAGCGGGAAATTCAAGTAAGTGTCGGATTAGAATGATTCAGTATTTGCGAATAATAAAAATTTTAGTAGAGGTGGGTAAAAGTCCCCCAAGTGGGAATCGGACCATACACCAGTCGGATTTAAGTCTGACATTTTCTTCGTGTTGCTATAGATACCTAGTATTTTTTATTGCAGTGGCAAATAACAAAAATGCAATTTTAAACCTACACTCAACACATTTAATTACAAAATTCCATCGTATTTGACAGAAAGGAAAGCGACAGCCAAGCAACTCCGGGTTTGCTATAAATTGTAAAATGCGAATCACTCAAACATTTGCACAGTGCTTCCCGGACGCGTTGCCCTCTGGAATACTGTTATTTTAAAATATACAGAAATAAATGATTCATCTGTTAATACGTTAAAATGAACTAAAAGTGGATGCATATATTTCTATATGTTATATAGAAACAAAACATGTATATAATTATATTTTACCGTAGTGGTTTCGTGTTTCTTTTCAATAAGATAATTTTTGAATCTTTCAAGTAGATAATTGCAATTTTTGAAGAAAATAGAGATATTTATATTATTTTAAGAATAGTAGCTCTTTTTGTTTGATGAAGCAGGATCGTTGTGCTCCGGCCTCAGGTCGTAGGAAAAATGAGGTATGCGTCGAGGTGTTAATGTAGAATGTCTGACTATGAATTGAGATTAGTTGATGCATCATTCAACACCCGGAAGGTAGCGCTTGGTATTAGTGGGTATTCTGGTCCTTATTCAGCTAGTGAGTCCCCCTAGAGGTCTCTCAGTTCCTTTCCAGACCGCTATATCGTTTGCCCCATATATCGGTGACAATTTGTTGTTATGCAGGATAATGCTCGGCCGCATACCGCTCGGGCAACTCAAGCTTATCTTAATGATATGAATATCACTGTTATGGAGAGGCCGGCGTGATCACCAGATATGAACCCAATAGACTTATAGTTTGGGACTTGTTGAAAAGAAAAGTTGAGTTCAGAATTCCAGCTCCTGCCAACGTGGGTGAATTGCGAATCGCCGTAATTGAGGAATGGCAGAGACTATCCCAGGAAACCATCGATAACATCATTCTCAGTATGCACAGACGGGTAGAAACTTTAATAAGAGCACGTGGAGGAAATACGCGATATTAAACACTATTTTTCTAATTTAATTAATTGTTAATTTTAATATTAATTTTCATTTTTTCCGGTTACAAAAGAACTTTCAGCAAGTCCCAAACATGCTCTATTGGGTTCATTCAAACCAATGTACAACTTTAGCGAGAGAGCTGTTTTCATCGTCAAAAGATATTTCTCTTCTATTGATTTTAAACATAAGAGATGTGTCATCTGCAAACAAAACTATCTCGTGATTAACATTATCCAGATAAGGGAGGTCATTAATATAAATGAGAAACAGAAATGGTCCTAATATAGATCCTTGAGGGACTCCTATATTTACGACTGACCAGAAGACCGCTTTCCGCGTTCAAAAATGTACCATTTTTTACAAATAGCCTTTACTCCCAAAATCTGTTCTTAATGTGATCTCATTTAAAGTAAAACAAATGAAATTTTAAATAACAAAAGAAGTAGATTTTAAAATATAACCATATTTTTATATTCCGCTAAATATGTGTAAAAGTGTGTTTATTACAGCGCGTCTTCTGAAAAAAAAATATATGTGTAGATAAATTAATACCAAGAAGCAAAACCTTATCTAAATACAAAAGTTTATTTAAATCCGCTTAAGCGACCTAGAGATTACAAAACATACATATATTATATACATGTTTTGCTCGCTTATTTGTAATAAATTGATTATAGAAGTATAAATAATTACTTTCTTTAGATTACATGTTACTGTCAGTTGATTTGAAGCAGCGGAAGTTGTAAACAGCAACAGGATGTAGTCTTTTCCGTTCTTCGTGACTTCCGTTATATTTTCCGCTTCACTCTGTACATCTTGCGTTTGCTCATTCCTGTATCAGAGATATTTTCGGTTCATAGTGTCATAATAATGAGTAGGTATTGTTGTTTGTAAACAGCAATAAATAAATAAATTGTTATAACCAAAGATCTTTCGGTTTAGTTTTCACTCAAAATAAATTTTGAAATCTTTTTTTATTTTAGGGTTCTGTACCCAGGGGGGCTCTATTAATTACTAAAGCAAAAAAAACACTACGAGTCTAATTCTCATTTGATTATGCAAGATATCACACCACTACCCGTCTATGTGTCACCAAGCTGTATCTCATAAAACGTATCTCTGGACAGTAAATATTTTAGAGGCTTTTTTACAACATACGTGATTTTTATACCGTTTTTTGCTCGATTCTAATAACAACAATAGGGATCTATATAGATAAATAAAACTGCACGAAACTCTTTGTGCACGAGACCAACTTGCCGGTTTCTAAATAATACTTGTTCTTACATTAGTACTTTAGTCGTCGATAAAGAATTTATTCATCACATTGAGAATAACGTTCTCAAAAACATACTATAGTGTAAATTTTAAAACAATCAGTATTTGAAAATTTCTCTCTGAAAACTCAACTTTATGTTCATTAATATAAGAGTCATGTTGCCGAAATGGATTGGTAATAAGTATTATATAATTTTCTGCCCGAATATACTACACGTATCCTTAGTACGAAAACTGAAATCTTGTTATTCGGCATCGAATATCGATCGATCGATATTTAAATTTTAATAGCACTAACTTTAAGAAATGTTGTTCTGGGCTTATTACGTGACTTGTATATCTGTTCCTTAGAATTTATTAAGAATCTATAATAGGTATATAGCCTGTAAGTTGTACAGCGAACATTACATCTTCGATAATTCGACTATAAAGATTACTATCACATGTGGATTACAATAACGGAAACAAAATATTATTTAACCATTGTATATAAAATACTACTTTTAATGCATGCTGTCTGTAAAATGATTGTAATATGTTATCTATATTTAAGTGTAGTGTACGTTTTTTGGAGAAATCTTTAAAACGAAATCGACAGCTAAACTGGTTTTCCGCAGCAATGAGGCAAAATTTACAATGTTTGAAATTTCAATAACTACCAACGTTTTCAAGGCGTGTCGTTCTAGGCTTGCTGATCCCCAATTTTCAATCAGCGTTTTTCGACCCTGTTACCGTTATGGAAACCCGTTAAATTTCAATTTGCCTAAATATTAACAGAGCCATACTGGGGAAAGTCAGGCATTAATTCTGTAAAATGAATACTTTAATTTATTTTTAATCTTGTTATTTATTGTATTTTTTATATTTTTAAAGACGTGTCTTAGGCTGCTGCTGTCGTCTGCGATCGGCAACGAACTTGCACCTTTAGATTAGACAATCTGCACCTATTAATCAAACTAAGTAATCAATTCTTGTAGAACAGTATGCCTATAACATTGTTCCGTGAATTAATAGATAGTCTGTTCCGTGAATTGATAGATAGATACTCCACTGGCATTTGGAATGTCGTGTTAAGTTACATGAAACGCTTTGATATCCTCTCAAAGCGTTGATCAAGACCTTATAAGCAGAGGTGACATATTATTATTAGCCTTTATTAGTGTAATTTTGAAAATATATAGGAATAGGTATGCGAAGAGAGAATAACGTAATCCCTTTTAAGTGTGTAAGCTTTTAGCATGCAAAGCGAACATATTCTAAAACCGTAAAGAACAGTTAACAGAAGATACGTCAAACTTATAAGGTGATAATGAAGACTATCGTAATTTTTTGGATTGGATTATCGGATCCTCATCGTATATCACTAATGATAATTTCGATCAAATCAGCTTTAAAATAAACAAAAAACTCATATCTTAATCGATTAATACGTTTAGAAACTACTGCCCCACAAACAATAACTGCGATGTAACTCTGCTCTTCTTATACAAATGTTGTAAAGTGAAATATGTCCAACATTGGAAAGTTCCGTATATTTTTTCTGCTCCCGTTTCTTTGGAATGCAATAAAGATTTCTTCCTCTTCCTGCTGATTTATGTTTTGTTGAATTTTTCCAGAACTTTCGAAGTAAAATTTAACAATTTTCCCTACTTTATACAAGGCCATAAGTTTGCTTCGCTTAAAAGATCTACCATCGGTTCCCCACTAGAAATATTGTTACTCAAAGTGGATTTATACCCGTAGTGCCTACCTTGATTTTCATGGATTTATTACTTAGAATACATACTAACTCTTCTAAAATAAGGTGGGTGATTTTTTTTGGTTGGGTATAGCTCATTTTCTGCATCGAATAAGCAGTTTATTTGGTACCGATTTGAGCGTTGGCGGCCTCCGTGGCACAGTGGTAAGCGCTGTGAAATTATTTATAAGGCGGAAGTCTTGCATTCGATTCGCAGCTGGGCTGGTTATTATTTTCTAAACTGGTAAAATTCGACCGTAGTTAGTTACCAGTACCACCCTACTGAAAAAAGACGTACCGCCAAGCGATTTCGCGTTCTGGTACGATTTTGGTAGAAACCGAACTGTGTGTGGATTTCATTCTACTTCTAACGAACCACTTGCCATCAGGTGTGATAGCAGTCAAAGGCTAAGACTTTTTTATTTATTACAAATGATTAAAATAAAGTTTATTCTAGCAGTAAATTCACTATACACCCATTTGCGCAGGTTTGTAAAAGTTAGCAATTACTTCCGTCAGTTAAACTTGGAGCTTTATTGTCAGTACAAATTATATTTTAGTGGAGATCATTATAATAACTATCTCGAAATGTATTTAGATAAGCAGCTAATTTGCCACAAATTAGTAAGCTATTTTTGTCAATAAATGGGTAAGCTAATTTTGTAAAAGATAATATATTTTACTACTGACATAATTATTTCACAGTATCTCGAAGTTTGCCGGGTACAGCTCATTTCCGGTATCGAATGAGCAGCTAATTTGCTACAGATTAGCAACTCGCAGGTAATAAATACGCTATGCCGTGATTTATTTGTCACCCGGGCGCGTTTCGCCGCAGATATTATCTATGGGGGTGTTAATCACATTTATTTATGGGAATTGCCTAAAAACCAATCGCGTTTGTATTGTTTATGCGTAAATCTTTATTTGTACAATGGATTTTTATGACTGCTATTCCTTTGGTTATTTTTGGTTTCTTATAGATGTGCCCCACGATTTTATCCACGTCAATCTGTGTCCGTATATAATTGTCTTAGTGATCATATTTTATAGCGTTCAATAAGTAATAAAAAACTTTAGGTAAATTCAGTAAACAGCTTTAGATTTCTGCTGATAAGTCAATTATTTAGTATTTCCTTTAGATACTCGTATATTAATATATATGTATTTTGTTAATATCTAAAAATAAATTGATTTCAACAAAAAGATTTGACTGAGATCTAAATGAACAAGGTTGCAGTGGCAGTAAAATAAACATTAACGTTACAGCGCCATCTATGTGGTGGTGTTCGAACTACATCCTTATGCCACAGTGTTCCAGAGCTGTGGTTCTCATCGTAGCGGCTAAACTTTGCGTTTAGTTTTACAAGCATACAGATAGATGTATTTACTTACCACTCTAATGGCTCTTTGAATGTAGGTTGTAATAAACATTGTTTTCTTCAGGTATGATTTCTTTCAATGGATTTTGAATAAATATTTAATATTAAAATTAAATAATTTTTTATATGACACTATTCTCTAAAATATAAAGCTATAACCCATTACGCTGCGCCAATGTAGATTGGCGGGCTTAAGGTGGTATTCTTAACTTAACTTGCTTAGCAACAATACCAATTTCCCAATACCAATTGTCGTTAATTTCAGCATAGCATAAGCCGTTGTAATCTCCGTAGACCGTAGAGTAAGGTGCTACGACAGTAACTGTGCCGTAGCAAGTTCCTTACAATAGCGAAACATACAAATTAGCGAAATACATAGTATAAAACAAAGTCACTTTTTTATGTTAGTCCGTATGTATGCTTTAATCTTTAAATCTACGCAATCGATTTTCATGCGGTTTATTTTAACAGATAGAGTGATTTAACAGGTAAGTTTATGTGTATAATTTTAGAAACACTGATATTTTTAGAGGTTTCTGATGTGATGTCGTAAATTAACGCATTTTTTGAGCTTACATTGCAAACGCTGGCTAAACCCTACGAGATATATCAAAATAATGTACTACTGTACTGCACACCTTAAAAATGTCAACAAAAAGTCCGCGATAGTATATATCTATCTCTTAGGGATAACACACAACAACCATATTTTATCTTTTACTTTTAGCCAAAATTAATGATTTATTTACGAAATGATTTTAAGCAATACTGCATTAATCTTTATCCATTTAAGTATCTTAAATATTTTATGCATTCAATATAGATCACTATTGCCCCTGAGAGTATGTAATTTAAGTGAATATATACACCTAGATGTATAAGATTCAAAATGCAGGGACATAGCGAGCGTTTGGGGGTCGCGCGGAGCGTGCTTTTTTAATAAGCTTTATATATACCAGCATTACAAGTTATGGCATATAATTCAATTCAGTAAAATTTTTCATAGTGTACTACTAAAATATATATAATATATTACAACTTCAAAAATATTTTGTCTACTGATGTTTAAACTATGTGCAACTTATTTATGTACTTAAGTGTATCACTATTTTCCTCCCGTGTCATTATTATAAAATTCAGTTGTTGCATAAAATGCTCTCATATTTTAACGACCTCTATTATGAAACTGTTTGTTACTGGACTGTTAATATCTATTTCAGTATATTGTACACAGGTAGAAAATCACGTGGCAACCGTTCGTGCAAGTTCCCAGTTTGTTTCCGTTTGCAGCTTAATAATGCTGCAGCTTACCTGTCAATGCATTTGACAACTAATTAAGTTCCCTTGAATGCAGTCTGTATAGAAACTTGAATTAATTATTATCTGAGAGGAAATCAGTTTTCAAGTTATAATTGAGTTATAACAAACCTTTTGTTAATTAAAACATAGATATGAGTATGTGTTTGATACATTTAAATTAAAATTTATAAATAATTAAAATAGTTTTATTAATAATTCTCTGAAATTTAGTGATGTAAGTCGAAGTGTTGCCATTAGTATTGTTACAAAATACCTTATTACTTATAAAACTTTTTAAATAAAAATAGAACCGACTCAAAACGCACTAAAAAGTAAAAAATAACTGTGTCATTTAGTTGCTTTAAATTACTTAAGCATATCTATGAAGTCGGTGCCAGCCAAGTTTAAGGAACCTTTATTTTACGTAGTAAAGCATTTTGTGGGTTCTAGGTAACGTCTTTAAAGTAGAATCCTTGGCTGGCACCGACTCCTAGATATGCTTAAGTAATTTAAAGCAACTAAATGACACAGTTATTTTTTACTTTTTAGTGCGTTTTGAGTCGGTTCTATTTTTATTTAAAAATTTTTATTTCTTACTTTTTTGTGATTTATCGCCACGTATCGTACTCGTACTATACTGTCATAGTATATTATATGCCACTAGTAGCCAAAAAGCTACCGATACCGAGACAAAAACCGAAATCGCTATAAGCGTGCCTCCAAAATTTGAAGAGTTCCTTCAATTTCCCCAGGATATCCTCATCAGATCCTAACATGGTGACAATGGGACCACCTTGGAAGTATACCCTTTCTAATTAAAAAAAAAAATTATCAAAATCGGACAACTCTGTAAAAAGTTATGCGTGGTCATACATATAAATATATACGTGTCGAATTGAGAACCTCCTCCGTCTTTTTTCGTCGGTTAAAAAGATAAGGTTCACAATAGCTTGCGACTATAGGTTTTTATCTTGCTTTTACAGCGAATCGGTTTATTTAAAATTCTCAGAATCGATCGTTCTTAATTAATTTTAAAAGTTCCACCACCTGTTTACGTAAAGGAGAGTCTGTCGGCCGAAAGCAGTTGTACTTGGGAAGCCAGTGAAGACACATCGAAGCGACATCAGCGGTAGAAGTGATCTTACCAACGACCTCGGCTATTATTTTGGACTACGACTGGAAGTATAACTTAAATCTTTGTACTGAAGAACTGAATAAAGCCTCATCAAGATAAAAACCTGCCAGAAGCTCAGCAGTCGACTGGTTTCATGACATCCGGTGAGATAACAAACAAGTCCCAACTACTAATTAAATAAATAAAACAAGTTGTAAATATACAAGAGTTGTAAATATACAAGAGTTATAAACGAGCCATTCAAACATAAGTGCTGCTAAAGTACAGAGAGTCTAGATTAAGGACATCAATTTACGATACTAATTAAGATAAGACACGTACGATCGGCGCTGTGGAGAAAATGAAGAGGAAAGTAGTAGAGAGTGCAATTTATTCTTGTCTTTAAGTCGCAGGATGCTTTAGTATTTAATTATTTTGACTACGCTTGTCAATCGTTTTGAAATGGTACTCCAATAATAAACCCCAATAGGAAGGGTGTACTTAGTTTGGTATGTCTACTAGTATTTCCCCGGACAAGCTCTGTCATAAAAAGTTCGATTATTGTTAGAATAGTAAGCTAAAGACAAAACTGCAACACAACATTTTGAAGAACAAATATTATTTTAGAATGCGAGGCACTTGTTGCATCTCATGTAGCTCAATGAATCTGGCTCTAGTTTCTTGTTAAATTCCTTACATATACGTCTGCTCTCGGCAGTATGTAAACAATTTTGTCGCATGTTGTTTCACTAGGTACTTGCAAGACTGCAGTTTGTTACTGGAGATTCTAATACAACCGTTATTATAATGGCTTAAGCAAAACTGTTGAGTTGTAGTAAGAATCTAGTTACTATAATAAACGGTTATTTATTGGAGATGATCAAAGATTTTTAACCGATGAAAAAACGGATTTTTTTAATTTATGACCACGCTAACTTTTTGTATGTACTCTAATAGCAAAACACGAGTAGGTAAGTAATGTACCCATTAATCACTAAAAAGTTAGAAAATATTTTGACGTCCTCCGTGGCGCAGTGGTATGCGCGGTGGATTTATAAAACAGAGGTCCTGGATTCGATTCCCGGCTGGGCAGATTGAGATTTTTCTTAATTTGTCTTGATCTGGCTGGTGGGAGGATTTTCGCCGTGGCTAGTTACCACCCTATCGACAAAGACGTACCGCCAAGCGATTTAGCGTTCCGGCACGATGTCGTGTAGAAACCGAAAGGGGTGTGGATTTCATCCTACTCCTAACAAGTTAGCTTGCTTCCATCTTAGACTGCATCATCACTTAACATCAGGTGTGATAGCAGCCAAGGGCCAACTTGTAGTCAGTAAAAAAAAAATTAATATAAATATTGTCCCGGCTTCAAAACGGACTAAACAGTAAAAAATAACTGCATCATTTAGTTGCATTAATTTACTTTTTAATGCGTTTTGAAGTCGGTTCAATTTTATTATTAAATATTATTTTTGAATTTTTATCAATTATTGTCAATAAAATTTTATGATACCAAATAGCTTATTTTATTATTTATTTATTTATTTTTTATTTATTTCTACACAAGTTTTTCACAAGTTTACAGAATATATATATATATATATATATATTACGTAAAGTTATGTGATCGCCACACTAGGATACCCTGTCTCGTGGTGATCACTTCTTACCAAAATACATGCATAGTAAGACAAAACAGAAAGAGTGTATGTAACAAACAAAGAATAAGAAGATATTATCTTTTTAATAAACTTGCAGGCACTTATAGTTTTTCCAAAATTAAACTTGATTATTGGCTTCATTTTTACTTCTAGCAATATATATTCGCCTTTACTTCTAACATATAAATCTCCGGGTAATTCACAGTCAGGCACCATAAACCCAAAGCAACAAAACAAAAGGTTATACTTAATTGGCGTTACTATACTCTGTGTTCGAAGCAATGGCCGAATTAACCCGGAGCGTACCGCAGACCCCAGTCGAGGGTCTCTCGCTAGAAGAGCTCCTAACCGTACTTCAAGGCACAGTGTACCAAACGATTACAGAGATATTGCTAAATTTTTAATTTATTTTCATTCAGTTTCCCGTACAAATTCGCCTATGAACGCCTGTCTGTAGATTTTACTATTACAACAGAAGTAAGTTCCGAAAGTAGATGGTCTGTTGAAAGTCGTGAAATAAGATTTTTTTTTTTTTAAAAAAGAACTACATCATAATCATCAAGAGCAGCCAACGAAAGTACACAGCTGGTCCACGGTCTTAACTGCTTGCATCAAGCAGCTTCTTACAACCCTATTGATCTCGTCAGTTCACGTAGTCAGGCGTTGACCAACGTTGTGTTGACCAACGTTGTGTGACCAGCGGGACTATAGACAAACAGCTTGGGAGCCCAACGTTTGTCGGCTATACAAACTATCAGTATCGTCCAATGCCACTATAGTTTTGTAACTCTTTAGTCATGTCGTCTGGTTAGTTTTTTTTGCAGATCTCTTCTCTGATTCAATCACGCATTGATACTCCGATATATAATTGCTAGCTCCATCGGCCGCTGAGTGACTAAACTGACATTATGAGCCCATAGTTATTGATGTCTCAGATCTTATTTACAAAATACCTAAAGTCGAACTAATTCTCTACAGCTGGTATAGTATGCATTGTATATAATATTATACTTGTATGTTTAAGCCAACGCCCTAGGGCCTCAAATTAATTTCATGATATTATGAGTGACAGCCTAATAACAAGTAATTCTTATTTTGCACGTAATAATATGAAACGTAACGAAAATAATATTTCACAAAATGAAATTATGCTTTTACATATTACGTAGGAACGTAGTTAGTAATATTTTAACGAAATGCCGAGTCATTTCACTAATTAACAATGCAAAGTTATTAAGTTGACAAGAGGTTATTTGTAATAAAATTACTTAATGTTTACTAACCGATTTAAATCAAGGAGGTTCTGTATTCGGTAAATTCGATAAGTCTGTAGATGTTGATTTATGTCCATAATTAGCTCACAAACTTTTTATTCGAGATAACTACTGAACTAAACTACTGTTTATCTACATCTACACTAATATTATAAAGAGCAAAGATTTGTATTTTTGCATTTTTGTATGTAACGAATAAACTCAAAAAGTACTGGACCGCTTTTGATAATTCTTTTTTCATTAGAAAGCTACATTATCACTGAGTAACATAGGTTATATTTTATATTTGTATTGTATATATTACCCTTGTTATCACAGTTTTTGTCGCGCGAGTCGGACCGTGAAATTTATTAAATCGGCGTAAATCGCGTGCGCTGTCTTACCTATTGGATATAATTGAAAACATTGTATGAAAACTTTATGCATCTTAAAAAGTTCTACAAAAAAGTCCGCGATAGCATATATATTATATTTTGACAGATATATAACTTTTTGCGTTTTAAAAAATCTTTTAATTCATATGCTTACGTTTACGTCATTTATTATACAACTAAACTTAGATCCTTATTAAAATAAATAATTTAATAATCACAAGGATATTATAGAGATAAGATTTGCCTTTTACAGTATGTTAATTAGTTATATAGTTTCGGAGATATTACAAAATTTCTAAAAAGTGCGACTCTGTAATAAAACATTTTATTATGAAGCTAGACTCAAAAGTGATCATTTATAAATTTTTATCCAAATAAATAACTTAATATTCAAGACTGTTTCAATACCTGATGATCACTTTTTGAATTATTGTAATCGGACATTCCATTCAAAAGATATCATGAAATTGTAGTACTGTTTCGTATTTCCCGGCCATCCACGAAAAGATTAAAGATTTAATATTTTTCCTAAAAAAGAAAATCTTGGAACGTTGATTCATGGTCGTTTTAATTAGCATACTTATAACTTAAATATCTATACCTATTTATGTCTACCCGTGCGAAGCCGGGACGGGCCGATAGTTACGTGTAATCTTCTTTTGTGTTACATATTAACTAAACGTCATTCTGTAGCATACACGAGTAGAGATCAATATTCTTTTGTTAAACAACCGCATCTTACAAGTTACGTAATGGTAATGCTAAATAAATTACAATAATTTCTCCAAAAACCTAACAAATCTAATGTAGCCTCTACAGATCGACAAACTAGCTAGCAAACGAACGTCCATCGCTGCTTCGTTGATAGAATAGCACGAACCGTCCACACCTGTAAATACATCATCAAGTCTGTCATACTTGTAGTTCTCGGAAGACGCACCTTGTGTATACGTAAGTACGCAAACTGAATATTAAAGAGACTGCGGCTGCTGCATTTTATTTATTAACTTCTCTAAATTATTATTTTAGTGTGCATCAAAGAAGAATTGTAAAAAAAAATTCAAATCATATTTACCAGTTTTTCAAGCATTGCGTGCATAAAGGTTACTGATGCCTCTGCCGATGTATGGACGGCTGCCATACGCTGGTGTTAATTTCCTTACTTTGAAAAACCGATAGGTGACGAACTGATAGCAGACGCAAGGAATGAGGTGAAATACGGACGGACGGACGTCTAAATACCTCGTACATCGAAAGAGGCTTCGTCGTCGACGTCTCTGTTGACGCCTCTGATGATTGATATGTTACGGTAGAATGCTATGTAGAAACCAGTAAGAAACATATTAGATACAAATTAGCAAGCTTGATTAGTAGAATTACAGTTAAGCGCCAATAAGTCAATGAATAAAAAAGTAAAGTGTATGTATCGGTTTAGTTTTAGTTGCATATCACCATTTTAACTCGTCATGTGGATTCATTCTCTGTTCTAAAACGGTTTTAATACTGAGTCGTAACTGCTATACACAGCCAGTGGACCCACCAACATGACCATATAAAGGGTTTATTGCGTTACACTCTGCGTAAACACTTTTTTACAGGCTTTTATTTTCCTTCTTTGCACTTTTCTACTTGCTCTCGGAAGCTAAATTTGAAGTACTAACGCTAAATTCAGAATTTTGAAATGTATGCTTAATCAGTAGGTAAACAGTTATTACATTTAATGCTAGAAATAATTTGACGTTGATTTCTGGAATATCTTCTCAGATATGAAACCTTGCATTAAATTTAAATATCAGAAATTACGTCCGTCATGAATTAGTGTTGCGGTCTAGATTTTAGAATATTAAAACCTTGCATGTCAGTTTATTTATTTATTTTTTTAACATTTTAAGTAACATATACCTAACGTTTGTGACTTTACCTACGTACTTTTACGCTTAAAAATAAAATCAAAGGAACATAATTATATGCACATTAATAGCAATATAATAAATTGCCTATAATTTTATTTCAATTGAGAATATGTTTTAATCCAACAGTAATAGCTTTTTAATTCATCTATAAGCTTTTCCAGTCACAAAAAGTGTACGAGGAGATACGTTTTTTTAATTTTTGTATCCTATGCATTAGCTACACTGTGCTAGAGAACATTACCCGCAGCCGGTACCGTATTAATTCGATATCGGTAATTTAAACGGTGCATAATCAGACAGAGCGTAATCTATTATCTTCCTAAGAGGACATAGAAGTGTGCCACTTCATTTATTTTTGAAATGAGAGAGTAATATTAACTTCATTTTGAAGAAATGAGTAAAGAAAAAATATAACGTTAATAATTATCATTTTTTAGTTACTATATATATATATATATATACTATATTTAGGTAATTCAGAATTGGTAAAAAATCATAAATCTCACAAGTTTTACTAATTTTTGTCCGGACTCCTTTGTTTTTAAAGCCCTCCAAAACGACGCAGTTTCGCTTGTCTATCTGACCGCGTATGTCATTGTCAAAATAGCCCATCACATACTGACATTGACGTTTCGTATTACTCAGAGTAAAAAAAACGCAAATTTGATTAGAAAAATTCCTTATTCGGCCGTTCCTGACAAAGGGGTCGTCCCGACCCTGACATCACGTGGACCGGGACCAGCGATACCAGTCTCTAACGGCTGGATCTGGAAATGCACCTCTCATACAAGCCTGCCTGACAGCCTCTACATACAGGCCTGTAGAGCTCGAAACATGACACTTGCACTGAGGGAGTTCAATGCACATTGTCATAATCACCGTCATCTTTCACCTCACCGAGGTAGCATACGAGCAGTCAGATGCGCCTCCAAAGCAACGCTCGATGCACCGCTTCAGGAGCGCGCGCAGTATGCGCCATCACAGGCGTGCAGTATGCGCCGTCGTAGGAGCGCAGAATGTGCCTTCAAGGCCCGTAGCATGTACCTTCACAGGCACGCAGCACGCGCAGCATGTTCAATCGTTGAGGCTTGAAGTTGAGCGTACTCACCGCAGGTTGGGCGGACTACCCGCATGGTGGGCGGACTGACCGCATGATGGGCGGACTGACCGCATGATGGGCGGACTGACCGCATGATGGGCGGACTGACCGCATGATGGGCGGACTGACCGCATGATGGGCGGACTGACCGCATGATGGGCGAACTGACCGCATGATGGGCGGACTGACCGCATGATGGGCGGACTGACCGCATGTTGGGCGGACTGACCGCATGATGGGCGGACTAACCGCATAATGGGCGGACTAACCGCATGTTGGGCGGACAAACCGCATGATGGGCGGACTGACCGCATGATGGGCGGACTAACCGCATGATGGGCGGACTAACCGCATAATGGGCGGACAAACCGCATGATGGGCGGACTGACCGCATGATGGGCGGACTAACCGCATGATGGGCGGACTAACCGCATGATGGGCGGACTAACCGCATGATGGGCGGACTAACCGCATGTTGGGCGGACTAACCGCATGATGGGCGGACTAACCGCATGATGGGCGGACGAACCGCAACATGGGCGGACTAACCGCAGGTAGATCGGACTAAACGAGGGATAACCGGACTAAGACCGTAGGCAAATTCGGACTAACCGCAGGTAGGTTGGACTGACCGAAGAATAAGCGAAAGAACCGCAGGTAGATCGGACTGACCGAAGAATAAACGGACTAAAACCTTAGGTAGATCAGACTAATCGAAGGATAACCAGACTACAACCGTAGGTAGATCGGACTAACCGCAGGTAAATCGGACTGACCGAAGAATAAGCGAAACAACCGCAGGTAGATCGGACTGACCGAAGAATAAACGGACTAAAACCTTAGGTAGATCAGACTAACCGAAGGATAAACAGACTACAACCGTAGGTAGATCGGACTAACCGCAGGTAGATCGGACTGACCGAAGAATAAGCGAAACAACCGCAGGTTGATCTAATTGACCAAAGAATGAACGAACTAAAACCGTAGGTAGATCGGGCTAAAACTGTAGGCAGATTGCAGCTGGTAGTCAGTGCTTCTCAGCACTTCGCAGAAAACAGCTCGCAGTACGCATTTTTTTTTTTTTGAACACACCACGGCGAGCACTTCTCCTGAAACTAGCAGCGTTAACAGCACACGCAAACAATAGTTGACGCAGTATCAAGAGGCGGCATCTTGTCATTATGAAAACAGTACCAAAGTACAGTACACCGATACATGTTATGCTTAGATGCAGCAGTGTGTCGGAGCAACAAGCAACCTACATTGGTTCCTCAGCGACACTCCATGAAGCGATAGGCGACCTGGGCGGCCTCCTAAGCTTCTGGAACGAGCTCGGCTGCTTGGAATAAACCAGAGGGGACCAACACCGGAGGAATCACGCACAATGCCCAACATCGTGGCCAAGTGCGGGAAGAAAGAAGAAGAAGGCGGTACTTAGAACATGAATCTACTACTAGTAGTGTGTAGCGGAGACCATAACACTGTGTAAATACTTTTCCACTAATTGTTTTTACCAAAACTGCATTTAGTTAAACTTAACCACAAGCGATGTAAATTAGTATCGGCAAAAGTCCCAATCATTGCTCGGTCTATTCTGACCTCAACTTACAAATCTTTTTCATTTTATATCACAACTGTTATTAATTTTGCATATGTTTATTATTAACATTTTATTTTCCATTTAATAAGAAACCTGGGTAGATAACACTGCATCCAACAGATAACAAGTACCTCTAGCAACAGTCTAACAGATATATGCACGGGTGCCAGGAAACACACACCAGTGAAGCAGTATTGTTCAGAACTTCAACTAAGTGAACTTTTTGTAATTTTTATAATGTGAATGATGCCGCTACACTACATGTGTGTCCTCCTCAACATATTTCAATCACACAAATTGCATTCACAAATTGCATTAGTAATTAATTTTTAAAATTGTTATCACCTTCAAGCCGATGAGACCTTCTTACTTGGTACAAGTACAAAACTATAACACACTGAATACTGCAAACATTGATTGACATAACAAATTTACATGCACATACATAAATGTAATTTGTTAATAGATTTCAATTATTACACATTGCATTAATTATTAATTTTAGAAATGATATAACTCACAGACAGGTGAGACCTGATTACTTGGTATAAACACAAAACTTTTTGTAACACACTGAATAGATAGCAATCAGTCAGTCAGAGAAATTTAGTTAGATAAAATATTTGTAATATCAGCACAAGTGTTTAACATTAAACTGTTCTTTTAATCTTTAACAATTATTTTTATTTAATTTTTTTTTACTATCACTATTTGACAACCCTTGGATGCAAACACACGTGATAGCAAGTGATCATGCAATACAATGAAAGCGGGGTAACTTATTATTGGACTAGGATGAACACACAGTACACAGAACACCCCTTTTGTCTTCTACATGACGTTGCACTAGAATATCAAATCCCTTGGCAGTCTTGTTGGCTACAGGGTGACAGCGAGCCACGAATGAAGCCTTTTACTAGCTATACTTGGGCTAACAAAGTCTCAATCGGCCAAGACAGGAATCGAACCCCAAGCCTACTCTTATGAATCAAATGTGCATACCACTGCACTATGGAGGCTGATATTAACATTTGTAGAGTTAGTTTTACATGAGTAATGAATTTTATTTCAATAATTCAAAGATAGGAGTTACCTACTCGAATAGGAAATTGACGCGCAATTAAACAATTTATGCAATATCACATGAAATATCAGTTTTCTTACTAAACAATGACGAGAAGCTTATGAATCTGTTACCTCCAGCTAAACCACCTGAATAATCCACTTGAATTCGTTACTTTTTGGTTCACTTTTACTTTATTCGTTTCGGCGAAATACCATCTTTGTATTTTGCATTGAAAACACTCGCGATGACAAATTTTGCATGTGGGCATTAGGTTGAATCCCAGTTCTGAATTTAGGTAATTCAGAATTGGTAAAAAATCATAAATCTCACAAGTTTTACTAATTTTTGTCCGGACTCCTTTGTTTTTAAAGCCCTCCAAAACGACGCAGTTTCGCTTGTCTATCTGACCGCGTATGTCATTGTCAAAATAGCCCATCACATACTGACATTGACGTTTCGTATTACTCAGAGTAAAAAAACGCAAATTTGATTAGAAAAATTCCTTATTCTATATATTGGAAATCGAAGAGCTGATGCTCGTTGGGGTCGCAAGGTGGTGGACCTCGCACCGGAAAACACAGTTCGACCCCCCCACTAGGACCGATGACATCCAGTGGGTTTCAGGGGGCCGCTGGATGTCTGCTCTAGTCCGAGTTATTTGGAATGCTTACACCAGTGGACGTCTACCGGCTGAGAATGATGATGATGATGATGATATTTTAAAAGGTTGAGACGGTTAGGATCAAAATAAAAAAAAAAGGTTTTACTTTTTAAGTTCATTTTAAGTTTATTTATCTTAGGGGACTTCGTTTTATAATATTTACAGATTAAGTGTAGAGACAATGACTGACAAGTTAATATAGTATAATATAGTTTTGACAGAATGGAGTAAAAAATCATTTGTTCACTCGTAAGTTGTTCCAAGAGTATAATATCATATGTAAATCGTGGTGGAAACTCATCGTGACGGATATAATGGCCTTTGTCTAAAGCTTTGTTGCTAATAACATTAATTCTTTGCCCTCTGGTAGCGCAATGTTAAACGGCGGGAGGAAATTATCCCGGACCGACAAGTTCTTTGTAAGAAAACGTTGTTAGGGTGGAAAGTAAAAAGTAAAACAAAAGTATTATTTATCCCCAACTCTCGATATTAAAAGAGTTCAGTAATCGCCATTAAAAAATTTTCATCAACTTTTTTGCATTACTAGTTGTGTTTATATTTTTCGGATTTTCGAATTAATGCCGTCAATTTATCTTTTTAAATAAATAAAATCTAATTTATTTTTAATAAATGATTAAATTAATGTAATTTAATTATTTTTCACTAAATGCATATGAAAGTACATAATATAGTACTTACATCAAAAAATCTATATTTGAAAATTTTTATCTGTTTGTCTGAATAATCTCTTGAAATCATTCACACGTAAATTTTTTTTTGTAATAATTTATAGGCAAATTTATAAGAAGTGACAAATGTATAAGGAGGCTTATTTGTATCCTAACATTCCCGCGGGAATAGGAATTACACGTGTAAAACCGCAAGCGTCCGCTAGTACAAAAAATAGAACACGCTCTTGAAGGGGAAATACGTCCACAATAATACCCGGGTTCGTAACAAAGGTTTAACTGTCAGAGCGATTGCGTCTGAAGCACCGAGGGGTGGCTGAGATTGTGACGCACTGTCTGACACTCGCGATGGCACTTGACAACTTGCACTTTTATCTCTACACGTGAAATCGATACCGAGGTGTGTTGTGAGTGTGTCTGTCGCGGAAAAAGCCTTGCGTCACGGTATTACATACCGGCAAAGTGTATTCGCTTGGCAAACATCCCGCTTGCTGCGAACTAGCAACTAAAGCCTTATACTCGTACATACTGGTTCTATCTGAATATATATTGAATATAGTAATATGTATATTCAGTTACAGTATAGTATAGGTTGTGTTGGACGCTCGCAAGGAATTCCAGACGGTTCCTAGTAAACACACTGCTTCATTATATGACTATAATTAAGCCTATATGGACATGTCGCATTCACTTACTATAGGTTCAGCGCGCGACTTCAATATTAAAATTGTACAAAGAGCGTAGATATATTGAACGCTCCATGGTTTCTAAGAATATCTGAAATACATACACGTCTAAAAATGACAACAGTGAAACAAGAAGACGAAGAAGCAAGGACTATGAAACTCGACTCACAAATCATTCGAATCACTTGGCAGTGTAGTCGATACTTCAGGCGATTCGACGATTGAAAAGATGGCAATTACTCAATGAAAAGTCTGACACGTAGATGAAGCTTCACCCCCTGGGGATGAGGTTTCTAATCGCCAAATCGTCTTGCAAAACCTCATCACTTCAGACGATGAAGTCCTGAGGTCGAGGTCAGACTATGAAATACTGAACTTTTTTTCTTGTAAGAAATTTTCTTTGAAAATTCTCCACCGTAGTTGTTGTAACAGCCTCTCTTCAGTCACTTGGATATTTTGTGATTTCTCGCTTTAGCCATATCAAAGTTATACTTAGTTTCAGGATGATAGGTTGAGTGCGTAAGACACATTTTCAAACATTAAGAAATATTATCAATATTAGGTAATTAGATACTCTAATACAAACTGTAGAATAGATTTAAAATAGTACATATATTACAAAGCTACCTAAAACACGCTTCCTTCCAAGCTACAGACCTCCGCCCAACCAAAGAGTGTACTAGAGCATAATTAAATTTAACTTGTGAACTCTCCGTTTCGAATAAGCTGGATCTTTCTCGTTGGGCAGATAGCAGGTATTCCCAACAGTCGACCAACAGTAGTGTGATAAAATATACGACTTATTCCAACACAATAAGACTTATTTTTCCCTAATTTATTGTGAATTAAAGCTAAGTTCATTACAATCTATGGATTATACAAAAGTGTCTGGATGTAGGATGCAACATAAAAACTTTGTTAACAACGGTAAGTGAAAAGTTTTCCCGACTAGTTACTGTCTGTACACATTAAGCCTGATGTACTTTTCGTTTGTCTATTGTTTTATAAAGCCTAAAGGTCACGTGGTATTTTTCCCACGTATTACCTAGCGCCTGAGGACAATTTTGTACAGAAGGTATTGAGAATTTAATACGAGATTTTAAGACCAAATAATTGTTATAGGTTTTAAGTAATATTACGTAGATACCCAGGTAAAAACTATTTAGTTAGACAACATTCCATTCCGTTTCTCAAAACTTACTAAAGAACGTAAAAATGTTTATAACTGAACTTAATTTTTTCAGAATCAATTCTGAAATTGAATATTCTGTATGTAAATTCTACGCCCCGAATCAGTGAATTAGTGGTGTTAAACCTTATGTCTCGGAGGGCAAGTTAAGCTGTCGGCTCCGACCACAACAATTAACATCTGTATACTTACTTCCTTATCTACTTACTTTAGGCCTGCCAGTCTGCATTGGAGCAGCGTGAGGTCCTCTACGCTTCATATCTCTTCTTCTACAAGAAGGAAAGCTTGACCTTGTGGTGCGCTGTTAATAACTGACGTCTGACAAACTCTCAGTTTTAATAAATTGTTGTTCTGGCCGTCACTGGCCCTCGCTCCACCCGGCGTGGTGGGTCTAAGCTCTAACTTCTCTCCTAAAATGTGAAATTCCTAGCCCCTTACTAGGTAGTCAACATGGACTGATGGTGAATGAAAAAGTTATGTCATTAAAAGCCCCGATACCCGTTACTTGCTAATTTCAATGGAATTATGCCAACGTTGAGAAAATATAATTACTCGAGGCCTTCAAGAAATATAACGTGGAAATGTTTATAATGTAACGGCTAATGGCGTGGAAAATTAACGGTTGCCTTTTCAGAACGTTCGGGTTATGTTTGGTTGAAAACACATTTCGCTTTTTAGTAAATTTATATAAAGCATCCTCGTGGGGTCAGTGCTTAGCGGCTCGGCTTCAGATTATTTACTTCTATATATAAAGCCACATAGTGTGACCACTTGTCTAACAAGGCAGTCACAGGTAAGTACGGAGCTCAAATCGTGTCGTCTTTTAACTATGTCCAGTGAATGGTGGCCATAATCCTAAGTGTTTGTGAGATCAAATACAGAATCACAAAAAGTAAGTCTCAAGTCAATTATATATAATGTATCATGAAAAATAAAACAAAAATTATGCGCACATACTCTATAATAATAAACAACAAAAATTTTTAACAAAAAATAGAACCGACTCAAAACGCACTAAAAAGTAAAAAATAACTGTGTCATTTCGTTGCTTTAATTTACTTAAGCATATCTATGAAGTCGGTGCCAGCCAAGTTTAAGGAACATTTATTTTACGTAGTAAAGCAGTTTGTGGGTTCTAGGTAACGTCCTTGAAAGTAGAAACCTTGGCTGGCACCGACTCCTAGATATGCTTAAGTAAATTAAAGCAACTAAATGACACAGTTATTTTTTACTTTTTAGTGCGTTTTGAGTCGGTTCTATTTTTTGTTAAAAATTTTTATTTCTTACTTTTTAGTGATTTATCGCCACGTACCGTACTCGTACTATACTGTCATAGTATATAATATGGCACTAGTAGCCAAAAAGCTACCGATACCGAGTCAAAAACCGAAATCGCTGTAAGCGTGCCTCCAAAATTTGAAGAGTTCCTTCAATTTCCCCAGGATATCATCAGCAGATCCTAACATGAGGACAATGGGACCACTTTGGATGTATGCCCTTTCTAATAAAAAAAGAATTATCAAAATCGGACAACACTGTAAAAAGTTATGCGTGGTCATACATAAAAAAAAAAAAAAACAAATATACGTGTCGAATTGAGAACCTCCTCCGTTTTTTTTCGTCGGTTAAAATATGTATGTATATTATGGCCGGCCTCCGTGGCGCTGTGGTAGGCGCGGTGGATTTATAACAAAGAGTTCCTGGGTTCAATTCCTTGCAGGGTCTGAATTGGTACAGTTTTGGCTGGTGTAAGCTACGGCCGTGGCTAGTTTCTACCCTATCGACGAAGACGTACTGCCAAGCGAATTAGCGTTCCGGTATGATGTTGTGCAGAAACAGAAAGGGCCCGCTTCCATCTTAGATTGCCTCAACACTTACCACCATTTTGTTCGCAATCAAGTGCTAACTTGTGTAAATAAAAAAAATTGATCGCTTGCATCTATATCCCACAAAGTTGTAAATTCCAATTAATGAACTTATTTGCCTTCACGCATTACAATTATTTTCAGCATACAAACTCATAACGTCACATAACGTCTCGCTGCAGCTCATTTGTGTTAATTTTCAACGCAAATGAATGAACGCACTGGAATTACACGCTCTCTCGAAAACACGGTATTTCATATTATCATTTTGATGTATCAAATGAAATGGCTCACTCAGTGCTTCACACTGTCACACAAAGCATTTGATTAATAGCACACATAATAGACTCTTTTTAACTTTTTTCTCTCTAAATATTTTATAAAACTTAATATTATAGATAGAATAGTATAGATAGATGGATTATTATATATTTTTTATTTTGTTTACACTTGAAGTGATTAAAAATAATGTGAACTAGTCTAAGCTTCAAAAAATAATGTAACATAAATGTTGGAAATGCTCAAAGAATAAATCTACGTTTGTTAATTGTATTATTTCTTAAAATTTAATAACTTTATTGCATAGATTGCAAACAATAACAAAATAAAAGTTTAATAATTACTAAAAAGCTAAAAGTCGATTTAAAATGTGCTTACTGGTAAACATCATCATCATCATTTTCATCACATTATTTAAATGGCTCCCTGCAGGGCCTCCTTATAGGAGGAGTTAAATGGTTATCTGTAAGGTCGGTTTATGGATAATAATTTTACGTGATAACATTTTAAGTCAATGAAACATGGAGTTACAAGCCCAACGTTACCTATTGTGCCGTGCTGTGAGGACTCGCTTGCAAGCGGAACGTGACAGTGAGTCATGCTTTTTCCTGCATGCAGCCGGCGTTCATTAATTTACAAGACGTTATCACGTCAAAGATTATAATCCAACTTTTTTGTTACTTTATTACCTGAAAGCGAACAGGAAACACAACTCACAGCTATGGGTAACGGATAACCGCTCGATTAGATCATTACATCATCATGGCGAACTAAGTTCCCAAGCAATAGATGCCCAACTTGGTGTTTGCGAACATAATTACGGCTTTCCCAAGCTGCGATTGGGCGAACGCCCCGTGAAATTGGTACACGCTACTTGCAGTGCTTCTACTATGACTCTGATCTTGTGCTTATTTTTTTTTATTTCACGTTCGTTCTTGACTGCTAGGTGATGAATTTTATAAACTACATTATGATAGCAGATTGGTACTGTTATTACATTTTTGCAAGACGGTTTGGAATGCAATCTAGTCGCGGTTGTGAAGTGCGCACACACGTTTATGTGTATAAACTAAAATAACATCTAATACAATATGTTAAATTATTGAACTAACAAACAGTAATAACAACAAAGCGGTCGTTGGTCGTCATACAGTTTACAATTCACGCCATACAATAAAATCGCTACACGCATACTAATAACATAAATTAATTTCGTACATTTGTTGGAGTTAAATTAATTGCAGAATGCTGAATATTCAGATTGTGATAATATTTTGGATTATGGCTTACAGTGTGAAAGATATATTTGATCTCTCGGAAGCAATATGTATTTTTGGAATGAAAAGGTTCTCTTTGTACTGATCTGTAGTACATACGTGTTTGCAAATTATCATATTAATTGGGTTAGTGGTCCCAGAAAGCTTAAGATCAAGGCTTAACAATCAAACACAATTTACATTTATTTTATACACAAAAAAAACACGACACCTACATTGGTACTAATATTTTTGTAACCTATACGCATTGAAACAGAAAGAAAGAAATATTTAGTATAAAAGTATAAATAAATTCTCGGTTACACGGTTTACATTTTACAAATAAAACATACAATGAATGAAAATTTAGCAAGAGAATTAGAACAAAAATATTAAAACACAGTTAATAGTATGTTGTTGGATATGTGAGTGTGTTCATGCATGTGTGTGTGTTGGATCTAAGTTCTTCGCATCTTCCATAAGGAGGAAATGCTGGTAATAACAAGATATTTGTCTTAAGTCTACGGCTATCGTGATTCTCCTAAAACCCAACTCCGGTAGCATGTTGGCAAGTTTGGCGACTACCGATCAAACCTACAAACTAATTCCAACTATCTCGCTAACTTCCCCTTATCACACGGATTTCCACCTTATTCCCTTGATTTATAATACCCTTTACTTACATGCAATGCATCTTGCCTTCCCAGTTAATTAATATTAATGTGAGGCTCAAGGATGCGGGTTACCTACGAGTGCCTTATTTAATAAGGATTAATTATTTTAGTACATAACTTTAGTTTTGGCAACATTACGTGTCTGTGCGTATGCTAAGCATATGTTTATCTAAGGGTGCAAGTTTGTAACCGACCGCAAATGATAGCAGCAGACGACATGTCACAGCTACACTAGTGGTTTGTCCGAATTTCTATGAAATAGCAGCCAGTAAGTAAGCAGAAGGCACACCGTTTTCATTTAAAGGTGCAAGTACGTAGTAAAGTAAGTAACAAAATCTGTAGAATCAATATATTTTAAACACTTAGCAGTATTTATAACCAATTATCACTTAACAATGTACGCTATGAAATCGTAAGCAAGCGCTGTACAATCTATATAATTTTCGAATCTTAAGAATCTGTCTATGTTCTTTGTAATGACCTGTGGACATTAAAAGCGAGCTATGCTTGGAGTATCTTTGCGTGATCGAATCGTGAAATCATCAGAAATAAGGAGTTTCGCAGAACAAATAAAGTTACCAACATTCGTTAGGTTTGTTGGCAAGCTTGTCAGTATTCTATAGTTTGGTTGTTTGGCGAGCTTTGCAGTATTTTATAGGATATACCTTAGGAGAGTACTCTCAGGAGTTATTTGTCCTCGTACCTCCTTCACCTTTTTATCATGGTACTGCAAGACATCGAGTGGGATTTCATCCCAACGTCGTTGACGTTCTTAGGACCCTTAACTTTTAAATTATTTTTTGCTGTTTTTTTTCTTGCAAAGTATTTTCCAGCAGACAGCAGACAGCAGAATGGCCGTATCCATCGAGCAGTAGACGTTTGTTGACTGTTATGATGACAATAAGGCTATATGCATTACAAAACTCACATAATACAGACTACAAGACGCCTTTTGTTTTGCGTACAACAAACTAACATGAGAAGCATTTATGTTGTTTAATTAAATTTTAATTAACCAATTATAGAACTGATTTTATTTAGTTTTTTCAGGTAGATAAAGGTAGAAATAGATTGCGTATGATAATTTTACAAAATTTACATTCGGTAGGATTTCAACATTAAAGAATCATACAGAACTGCAAAATTTGTGTTCAAGAACACTATAGAAACTGGATTTTTATTCTCTTCGTAATTTGATAGATATAAATCAGGAAAGTCGAAATTGAATGCAATATAGAGCACCTTGACGGCAGGTCATTATCAGCTCAGGACTGTTACAGGGGTCCATTCGGTATCGCCCAAGATTGATGGGCGGCTGCTTTCACTAGGCCATTTCATTCACTCCCGAGTTACAAATGGGCGACGTGTTCAGCAAAACGGATTGGCCTTAAAGAACCTCGCAGACTTATTGCCCATTTAAACATTCCTTATGACACGCACAGCCTAGCACACGCCATTTAAACTATTGCGAGACATTAATGTGTGTACTGATTTTTGAAATTAGAAATCATTTGGCCGTGCTAAGTGCAAGATCATCACCGTTACCGGCCTATTACCAGGTGGAACCCACTACAAGATCAGGCATTCCTCCTAGGTAGGAGGGGATATGTGGCGTAAGCCCACCACGCTGCTGCAATGTTCTATTTATTAACGATGACGATAAGATGATGATTTCGACAACCCGATCAAGGTTCCGAACCCAGGACCTCGTGATCGAATACACATATGCTAAGTAGTAGACCAACGAGGCAGTCAAGTGGAACACCGTCGCAACATACAGCAACATTTCATAGAGTAAACTGGCTAGAAACATGTTAAGAAATCTAGTCTTCAAGACTTTTGTATTGCGATGGCAACACTGCTTAACGGCATAAAAAGTTATAGCAGTGAGTAGGCCTTCCCCGGACGAATTCGATCGTAATGAGGTCTAGTACTAATAAAATTATATTTTGATTATTTTGAAGCCCTGTACAAGCCTTTGAACTGCTTTACTTGTAACTTCTATTTATCGTGCTTTTGTTCGTATATCTGTTATTTTACTTTTTTTCTTTGTTAATATTTTTAAATAAAATTCACATTCATTTCATTTCAACCAACAACTCTTAAGCTCGAATTTTACCTCTATCAAAACCGCTACTACTAAAAGCAGTACTAATACTATTTGATTGAGATAATATTATATGAATGAGATAATAATCTATACTACTATAGAGAGGAATGAGAAAGTCTCCAGTCCGGGTTGTTACAAGTTAGCCCACGACTGCAGTCACACGTGGTGGTGATAATAATGATGCAATCTGGGATATAAGCGGGCTAAGTTATTAGGAGTATGGTGAAATACACAATCTTTTCGGTTTCTACCGACATCGTACTGGTACGCTAAATCGCTTGGTGGTACGTCAATTTCAATTGGCCCGGCCGGGAATCCATCCCGGGATCTCCGTCTTATAAATTCACCGCGCATACCGCTGCGCCACGGATGCCTTCAATATATGCAATAATATGCTATCTAAATATCCAGGACACCAAAAGTACCTAACAACTAGTCTATCGTGTAAATCTTCAATGCTGTTTTGCACGTAATATATACGAGTATCGTATTTACATGTAAAACTATAATACGCCGGCACTGCGTTTTTAAATCAAGGGCTTGAATTATTCAGCTACGGTCGGAATGGCGCGGCGTTCCGGCGGCTTGGTCGATATTATTATATATTTTTGTATATAAACACGATTTTGCAATCAAGGAACGAAAGCTTTAGGATATGTAAACCATTAGTAGGTATAAATTATAAAGGATTTTATTTCTCTGGATTTATAATGTCTCTATGGGCCATAATCAAGACTGAAAATACACTGCTTTTAACACTTGTAGCCCCCATGCTGGAGTCGTCAAATGTCGAATGTTGTGTGTGTGTGCAACTAGTGTGTGTGTGTAAAATAATATGTATGTGAATACATGTACACGGGGTCGATATTTGGCAAATACCAAAACGCCCCGCGTATTAATTTATTTGCATTTTTAATATTTTTATTGAGAATTCGTTGCTTGGCGAAACTTCTTAATTCAATGCAGATTCGGCATTTGGCGATGTGGCTGCTTAACTTGCACCCGTCAATCTGTCACATACATGGTAAGTATGTTAATGTAATTTCACAGAGAATATTTAATTTTTAACGCTCCACTTTATAATTAAAAAGTAAATTTAAAACTGAAACAGTTTCCGTTTAAATGTACAGCATTTGCAGCTCGAAGGGAAACTGCGTATCAGTAAATAACCAGCTTTACTTACTTTCGAATCTCGTTATAGTATCAACATTTTATGACGAAATTCAAAAGTATGTGACTCGAGGTCTTCTCTCTCTCTCTGTCTAACACGATATTTAAGGTGGAGATATAGAGTTAAAGTCGAGATTCGCATTAACGAGTTTCATTCAAATCGACTAGCTAATCTATTTAAATTTAAGTAAAACGATGGAATATGGTTGAGAGGAAGGAAGATGTTGAATTTTTATTTCGGTTATGGAAGAACTGACTAGAGGAGTAGAGGCTCATGCTACGAGCACAGTTTCGCTAATGGAAAACCGATTAGCAACATATTAGTGAAGTTCGGATAACGTGCGGTCCTGCCTGCCGTTATCTGCCTGTATTGATTATCGCTTTGATGATTTCATCACAGTATACTGTACACAGTAGGTAAGTACACTACTACTACTGTGTAAAAGGTACACTTTACTGTACTTCCTTTGAATTTTTCGATCTTGTCACAATAAAAAATTGTATATTGTATTAATACACAATAAAAAATTGTAGTAATTGTATAACATACGTGTCAGGATTTTAAAACTTGCTACCTCTTTTAACCACCATCAAGCATCCTCTATAGTTGCCTCACATACTTACCCATGGTACTATACCATACTTCTAAGCTCTGTGAAGTACTTTCAAGCTCTGAGTTGACCAATTAACTTTAACTTACTACTACTTAGAAACTTTAATTCAAAATTCGTTTAAAGTAGGTTTAATTTACTAACACCTTTGAAACGTCATGTTTTCTATTTGAACCTATATCGTGACCTTCGAACGAGAGAGGACTGAGTTGTATACAATAACAGCAGTCGCCCGCGACTTCGTTCGCGTGAAAACCTCTTAGGTACCCTTCCAATTTTAAAGACAGACTTTCAAAAATATCTATTTATGACGCGCTGATATGTATAGCTTGATATTAAATAATCTATACGACTCTTGAGTCTAGCTTTCAAAATAAACAAAAATAATTTTACAATCCGACACGCAGATTTAGAGATAAGCCCGTTTAAACAAATGAACAAACTCTTCCGCTTTATATTATTAGTATAGATATGGTCTTGTATGGCAAATAAATTGAACAAAGATCGAATTCTCAACTCCATTACCGTATTATCGTTTATAACATGAAACAGCATACTTACCAAAATGCTGACGTCTAATCAGTAGGTACTCATACTACGTGTCGCGTGTTGCGCTTTTTAGAAATTTTGTATTATTTCCTAAACTATGTAACTAATTAACATACTGTAAAAGGCAAATCTTATCTCTATAATATCCTTATGATTATTAAATAATTTATTTTGATAAGCATTTAAGTTTAGTTGTATAAATAATGACGTAAACGTAAACATATGAATTAAAAGATTTTTAAAGCACAAAAAGTTCTATAACTGCCAAAATATAAAAGATCATAGAACTTTTAAAGATACGTGAAGTTTTAATACAATTTTTTCAATCATATCTAATAGCTAAAGCAGCCGATTTAATATATTTTACGATCCGGCTCGCGCGACAAAAACTGTGATAACTCGGGTAATATATACAATACAAATATAAAATATAGGCTATGATACTCACCGATAACGTAGCATTCTACTGATGAAAGATTTTTTTTTAATCGGTTCAGTAGTTCGGAAGAGTTTCAGTAGCCCCAAAAGATCTTTATTTACAAACTTACAAACATACAAACTTACAAAATTACAAACTAACAAACTTTAGCTCTTTATAATATTAGTATAGATAATAATAAATAACACCATCTGTTTTAATTGATTAATTTAATAGGAAAATTGCAATAACACAATGATATACGCAATACACACTTGCAGTGCACTGGTAAATAACAATACATCCATAGAAATTATTCGCCATACTGTAAATTTTGGTGGACGGTTCTCGATGTACTCCAAGACGAGGTATATCAGTTGCAGTAAATTTTCATCTAAAAGTAAAAGAGTTAAGAGTTTACTTTAAATTTTTAAGTTATTATGGGCTTTTGAACCTATATTTTAACAATATTATACTAGTATATCCACTCCAACACAGGCAATACCTATTTAATTATCAGTTTTGATATCATACTAACCCTTATGTGAGTGATGAGGTACCTGGGTACCTTAAGCATTTGGAAATGCAAAGAAAAGTATGTTTTTAGGTACCCACTTTAGGTAGCTGTAATTTCCGGAGAGCTCCTAAGTATTTATAAACTATATATATTTTTTAATATTTCGAACGAGATAAATATTTACAATGTTTTGTGGAAACCGAAACATAACTACTATGAACTCACAATAAAGTGACAAGGTACCCGGGTACATCTTTGTGTTTTGTATGACAATGAAAGAAAGTATTTATTTATTTCTTTAAAATATGAAACAATAAATATTTTTATGATGTTATATTTCCTTAAAAATTCGTTGTTTATGCAAAATAAGCATCATCTCATAAGGGTTCAAAGCGGGTGTTACTTGTTGGAAGAGTCACTGAAAGCTAATCATCGTATTGTATCAATTAGAAAAAGTTTTTCACGTTTTCTTTGCTTGCGTATGAATTCTCTGTATGTATAACAACTTGCAATTGCTGCAAAACGCCCTGTTGAATCTCGTCTAGTTTGACTTATAAACGTTGTAGATCTAAAAGGAATCGAAAGCTTTAGTTCTTGGCCAAGCACGTCTTGGATTGCTGATCTCACATGCAATTTTGATGTTGCAATGCATTTTTTTTATCTTTGTTCTACATTTTTGCCACGCAGTTGTAGAATCTATACTTTCAAAAACTTTTTATTTCTGTTACTTGAGACCAATTGTGGATAATGTTCTATGTAAATGATATAGCAAGAAAATGCTCAAGACCATCCATTCGATCTGCGTTTTAAAGCATATTCTGCTAACAGCTTATCCATATTGTCCACTTCATTTTAAGTTTCATTATAATATAAAATCAACCTTCTTCAACCAAAGCAATGTAAATGTGTTCATTATCAAAAGCTAAAAACTGACCTTCATCACAAAAAGATTCTGTTAGTGTCGCTTGTAATTCTATTGAAATATATCTTCCAACATGCGACCTTTGCTTAGAAGTACTTGCTTCAATATTCATAATGAAATAACTATAAACTCACTAAAGAGAAGTAAGTACGCTAAGCTCGTACAAAGCGAACAAGGTAAACAGTCAAGTTTCAATATCAAGCACGATACATTGAATAGATCAAGTGTTTCTTGCACGCCAATAACCATGTACTGTACTCTCCTCCTCCCCCACATTAATCAGAATAGATCGTCAACTGTTACAACAACTAAAATAATCAGATTCAAAATGTGTGTAAAGTTAAACAGACTTTAATTGCTTACATTACGTATAAACAGTATGAAGGTACCCAGGTACCTCGTCACTCTGATAAAGGTGTGTTGTTTGTCACTTTAGAAAACAAAACACATCTCGCATTATTTTATTTATAAACACATTTTTTATTTTAAGCAATTATTATTAAATATATTAAATACTACTGTAAATTAATTAACAATAAATTCGATATCGATTTAATATAATTATCAACAGATTAAAAGGAATCCGAATTCCCTTATAAAGAGGGGACCCCGCCACTACAGTGTGGGTTGACAAATTACTGAGGTGACAATATTTGACCAACAGCTTGATTGAGGAAGAGGAACAGTGCCGATTCTCATATAATATCTAGGATTTAGTATTTTGAGGCACTCGCGACTTTACCCGCGAGGAAAAGAGAGTATTGTAACCTTCTAAGAACATGAAAAATACGTTACGTTTTGTGTTTTTTAAATACAAAGGGTAATGAGTATAGCAAGCTATCTGCAAAAGATTTATACATGCCATCCCAGACTTTTTGTAGCCTTAATAAAACGGAACGATCCTTCTATACGCTGTATTGTTTTACCTCAAAGAGATTAAGCAGCGTTTTCAAAGCAAAGCGAGCACCCAAAAATACCTTCATACTGAATCCAGTTTGTACAAAACCGTTACAAATGATATACTAGAACCTACCTCAGGAAACATTATAAATTGCAACATTATGAAAACGTCTTTGAGCTTACAGCGAATAGATAGACAGACAGACAGGCAGACGCCGCGAAACATTACGTTTTATTTTTAATATGTAGTGACTATAGTTACCACTTTCTGTTATGAGCAGCACTCCTAGAGTTTCCTTAATTTTGTCATACTCATACAATAACATTTCCATAATAAAAGCCGGTGCACACATTAAACTTATTGTAATTAATCCTTCACATGTTGTGTTCACAATTAGATATAGGTCATTCTGCTAAAACAAATACTTATTAATAAAAAGGAACCTAACATGCAGTTATACACGGAATAATCAAGGAATAGAAAAAGAAAAGATTAAAACGTGAATATTTACGCTTGTTAAGTCAAGATTAAGTTTTAACTTAGTGAAACATAGTACTTACTGTTGATTTAAATATCACAAATCCTCCATATATATAATAAATTACTTTAAAGAAAGTGTACATTACATTGAAGAATAACTAAAAATAACAATAATGGTATTCGTCAAAACAATTGGCAGGTTTATTATGACTTAATCAATTGCGGCTTATTTCCGATGAGATTTCACTCTCATGTTGTCTATACTTACCACTAATTTCATCGGTTTTATTGCATTACTCATAATATCCGATATATTTTTATACATATGTAAAAATTTTTTTAAAGCACCGAACTTACTTTCCAACGTAATATTTTTACTTGTGCATTTTATTTTTAACTGGGAGGTTAAATGTTTTATTCTGGACCAAATCAATTCCAACATAGCTGCTCTTGTTAAATGATTTAAATGATTGGTCATAATAGAAACTAACAATGTTAGTTGTCCAATGCCCCATGCGAGTATATACATAGAGTCAAAAATTAACAATATTTCGCTTAAAGCTTTTAGCATCAGGAAAATACCGAAATACATGATTGTTACATAATAATCAAAATAATAAGCTTCATATGACGTCATAATATCAATAGTTGTGATTATAGAATGCAATTTTGGCAATTCATTTCTATAATATGTGGTCATTACTACATTTGAAACAAAATGTAACGTTAAAGTAGCACCATAAGTTGTTAAAATGGTATCGGGAGGAAAGTAATAAATCGATAAATACAGTAAATTGTAAAAGATAAATGAATTATAAAACAAGCAGTAAAATTTAGCTGTATAATTAAGCACTTTTGTCGTGAAAACTTCACTGTAATAACCGAATAAGAGCCCTACAAGCATGATAAATTTTAAAGAAGTCATTTTGACATAAAATTTTGATAATTTTAAATTCACAGCTAGCTTTTGGTGAACGCTAAACAGCTACGAGTCAATCATTAAAATGAGAATATGTTGATTTATTAATTCAGCATTTTTTAACCTTTATGTGAGTACTATCGATTCTCACTTTTATAAATTAGCTTAATCTTTATTATTGGAGTGGTTGTTATAGTAACTTTAATGACAACATTATTTTGTTATATAATGTCCAATCTTTGAAAGACCAAGCTTTTTAATTCTTATATAATGGATGTCAAAAATGTAAGATTCTATTTCTTCGAAGAAAATGTATTTTCTTTATTGATCTACTCCCAGCGCCTCACTTCTATATTATTTTCGAAATTTTATATTTTTTTGCAAGAAAAATGCGTTATGTTACTTATTCTTTAATTAATTTATTTAATATACAAACTGCAATAAAACAATAATATACTCGACACACAGTTGCAGAAGACTGATAAATAAAGTTACGTCGACAGTTATTATGCGCCATACTGTGAACTTTGGTGGACGATTCTCCATGTGGAGTACATGGAGAATCGTCAACCAATCACACGAGGTGAATCAGTTGAAGAAAATTTTCATCTAAAAAATAAAAGATAATTACTTTAAGAAGTTTCAAGTTAGTCTGGGTCTTTCGTTCTATATTTTACCAATATCATAGTGGAATGTCCAGTTCAACAAACAGACGATACGTTTTCAATAATAATATTTTAAAGAGGTAAGTAGAGTAAGAGGTTTGGCCTGTTGGGGGTAATGTTCGGAAATACTGATGCAATTTCAAAAATTCCTTCACCTAACTAAGGGTTTTCGAACAGCAGTCTTATATCATTTCGGAGTTAATTTTGTGAATCCATACTAGTATAATATGTTAAAATGGGCTAATCTCTGGAGCTGGCAGTCGGATTGCAAGCATTTGTACATGTATATTGACGCGATGTGAATTAAGAAGTGATTTTACAAATTTAAAAGGGCAAGATGTATTGATAATGAAAAATTTTTATTCATTAACTAATTATAGTACAGGATCCGTGGCCTAGTTTTTCACTTGATTACTATCAAGCTAATTTTCCGTGAGTTAGCTTCATTTTGATAAGACGCCCAACAATTTCCTGTGCGAAAATTTTTGATTGTGGTAGCTAACAGAGGTAGCAATGATAAAATATGTCGATTTGATGGTTCTTCAATATTTATTACTAACTGAATTGTTTTTATTAAATCTTAAGATAATTATCTAAATTATTTGAAAAAATATTTGTCCTACAAAATCTATGGTTTCATCAAAGAGTCCTCCCCCTCCAACATGTATTGATAACGAGATCACCAAAAATGATTACTAACCAGCTGATTTTTTTTTTATTACTTAGTTAATATATATATAATTTAACAGCCATATTGTCCTACAAATTTCGTGGTATGTTATCCCGGTCCTACGCTCAGAAATTGTTAATACCATAAGACCATTTTTCTCATTACTAACTGTAGGACAAAAATATTACATAATAGGTTAGTGTGTTCAGTGCCCAAATAAAACAATGTCCTACAAAAAAACAGGTATGTATCACTAGTCCGACAAGAATTGTAATTTTTTCGTTTTCCTATTTCTAACATAAGATACAGTGAAAAAATCTTTTTTAAAATTTAAATAAGTTTATTTTTTAGGAAAATTAGGTACAAAAATTGGTGTATTGGTGTATTTATAGATAAAAAAAAATTAATCTTCATCATATTCATCTGATGAATCTTCATAATCTTCGCTACTAACATCGCTGTCATCTTCATTTATTTCACTTTCCTCACTCGTGATATCTGACTCTGTAATAACATGAAAAAATTTAGTAAATTATATAATAATGAATAATCAATCAATAAATAACAATAGTATAAATAGGGTACCTTGTATTTCAGAAGATAATTCTTCAAAAGATGGACTTTGGGGACCATCAAACCAATAATATTCATATTTGCCATCAATTATTGTCCATCCAAAATTTTCCGGCAATTTTCTTTGTTATTGTTTTGTTTAATTTCAGTTGACGTTCAGTAATTTTTTAACTTATTGTTGAGTGAAATCTACCAAAAAGTCAACATTTTTTTTCGCACGCTTGAGAAATAAATTGATTTTTAATTTCATGACTTTCCAATATTTACGCTATTTTTACATCAAGGATCTGTACTACTACTTTTGACCGTAGGACCGGGACAACGTACCACGGAATTTGTAGGACAATATGACCGTTACATTATATAAATATTAACTAAGTAAAAAAAAAATCAGCTGGTTAGTAATCATTTTTGGTGATCTCCTTATCGATACATGTTGGAGGGGGAGGACTTTTTGATCAAACCATAGATTTTGTAGGACAAATATTTTTTCAAATAATTTAGATAATTATCTTAAGATTTAATGAAAAACAATCCAGTTAGTAATTAATATTTGAGAATCATCAAATCGACATATTTTATTATTGCTACCTCTGTTAGCTACCACTATCGAGAATTTTCGCACAGGAAATTGTTGGGCGTCTCATTAAAACGATGCTATTCACGAAGATTCAGCTTGATAGTAATTATTTTTACATCAATTATTATTATTATTATTATTCTTTATTTGTATTCCACACACACAATAAAAAAAAACAGTACAGAGATAACTTAAAAAACTATATATGTAGGATACAAAAGGCGGCCTTATCGCTTAGCAGCGATCTCTGCCAGGCAACCTTAGGCTTAGGAAAGTATAAAGAAAGAGACTGCAGGTGGTATACTTATAAAATATACATAAATTCAAATAATTACACACTAATACATAAACCAGACTACACAAATAACACCAATAATAACTAAAATATATATCATAAAATAAACTAATATATATACCTACATTAATACATCATAAGAAGAACATAAACAAATAGTCATCTTTAGTTTGTAGAATAATAGGATTTAACGGCTTTTTTAAAAATGAAAATTGATTTTGATTCACGAATGCCAACTGGGAGTGCATTCCACAGCTCTACTGCACGCACTGCAAATGAGTTTTTAAAAAACTTGCTTCGATGGTAAGGCATGCACAGAGTTAGCGCCCGACAAGGTCTAAGCTCAGATTGTACTCCCAGGAATGAAAATTTATCTTTAAGATATGAAGGAGAATTTTTATGAAATAGCACACAGTACAGAAGAGAAAGAATATGTAGATCCCGGCGACGTCTAATAGGAAGCCACTTGAGTTTCTGACGAAATTCAGATATATGGTCATATTTGCGTAAGCCAAATATAAACCGAATTGCTAGATTTTGAAGTCGCTCAAGTTTATTAAGTTGGTCCTCGGTCAAATCAAGATAGCTTACGTCCGCATAATCGAGAACGGATAGAAGAAGAGATTGTGCAAGCATAATTTTGGTAGGAATTGGGAGAACAGAACGCAGTCGCTGCAATGAACTCAACGACATAAACGTCTTTTTACTCAGTTCCTTGATATGCACACACCACGATAATTCCTTGTCCAAATGTATACCAAGGTTTTTGACCGTTTCAAAATATGGGATGGTGACACCGTTATATACAATAGGCGGCAAATTAGCCCAGTCTACTCTCGAGATTAAACTAGGACTGCCTATAATTATTGCCTTAGATTTAGTCGGGTTAACTCTAAGCCCATACTGTTTGCTCCAAAGTGAAACTGCGTCAAGATCATAATTAATTGCAGACACAGTAGAGCTAAGGTTCTCGAGAGTAGAAGAGCGAAATATTTGAACATCGTCTGCATACATGTGATAGAGAGAAGAGATAATTTGAGTTATAGAATTGATGAAAATAGCAAAGAGTAAGGGAGATAACACGCCACCCTGAGGTACCCCGGCAGAAACCACGCACCATGACGAAAAGGATTCATCAACTCGAATGCGTTGTTGACGGCCATTGAGGTAACTCCGAAACCAGTCAATCACAGATGGAGAAATGTTAATAGAGCGAAGCGAACCCAGCATAATATCATAGTCAACAGTGTTAAAGGCATTACTGAAGTCAAGCAAAACTACGACAGTGAGTTGCCTATTATCCATCGCCCAACGTAAGTCATCAGTGACTTTTACTAATGCTGTGGCCGTACTATGACCGGGACGAAAGCCGGATTGTAAAGGACTTAGGATAGAGTGCTTATTAAGGAATAAACTTAACTGACGGAAAACCAATTTTTCGAGGACTTTTGATAGGAAAGGTAGAATCGAAATAGGTCTAAAGTCAGAGAGGGATGTAGGATTAAATTTTTTGGGAAGAGGAATAATTTGAGCACTCTTCCATGCTTCAGGAAATTCGCTAGAGTAGATAGAATAGTTTAGGATATGGGTTAAGACAGGAATAACAATATCAATGATCTGTACTACTACTTTTAAGCGTAGGAACCGGGATAACATACCACGAAATTTGTAGGACAATATGGCTGTTAAATTATATATGTATTAACTAAGTAATAAAAAAAAAAATCAGCTGGTTAGTAATCATTATTGGTGATCTCGTTATCAATACATGTTGGAGGGGGAGGACTCTTTGATGAAACCATAGATTTTGTAGGACAAATATTTTTTCAAATAATTTAGATAATTATCTTAAGATTTAATAAAAACAATTCAGTTAGTAATAAATATTGAAGAATCATCAAATCGACATATTTTATCATTGCTATCTCTGTTAGCTACCACAATCAAAAATTTTCGCACAGGAAATTGTTGGGCGTCTTATCAAAATGAAGCTACTCACGGAAAATTAGCTTGATAGTAATCAAGTGAAAAAATAGGCCACGGATCCTGTACTATTAGTCTTGCAAATAAGATACCGCTAGTATAAGCATAGATTCGTCACATCAAGTTTCACAGCCTTTACATAAAATATTTATTTAGTCTATATTACGTACGTTATAATTACCTGATTCTATATTCATTAACTTGCCAAGTGTTTTTTTAATTCTATCATATTCGTTTAGCAACATCTCCGCTATGAAAGCTGGTGCGCACATCACACTTATTGCAATTGTCCCTTCTAATATTATATTCAAAGTAATGAAAACGTCATTTTGCTAAAAGGAAAAAATAAGTAAGAGCATAATTACAAATTGAAGGAAGGATGGTATCAAGTTCCCAGGAACATGACCATGAGAGTAATATATATTTTTCGGCAGGTTGAAAGTTGGCATGTCGATTCCATAATGAAACTAGACAGTCCGAGTCTCGACCTCGTATCAGTATCTATCTGTCTATAGTTTCATGTTAGAATATCGCATTGGAGCCATCTGACACTTCTCTGAGTTCTAGTAGATTAGCGTTTCGGTATCATGTCGTGCAGAAACCAAAAGGATTGCGGATTTCATCTCACTATAGGCTACCCCGCGTCCATCTTAGACTTGATCATCACTTACCCTCAGGTATAATTACAGTCAACTATCTTGTAGCGAGTAAAAATATATTAATATATAAGTTAGTTGGTTAGTAAGTTAAATGATACTTACATTTAATTTAAACAGCAAAATACCGCCAGAGACATAATAAATTACTTTACAAGAAGAAAATATTAGATTGACGAAAACCTAAAAAGTATTATACTAAAAATATTAAAGTAATCATGGTTAAAATAACGTGTTGGAAGAAAATTAAAATATTTTACATTATACTAGTAACATTGAATTGAGCAGCCTTTTATTTACGTGGGGCGACCCTCATGGATACCCGTTTGCCATGGGGGTGAGCAGGTTATGTTGGACTTCTACCGGCTAAAACACATTGGTTTAACAACCCGTAGTCTAAACACTGGGCCATGGGAACGACCTCGCACACAGCCGCAAACCAGCTAGCAAACCCCGCAAGAGAAGGCGCTCCTCTAGGATATATAATTATATCCATTAACTCACTAAAGGTCACGGTTATGTATTGTTCTCTATTGGGTGAAGGATTTGCCATATCCATCGCCTGGAGGTGCTCATCAGGGGGGTAAGTCGCGGTTGTGCCAGCTGGAATATGTATTGCAGCCTGCTTTTTGTGCCATACTCAAAAAGAAATTTGAGTAACACAATACCACTTATGTTGACTAAACTTACCCCTATTTTCATGGAAGTGTTTGTATTTCTTTTAGTAGTATCTATTACATTTTTATACAGATGTAAAAATTTTTTCAGCGTAGCGACCTTATTCTCTATACTAACGTCTTCGCTTGAACATTTTATTTTTAACTGTGTAGCCATGTGTTTCGTTCTGGACCATGCCAATTCCAATATAGCTGATCTTGTTAAATTACATAAATGACTTGTGAATGTCGCACAGAGTACAAAGATATAGTTAAAGTTGATAACATAGTTTTCATCGGTACAAATTATAAATTCGCTTAAAACTTTCAGCACAAAAAAGAACCCGAAGAACGAGATAGTCACATTTAAGTCAAAGTAGTTAGGTTCAAATCCGGTTATAACATCTATAGTTCTGATAATAGAATGTTGTTTCGGTAGTTTGTCTCTAGAAAAAGATAATATAACTATATTTGTAATAAAATGCAAAATCAGAATTACAAAGAAGATTATATAAATAAGTTCGGTTCGACCGATAAATATGTATATTAAATTATACAATAATAGCCCAAAATAACAGAGACAGTAAAATTTCGCTATATTATTCAACATTTTTGAATTGAAAACTTCTCTGTAATAACCGAACAAAAGTCCTATTAGCATTATGAACTTCAAAGAAGTCATGTTGATAATTATGTGTGTTATAGAAATAAGGAACTAAAAACACTGAACTCAATCAAGTCTATCTTTAAAATGAGAAAATAATAATTTGTCACTATATCAGCTAATTATGAGTACCAGTCAATTTCGTTTACATTGTTGTGTAATAATGTTTATCATTTAATCGTTGTTATAGTAACGTGACGTACTTTGCTTTGATAAATGAGCTAGTACAGTAAAAAAGAATAGGTACTTTCAACGATATTAAAAGTTTATATTGACTGGCAGTAAGTGAGGGACCATTGCAGATAAACAGAACGAGATTTCGAACATGATTTCGCTCGCAAAGAACAAGTATGAGACGGCCGAGAGTGTGTAGTAACCCTGCTTCTGCGTCCTAGGCTGTGGGTTCGATTCGAGTAGTGAGGTGAGCATTAGAAAAAACGTTTCTTAGCGCTCGCCTACGCCATTATAGCTATATAGTAATCGCCCGCGACTTCGTCCGCGTGAAACTTGGTGTAGTCTTGAAATCCCGTTTGACCCCTTAAGGAGGTGAGCATTAGAAAAAACGTTTCCTAGCGCTCGCCTACGTCATTATAGCTATAAAATAGTCGCCCGCGACTTCGTCCGCGTGAATCTTGGTGTAGATTTGAACTCCCATTTGACCCCTTAAGGAGGTGAGCATTAGAAAAAACGTTTCTTAGCGTTCGCCTTCGTCATTATAGCTATATAGCAGTCGTCCGCTACTTCGTCTGCGTGAAACTAGGTGTAGACTTGAACTCCCGTTTGACCCCTTAATGAGGTGAGCATTAGAAAAAAACGTTTTTTAGCGCTCACCTACGTCATTATAGCTATATAAAGTATGTTATTTGCCCGCTACCCCTCTTAATTTAATTTTTTTATAGATTCCCGGGAAGCAATATCCTCCGTCCCGTCCCGTGTACTAAAGATCTACATTTTTGTTAAATATTGTACGATATTACAGTACATTTTACATTAACAATATATATTTATGGCAAGCTGATGTGTATAGCTTGTGTATTAAATAGTCTATTTTACTTTTAAGTCTAGCTTTCATAATAAACAAAGTAATTTACAATCCGATATGCAGATCCCGATCAAGATTAGCCCGTTTAAACAAACGAACAAACTTTTTCGTATATTATATAAATATGGTCTGCCATGCCAAATAAATTCAAAGAAAAGATCAAAGATCGAATTCTCAAAGAATATCATTACCAAAATGTTGACCTCTATTTAGTACGTACAACATAACACGGAGGAGGTCAACTTAATTTGGACGATTTAGCGGCAGAGTTGTTTTTTTAGAAATTTTGTAATATCTCCGAAACTATATAGCTAATTAACATACTGTGAAAGGCAAATCTTATCTCTATAATATCCTTGTGATTATTAAATAATTTATTTTGATAAGGATTGAAGTTTAGTTGTATAAATAATGACGTAAACTTAAGCATAATATGAATTAAATGATTTATTACAGAGTTGCACTTTTTAGTAATTTTGTAATATCTCCGAAACTATATATCTAATTAACATACTGTGAAAGGCAAATCTTATCTCTATAATATCCTTGTGATTATTAAATAATTTATTTTGATAAGGATTGAAGTTTAGTTGTATAAATAATGACGTAAACTTAAGCATAATATGAATTAAATGATTTATTACAGAGTCGCACTTTTTAGTAATTTTGTAATATCTCCGAAACTATATATCTAATGAACATACTCTAAAAGGCCAATCTTATCTCTATAATATCCTTGTGATTATTAAATAATTTATTTTGAGAAGGATTGAAGTTTAGTTGTATAAATAATGACGTAAACTTAAGCATAATATGAATTAAATGATTTATTACAGAGTCGCACTTTTTAGTAATTTTGTAATATCTCCGAAACTATATATCTAATTAACATACTCTAAAAGGCAAATCTTATCTCTATAATATCCTTGTGATTATTAAATAATTTATTTTGATAAGAATTTTAGTTAAGTTGTATAAATAATGACGTAAACGTAAGCATATGAATGATGAATGATTTTTTAAAACACAAAAAGTTTTATATTTGCCAAAATATAAAAGATAGTTTTTTGCTGTCGCGGACTTTTTTGTAGAACTTTTTAAGATGCATAAAGTTTTCAAACAATGTTTTCAATTATATCCAATATCTAATGCAGCGTATGCGCCTAAAGCTAAATTTAATAAATTTCACGGTCCGACTCGCGCAACAAAAACTTTAACTTGATAACTCGAGTAATATATACAATACAAATATAAAATATAGCCTATAACACTCACCGATAACGTAGCATTCTACTGGTGAAAGAATTTTTAAAATCGGATCAGTAGTTCCGAAGATTAGCCCCGACGGAACTTTATTTACAAACTTTACCTCTTTATAATATTAGTATAGATTTATGTATAATATATATATAAAAATATTCATCAGTTATCATAATATCCATTGCACAAGCTACCTAAGCTTACTTTGGGGCTATATAGCGGTATGTGTAATTGTCCTATAATAGGTATTTATTAAAAATGAAAAGTCCTGTTTAAAATTATAGTTCACTATTATGATGTTGACCCCTCCGTAGCGCAGTGGTATGTGCGGTAGATTAATAAGGCGGAGATCCCGGGTCCGATTCCCGGCAGGGCCGATTAAGATTTTCTAAATCGGTTCGCGTCCCGCTGGTGGAAGGCTTCGGCCATGGCTAGTTACCACCCTAAAGACAAATACGTACCGCCAAGCGAAGGCTACATCGCTTAGCGATACGATATCGTGTTGAAACCCAAAGCGTGTCGATATTACCCTCCTCCTAACAAATTATTCCGCTTCCATCTTAGATTGTATCATCACTTACTGTCAGGTGTGACTGTAGAGAGCATATTATCTTTAAGAAGACTCTGAGATGTATCTTTATCTCGAATAGTAGAATAACTTTTGCCAGATCTAGATGTACTAGCTACAAGGATAGCTGGATAGGATATCTGGTATAACACGATGTCAAACGAGTATTTTTTATCAATAAATAATTAATAAAGTATTTATTAATACAATAATAATTTTAATTAATTAATCACCTGTTTAATAGTTGAACTGCAATAACACAATAATATACGTGACACACACTTGCAAAAGACTGATAAATAAAGTTACGTCGACAGATATTATGCGCCATACTGTGAACTTTGGTGGACGATTCTCCATGTACTCCAACACGAGGAGGATCAGTTGCGTAAGATTTCCATCTACAAAATAAGAGATTAGAGTTATTTTTAAAGCAACTCTCACAATTCTGAGCTTTTGCCTCTATCTTACGGATACCAGTGATCACACTGTTCTAATTTATTTTTCGTTGAATACACATTCAAAAACAGAACTTAAGCAAATACATGGTTAAACAAATTATACTAGCTGTACTACGCCGTTTAACCCGCGTTGATTCCGTTCTTGAGATAATATTAGAAAATCCGTTCTTAGTGAGTACCCATACTGCAAAATAAGTAACAATGCTAAATATCAATACAATCGATCTCAACGCGCGCTACGTGCGGCCGCGCGCGAAGCCCGCAATTTGCTGCAAATTGCAAGCAACAACAAAGAACAAGCAAGCTCATGACTAAGGATCCCGTATGGGTTCGAAACTAGTCGGGCATACACCGACAACCGCGACGTGAGGTTCAGCCATTATATTTTAATAATATGGATAACTCTCGCGATAGTTTAAATTCTAATATAGCTTTACTTTTACAGATATTGTTTGAGTGGGCGATATTTCGCTTATATTTTAAAGTGACATAATAGTTTAGATATGAATCCTGAATTTTTGAAAAAACTACCTATATCGTACAAACATCTCACCTTCAGTTCCATTGTCAATACAATACGATAAAATTACATTGGAGAATTTCCATTTTTTGTTACATCCGCTTTTTGTTGTAACATCGGCTTCAAAACTGACGTGGAATTTGGAGAATTGCTCTCCAGAATTCGTTTTGACGTCAAAAAAGATATGGCGTTTCGAAGTGTTAGAACGTTGACATACACTGTTTAAATTTTTATTTAGTCTACCCTTAATACAATAAATATTCATACCTCTTTCCACACAAAGCAGCTCTCCAAGAGTTTGTTTAATTCTATCGTATTCGTGTAATAACTTTTCTGTTACAAACGCTGGAGCAGACATTAGACATATTGTAATTATCCCTTCCACTATTAAATTAAATGTAATTGAGTATTCATTCTGTAAAAAAATGTAATTCTGTAAAAAATGTACCTATTGAAGGAAAAAGATTAATGTTTTATTTGCTGCTACGAACAATATTTTGCTATTTAAGATAAATTCAGATTTCATTCAGTTTAGACGTAAAGATGGATACTTTGAAAGTTAGAGGCATTTCTTGGCTTTCATTACCAACGCTGCATCTGGAGAGGAGACTCCTAATGAACGCACTGTCCGTATTTGGTTTGGACACCTACGTGACGGAAACTTTGACTTGAAGAACGAATCATGCGATTCAATTTGCTTACACGGTTAATAATGACGATTTGAAGGAGATGATGCGAATCAAACTACCCAGGAACCAGCAGCATAGTTTCTTACTTGTGTCACATAAATAAAAATAAATATGTAAAAAGTATGATTTCGATGATCTGCAGAGAAAATCGATTTGAAAGTTTTATTGCCTTGTTGGTTGTATTGCAATTGGTACAGAAATGAAGAATATAGGATCAATTTGTGAAATATAACTAGACGTGGATTATGACCGATAAACATAAGCAAAATGCAATGGCTGACCCCAGGTCCAATGCTGCAACGGTACCCTAAAGCGCGCAAGATTAAAGTTTAAGGTAACTGTTTAGTGGTGGTCTCATCATGTTGTTATTCATTATAGCTTTCTCAGTTTTCGTCAAACAATAACAGCTAATGTTCACTAATAGAAAATTATTTCGACAGGCAGACGTTACCCGCCTAGGCGAATCATCTGTACTAATATTATAAAGAGGTAAAGTTTGTCAGTGTGTAAAAATTTGTTAAATCGGATTTATGCGCATGCGCTGCATTAAGTATTGAGAATAATTGAAAACAATGTATGGAGACTTTATCTATGTATCTTAAAAAGTTCTACAAAAAAGACTGCAACAGCATATATCTATCTTTTATATTTTAACAGATATAGATGTTTTTGTGTTTTAAAAAATCATTTAATTCATATGCTTACGTTTACGTCATATCAAAACAAATTATTTAGTAATCACAAAATTATTATAGAGATAAGATTTGCCTTTTACAGTATGTTAATTAGTTATATAGTTTAGGAGATATTACAAAATTTCTAAAAAGCGCGATACTGTAATAAATCATTTAATTTATATGCTTAAGTTTACGTCATTATTTATACAACTAAACTTAAATCCTTATCAAAATAAATTATTTAATAATCACAAGGATATTATAGAGATAAGATTTGCCTTTTACAGTATGTTAATTAGTTATGTATTTTCGGATATATTACAAAATTTCTAAAAAGCGCGGCACTGGCGCTATGGCATCCAAATTTAGTTAAACTCCTTGGTGTTATATTATACGTACTGAATAGAGGTCAGCATTTTGGTACTGATATGCTTTCATGATAGAAACGTTAATACGGTGATGGATTTAGAATTCGATCTTTGTTCAAATTTTTATATAGTACACTGAAGAGTTTGTTCGTTTATTTAAACGGGCTAATCTCTAAATCTGCGAGTCGGGTTGTAAAATAATTTTTGTTTATTCTGAAGGCTAGACTCAAGAGTGAAGTATACTATTTAATATCAATTTATACCCATTAGCTTGCCATAAATATATAATATTCTTAATGTTAATGCACTGAAATGTCGTACAATGTTTAACAAAAATGTAGATCTTTAGTACACGGGACGGGACGGAGGATATTGCTTGACGAGAAACTATAAAAAAATAAATTGTGAGGGGGAGCGGGGAATGAGCACACTTTATATGAAAGTCCGTCTTTAAAATTAGAAGGGTACCTAATTAAGTAAGGGAACGAAGTCGCGGGCGACTGCTAGTTTATTATAACTTTGTAATCGTTATGGTGCATAAAATATGCAACCGTAACCAATTAATAAACGTATATTCGCTTTAAATATATTAGTTAGATTAAAAATAATGATAATAATTTTACTTACATTGTTTTTGAATATAATAATACTTCCATAAACATAATAAATTACTTTAAATGAAGAAAATATTACATTGACGAATACCTAAAAAAATAGATTTGTTAACAACAGCAGAAAGTTAATTAAATTAATTAAATATAAAAATTACATTGCTTAGGAAAAAAATTCGTAAAAGCAGTTTTAAGTACTTAATCCACAAGCAACTCCTCTTCGTCTAACGAAGCATTTCACTTGATTGGACTATATTAAAAAACAATATTAAATTCTAGAAGAATTACTTATTTTGATATCTAGACCAGACATATTCCTTTTTCCGAAACATATAATGTCCTTACAAATGAAGTAACAAAAACTCGCTATAGTTTTAGTTTATATGATGCGAGAGGTATACTAGAAAAATATCTTTACAACCTGCTTAAAGAACAAGACTAGAACTGCAGTAAGTTCTGTATTATGACGAGTGTCCTAAGCTGATTTAGCAGGATTCTACCAGATTTGGTTGGGCAGGAAGTCGAACGAAATGAATTGAATGCCACACGATAGATCCGACGCCCGCACGATGAATCCTTGGAATGCTAATATACGAGTATTTGTCTCTCTAGAAATTTACAATGCGGGATGCATAAGCTCATAATACATTAGGTATATCTAAAGTATATTTTTTACTTTGAACGAGTCAAACTGCATTGATTCGCTGAGCCCGCTCTACTATATCGTGGGTCTTTGAAATGTTTTGTAATGATGAATGTTATTACATGCCTCATACATAATTAGATGTCTCTACTGGCTTAATTGTTTTGAAGTATTGGTAATTTTACATTCTATTGAATATTATTTAATACCAAGTGATAATTAATGTATACCTAATGATCAATATTTTTATCAAATTTTTTGTCCTACCTAGACACAGATCACTCTAACCGCATGTAAATCGTACAATTAGAATTCACATCAAAATTATAAACCGACAATTTTAAGCGACATCTACAGTAAATATTTTAAAATTACTATCACAACACTCGATTATGTTTGCAAAAATTAAATTAGGACGAAGAAAATTAGGAATCAACAAGTAGAAATAAAATATTTTAGCAGTAATATCGATTTCGTATAAGAAATATTGTCCATTGCAATAATAAATGATCTTCGAACACCATTTAGACCAGTGCAGATAGCTTTAAAAATAATAAAAAGTCAAAATATCGCAGTAGGATGAAACCCATTGGAAAAGGAGAAGAATATTATAAAAATAAAAAAGAAAAAAGCAATCTGAGGTCGGGAAGGGGTAGGGGATAAGGTTTTAGGGGTAAAAAATAGATTTTGTTCTAATAACATCCGATTCAGATCGATTGACTGAATTCATCAGATAACACACCAAGATATCTTTTTACTTGATATGTCATAATTTTAAATGTAGCACTCGTGGACCGAGTTCACCGAGATTCGCTCTTAATTTTTCAAGTAACTATGTAATTTATCTTATTGTGACGTAATAAGGATTTTTTTTCTGAATCAATATGCTACATTGATGAAAAAATACAAAACATTGAATAAATAAATGCCTTGATCTACTATAATTCAGCGAAATACCACTGACTTCTCATAAGAACTCTGAAACTGTACACTCAATGGACTTGAATTTTGGCATACTTACTAATTTCAGGTATACGATCATTAAAAATGATTTTCCCGATTTTCCTACGGGAACGGGATCCGCGCGGGTGAAACCACGGGGCCCAGCTAGTATACTTACTATATATAAACTGGTAGTACCTAGAACTAGGCTAAGTAAAATCAATAATTCTTTTAATCTACAATAAATTTCCAACTGATATCACTATCATGTCTTTCAATCAGTTTAAGGTTTTTGTCAAACGCAAGCTGCTCCACAAAGCATAATATTATAGTGTAAAAGAATTTATAAACGATAAAAAGGTGTATTGCTGTAAGCAGCCGGGTGCTTAGTTCTACCTATAGTTTTTAAATAATAATGTAAGATGGTGATAATAAAAAAAATAATAACCTGGCTGAGTTTTTTGTGGGCTCTTCTCGACCAGGGCGTGTTTGAAACCTTCGTAGCTTTAATTTTAAGTTTTCGACCTCATTTATCATCATTTTTTTCTATTCATAATTACATAATTATTGATGATTCAAAATAATCATAAAGATTTCATTGAATGAAGATATTTTGACTTTTGACTTTATGTAATAAAGGATTTTGGATTATTATATTTCAGCTTGTTTTCTTATCTTTTGTGGGTATCTTCAGTAAACTTACCGATAATTTCATTGATTTTTGTGCATCACTCATAACATCTATTAAAATTTTATATATTTGTAAACACTTTTTCAACATCAAGAACTTATTTTCTGTAGTAATGTTTTTACTCGTACGTATAACTTTTAACTGGGTGGCTAAGTTTCCAGTTCTTGAGGATATTAATTCCATCACAGCTGTTTTTGTTAAATGGCTCAAGTGACTTGTCAACATCGAGCTAATAACACATACTTGGTAGAATTCCAACCCTACATTAATAAAGATCAAGCATTCGCATATAAATTTCAACACAAAAAAAGAACCGAAGATCGCAATAGACACACTGAAGTCAAAGTATTTCGGTTTAAATCCGGTCATAATATCGATGGTTCCGATAATAGAATGTAGTTTAGTTAATTCGTTTCTGGAATAAGTTGTTATAACTACGTTTACGATAAATTGTACGGTCACAATAGAGCAGAAAATTATTAAAGTCATTGAGTTATAACTGGTCATTAAATGTATTAAATTGTATGATAAAATTCCAAAATAAACAAGGCAAAAACATTTTGCCATATAATTTAGTACTTCTGAATTGAAAATTTTGCTGTAATAACCGAATAGAAGTCTTATTAGTATGATAAATTTTAAAGAAGTCATTTTCAAATACTCTTATATATAAATAAGTAATATTGATAATGGTGTGTTGAAGAATGAATAATACACGGAGCGATAAAACAGTGGAACGACACAAGGCAATCTTTTAAATGACCAAAGTTAATAACTAAATAAATAAGTAAACTAATTAAGTGTACCTGTCAATTACTTACATCGTTTTGTGGTAAACACTGTTTATGATTAAATCGTTGTTATAGTTACCGTATCTTTGAGGAAAATGTTGAACATTGATAAAAGGTTAATAAGCCTATACATCATTTTGTTACAATCAGTAAAGAGCAGTTACTTTTAATAGAAAAAATAAATTGTATTAAATTTATTACATTTTTAAACTATACATCATCAATATCAGCCAAACTTCCAACAATGTAGAGAGAAAAATTGGAGCTTCGATCCACTGCCAACTCGTCTAGTGTAAGTTGGCAGGCTTAGGGTGACAATGATTTGGGTAGGCTAAGGGTGACATTCAGTAACGATTACTATCAGTTAAAGATTATAATAACCATGACTGACCGCACCATCATCTTCCCGGCTCTGAGCATAGAATTCAGGGAAAGTTCATAGAAGAAAGAAAAGCTAAGAAATACTGCACGGCCCGACTTAGGATTTGAACCCAGAACCTTATGATCGACGCCACATAGGCCGCTAGACCAACGAGGCGGTCAACGACCTAATTATATTTATTAAAAGTTAAATGAAAAATAGTTAAATTGAGTTGATCGTTTATTTAATAGTTAAACTGCAATAACACAATAATGTAAGTGATACACACTTGTAAGAGACTGATGAATAATGTTATGTCGACAGATATTATTCGCCATACTGTGAATTTTGGTGGACGATTTTCCATGTACTCCAACACTAGAAAAATCAGTTGCCTTAAATTTTCATCTAAAAAAAAAGAGGAATAGTTACCGCTATAATTCTAAGCCTAATTTGATGTTTTTTACCGAATCACAATAATCAATAATCACAAATTTTCAATTTGTTTATGTCTGACATCGTCGTCGTCGGCTCCCCGTGAATAGTTTTTAAGTTCAAGGTTAAGCCCTGGGTGGGATGAATTTTATTTAAATAAATTTTATATTTTACAAAAGTGGAAGAGAATGACATGTCATGCCAACCCTATTAGAGTGGGAAAATGAAGATGATGATGATAGAACCGTGTTCGTTCATCTTTGACCATGGTCAGTTGCCGTTACAGTACTACAACACTGACAACGTTTAGCCATTATAACCCAACACAGAAAATGCGCAAGTTAAAATAATATTATGTTTAAGTCGATGTTTACATAATTATAATTGTAAAATCGTTTTGACTCTCACAAAATAATAGATATGCTTTTTATATATTTAGGTTATACTTAATGTAACATTATAACCTCTCTCCATATTTAACACCTCTCCAAGTATTTGTTTAATTTTGTCGTATTCGTTCAATAACTTTTCCGTTATGAAAGCTGGTGCAGACATTACACAAACTGTAATCATCCCTTCTACTATAACATTCAAAGTCCAGTAAAAATCATTCTGTAAAAAGAAAATGTAATAAGTAAAAATATAAATACTTAAAAATAAATAATAGGTAAAATTTTAATTTTTTTATCGACTACAAGATGGCCCTTGACTGCTATCACACCTGATGTTAAGTGATGATGCAATCTAAGATGGAAGCGGGCTAACTTGTTAGGGTGCAATCCACACCCCTATCGGTTTCTACGCGACATCGTACCGGAACGCTAAATCGCTTGGCGGTACGTCTTTGTCGGTAGGGTACGTTTTTGTTACACGACTCAAGCCCCAGGCCAACAGTGACAGGGAACTGAAAACGTCAGCCAGCTGCCGCTCAGGATCTGACTCATTTACATTAAGACTGCTACTAATTATATTGTAAAATGTCAATATTAATTTGTCTACATTTGGACGGAAATCGTTATCGATTCATTATTTAATTAAGGTATTCAAGCGTAACAAATTAACGTTATTTTATATAATATTTATTATTTATAATAATTTAGGGAATTAGTAAAGAAAATATTAATAACAATACTTACACCATGTTTGAATAATATTATACTTCCATAAACATAATAAATAACTTTGAATAAAGAAAATATTATATTGACGAATACCTAAAAACAATAAAATAATTTACAATTCAAATATAAAATGAAATTGCTTTTTCTTAATCACAATATTAATACATCTAATATATCAAATTTCCCTGTCACAATGTTAGTTACCGTACTCCTCCGAAACGGCTTTACCGATTTTTACCAAATTTTGTATACATATTCAGCAGGTCTGAGAATCGGCTACTATCTAATTTTCATCTAAGTTTTTTTTTTTAATTTTTAATGCAAAACAACGTTTGCCGGATCAGGTAGATACGTATAAACTTGTGATTATTAGTTTCTGAACTCGAATTCTGGATCAGATTTTGAAATATAAAGCTTTTAAAATGGTGAAAATGTTTAAAAATTAGGCTTTGCACGTAGATAGACGTGACTTTATTAATTTCCGGTATTGATAATTTGTCTTCCTAATGAATGTTCATATATTATACAAAATACAAGTAAATGCTCAGAGATCACTTTTCAAATATTTCTTTTTTTATTTTAGAGGTATCAGAATGCTAAATAATATTTAATATAAAAATAAAATATAAATTCGATGACTAACAAACAAATACTTTTTTAACTAAGGATAAATAAGAAAATGGATGGAACTGCGGTGCACCGTATTTATATACCTAGTATTTCCTTAATAATTGTTCATTTAACACTAGAAAGACGGGAGCAGTCATTTGACTGCAATTTTAATTTAAATGTTGATTAACTGAAAAACCATTTGACTTAACGTATTGAAATTTTGTGACTTTTAATAATATTAGTAGTTAAGTGGAACTATGTATAAAAATAACTCACATCTCTTTTGTTTATTATTTAAAATCTTGATATACCGACAAAGACGGCGGCAGTCATTTGACGGCTGAGATCCGATAAATGTTTACAATTGTAATATGAGAGGGTAGAACATAAATTAGGTACGCTTATCAGTTTTTTGTGGTTTGTAAGTCAAAAAAGTTAGTATTGTTTCGACTGCCCGTGAATTTAGTCGAAATTATTGTAAGTCAATTGTGAAAAATGTCTCGAAGGCTTCAGGATAAAGAAATACTTTCAATCTTGCAAAATATTCGTGAAGATGAATCGGATTGTGGCTCTGAGAGTGCAGAACGCGATAGTGACGATGATTGTGCGGTACCACAATTCAGTTCGAGTTCCTCTTCGGAAGAAAGTGACCTGGAAGATCAGGTACCTCTTGCAACTTTACAAAACGTTCACAGTTCGAGTTATCGTGGCCATGGTCGTGGCGGTGCTCGTGGTCGAGGCCGTGGTCGAGGCCGGGGCAGGAGTCATAGTTCAGATGATTCTGAGCTTCAAGGTCTTATCACCGCTACCGACGGTACGTCTTGGTCACTTCAAGTGGAGTCAACTCAAAGTGGTCGCCGAGCACGGCACAATATAATAACTGAGCAAGCAGGGCCTACTTCATATGCAAGAAGAAATTTCACTGGAAGTATATTGGATTCGTGGAGGCTTGTGATTGATGAATCTATATTGAGACATATTCAGAAATGTACTCAAGAAGAAGCTAATAGGCAACTAGGTCACAACAATTGGATACTAACTTTGGAACAGCTGGAAAGTTTTATCGGTATTTGCTATGCTCGAGGTGCCTACGGTGCAAAAAATATTCCAGTAAATGAGCTATGGAGTAAAACTTGGGGAGTAATTTTTTTTTCAAGTGTTATGCCTCGTGACAGATGCAAAGAAATTATGAAGTTTTTGCGATTCGATCACAGATCTGAAAGAAGTTCACGACTTCAACAAGACCACTGTAAAAAGCCACTTTGTGGCATTTGTAATGTAAACAAAATGTTTAAATGTAAAATATGTCTATAAATATAATAAATAATCATACATGAAACCTTGTTTTATTACTACAGTTATCAGTTTTAACAGTTAAAATAAAATAAAAAATAAAAATAATGGAGGAGTCATTTGACCGGTTGCCGTCTTTGTAGGTAGATAGATTTTCCCGACTTTCTAGTGTTAAATGTAACGTATGGCTTCAACTTATTTCAGATCCATTACCGCTCTATATACTACCCATAATTACTCATTACGTGGTTGACCGAGTCTTGCTTTTTTGACAATATATTGCAATTCAATTTTTTATCTAATACTAACTAAAACCTGCAACCTCGTTCGCTTGAACCTAGCAACACTAGGAATGTGAAAATAGCACAAAAAATCATTAAAATCCGTTTCGACGGAGCTCGATAACAAACACGGTCTAGGTGATTGTTTGTTTTTGACCCGATTGCGTCAGAAGGAGGGTAATGTTTTTCGAGCATAATATGTATGTATGTACGGATTTTGACATATAAGGTGACGTTAAATTTGTCAGAATGGCTGTAGTGACATAGGCTGTATAATTTTTCAAAATGGCGGATGTAAATGGGGGAAAAAAGAGGGATGTGAATTATCTTAGCAATATGGATATTAAATGAATGAGCATAAAAAGATCATTTCAAAAATCGAAAACCAAATCAAAAGTCTTAAAATGAAACCAAGCATCGACTTCAAAACCCCCTGCATACAAAATTATATGAAAATTGTTGGGGCAGTTTCTGAAATTTAGATCATAAAGTATAAAACTAAATGACTAGTTTCCAAAAAAAACCACAGTGTTACCAGGTTAGCACTTTACCGAATTTTTTAGTTTTCTCGGTCCTGAATTACATTTTTCAATGCTGGTACTGTTGTAATTAAATTCTTTAAGATTTGGTTTTTGCTAAATACGGATTAAATCACCGATATATTATTTTAATACCTTTTTTGTAAATAATGATTTATTTGGCTTGTGTAAAAAAATTTAAAGAGAAGTAAAAATATTTATTTCTTTCGGTTAAACAGTTTACGACACCGAGTGTGACCATAATCTTAAAAACTTATACGTTTATTCAGATTTGTGAATTGGTGTAAAACATGTGTCTTCTCCTTGTAGATGCTGAATTTTCAATATGTCTTATACTATACTAATACGTATTATCTTATATATCCACTAGTGATTGAATCCGTACAACTGAACAACAATCAAATCTGAAAATTCTTAATTACAGCAACTCCAATATCGAAAAACGTGATTTAAGACAGAGACTAGCACTATAACTTAGTCTTCATACGGTTTTTTTAAAACTACACAAAATAATTTTAATAATTTCCCATCTTCGTTTGATCCATTCATTATGGGACACCATATGGTGTTCATTCAATGAATATATTATTTATGATTGCTTACCGCTAATTTCGTTAATTTTAAAGAATTACTCATATTATCTATTAAAATTTTAAATATATTTAAAAATCTTTTCAACGTGAAGAACTTATGTTCTATAGTAATTCGTTTGCTTGAACATGTTACTTTTAGCTCTGTGCCTAAGTGTCCAGTTCTGGAGCAAATTAATTCCAACATAGCTGTTTTTGTTAAATTACTTAAATGACTTGTCAATAGAGAACAAAGTAAACATAATTTGTAAATGCCCATTTCTACATCTTTAGCAATTAAAAGTTCGCCTAAAACTTTTAACACAATGACAAAACTGAAAAATGCAATAGTCACTACTAAATCAAAAAGTTTCGGTTTAAATCCGGTCATAATATCAATAGTACTGATAATAGAATGTAGTTTAGGCAATTCGTGCCTAGAAAAAGTTATTAGAACTACATTTACAATAAAATGTAACAATAAAATTAAACAGAAAATTATCAAAATAACTGCGTTATTAAGTTTGGGCAACATATCTATCAAATTATATATTAAAAACCAGAAATAAACGACGCAGTAAAATTTAGCAATATAATTTAGAGTTTTTGAATTAAAAACCTCACTATAATAACCAAATAGAAGCCCTATTAGCATTAGAAATTTTACAGAAGTCATATTGATAATTTTGTATTAAAGAACAAATAATATTTACAGAGCGGTATATAAAACACTCAACTGACACAAGAAATTTTCTAAATGACATAAATCAACCAATTTCTCGTTATACTTATATCACCCAATTATGAGTAGGTTTCTATCAATTACTTTACTTACATTGTTTTAATGTACTTTTTAGGGTTCCGATGTCAATGCCGTTAAGCTCAAAGACAACATAGTACCAGAAAGCTGTAATATGATATGAATATAATGTATTTTAATATTAATTTGAAGGAGTAGAACAATACGAGTATCATCATTTTTTTTAAATAGCTCCGCCACTCTTCCTCTACCACATAAAGGAATGGTTAAAAATTGATGCAGCAAAAACACTTTTGGACATCTTATCGAAACAACTAACCTATATGTCTGGTGACCAGGATGATAGAATAATCCTTGCTATTCAGAGGGAAAATAGCGCCAGTGTGTTGGGCACCTTGCTTTTTTTGGGTAAACGATTAAATGGCTTATTCTTTTTGTAAGTAAATTGTTTTATTTTAAATTTTATTTGTTTTAACTATCAATATTTATTTATCTTTCTGTATTGACGACTTTGACTTCGGCAACATCGCCGGTATGGAGAACTGAAAAATTCACAGCTTACAAATAAAAGAGTTTATTTTCGTAAAGTTGTTAGTGATGCAGCTTAGATATAACTTAGATTTAAAAGCTTTAAAGTAAATTAATTTGGCTATGCGTATATATCGCTCCAACTAAATGGTAAAATTAAAAAGATAATAATTACTTAGGGTACCACCTAGTGATCCAAAGGTCTCGAGTCCTTTAGCCCTAATAATTAGGATTTGGAGTCTTTTTCAGAGCTTTAGTAATGAAACAAGTTTAAAAAAGACTCTGTCGTAACGATAATTTTAACATAAAAAAATTAATCTACACTAATATTATAAAGAGGAAAGATTTGTATTTTTGTATGTAACGAATAAACTCTAAAAGTACTGAACCGATTTTAATAATTCTTTTTACATTAGAAAGCTACATTATCACTGAGTAACAGTGGCTATATTTTATATTTGTATTTTATATATTACCCATGTTATCACAGTTTTTATCGCGCAAGTCGAACCGTGAAATTTATTAAATCGGCGTAAATCGCGCTATTGGATATAATTGAAAACATTGTATGGAAACAATTAAAAAGTGAAAACAATTAAACAAATTAAAAAGTTCTACAAAAAAGCCCACGATAGCATATATCTATCTTTTATATTTTGGCAGATATATAACTTTTGTGTTTTAAAAAATCTTTTAATTCGTATGCTTACGTTTACGTCATTATTTATACAACTAAACTTAAATCCTTATTAAAATAAATTATTTAATAATCACAAGGATATTATAGAGATAAGATTTACCTTTTACAGTATGTTAATTAGTTATATAGTTTTGGAGATATTACAAAATTTCTAAAAAGTGCGACTGTGTTATAAAACAATTTATTATGAAGCTAGACTCAAAAGTGATCATTTATAAATTTTTATCCAAATAAATTACTTAATATTCAAGAGTGTCTGAATACCCTAACCTAACACCTTTTTGAATTATTGAAATACCTTTTTGAATTATTGAAATCGGACATTGTAGTAGGTCCTGTTTCGTATGCGCTAGTAACAAATAAAACTGACTTCAAAACTTGAAAATTATTGCGTCATTTAGTTACTTTAATTTACTTAAGCCTATTATCTATGAAGTCAGTGCCATCCGTGTCTCTGAAGTAGACCTTTCTACTTTAAAGACGTTAGCTTAACTTAGCCGGCTTGATTCGTTTTTAGTGCGTTTTGATGTTGGGTTTATTGTGTGTAGTTTGAAAAGTTCCCTTAAGTTTCTTAAGAACTCATCATCAGATCATGACTTGGTAAACATTTAACCAACTGGAAAGTGAACCCTTTCAAACAAAAACTAATTTATTAAATTGGCGCAGTTGTCTTGGAGTAGTAATTAGTAGTCGGACTGTCATTGGTCTTCATCACCAGACCCTTAATAACAGTCACGATCTATCTAGGTACAAATTAATCAAGTCCAATCTCAAGGTAGCTACTGTAAACCGTTAAAGAGCTCCCTTAGCTGTCTTTTGTCTAGATCACCAGACCCTTAAAAAGTTCTTATCGACACAAATTAGACTCCAAATACAAGGTCATCATCATCATCATTATCAGCCTATTAACGGCCCACTACAGGGACAGGCCTCCCTCTTTATAGGAGAGTGGATACACAAGGTAACAGCAGTAAATCGTTGAGGAGTTCCTTCATCTATGTTTCGGCTCTATCATCAGATTGACTCCAGATCTATATTAAAATATAGTGCTTTAAATTAGTTAGCGGAAAAATTTACAAATGGACTAGTTGTCTCAACAATTTATGAAATTTGCATTCTATTTCTACAGGATCCCATTATTAATAAGGCATAAGCCTGTGTAAAAGTTAGCTGCAAACTAAATGTGTATTTAGGGGTATTTTTTACTGGATATTCCAAAAAAATTATTAAAAAGGGGTTGAGAGGTTGCAACACACCCTTTCTTTGGTGGGAAAATAATTCCCTTTGCCTGATTACGGATGGTAGGGTTTCAAAAAGTGGGAAAATAATTCCCCTTGCCTGTTAAGATAACCTCTTTTTAGTGTCACTTTTTGTTTATTTATAATATAGTACTGACCCCTGACTTCGGCTGTAAGATTATTTTTTTGTGTATAAAAACTAAACGGCATCTTTTGTAGGCCACTTCCTTCTTCAGGGAGCTAGTCACAGGGCACTCTGATAAATAAGCATCATCGTCCGAGTCAAGATCAAATTAATCGGAAGGTTGGTTGACGATTTCTTCCAATTCCCGATAGTACTTATAATCGTATTTTTGTTCTTATTCATTGTTAATTATCGCTATAAACAAAAAAGATTTGTTAGTTTTAAGGGTAAATACCATACTGATACTACTTTAGGGAGATGTCTCAAAAATTTTTGTATGAATAAACGGCGGGTATAAGTCTACATTGTGTGAGTGACTTCTTAGAGAAAATAAAATAAAATGTCAACAATAAATTTCCACCAACGGTAGCAGTAGCGCCTCCAACCATATGACAAAGCAGCCTATATCATTTCTCAGGTTACAAGTTATCTACATACAAATGAACTAAAAAAGTGACAGACAGACATACTTACTTTCGTACAATGTTGTAAGTAAAACTAAAGATACATGATCGGGCAAAGGGAATTATTTTTCCACTTTGTAATTTGAACACTTTGGGGATAAATGTTACAGGTATTGTAATCAAAACAATATACAATACCGTTAGGACAGTCGCTTTATATCATATAGAAACCATATGTTACGTACAGGATTTTCTGTGAAACAATTTTTTTGTTTTTTGCTAAAACGATCGTTAATTTGACTTTTTAAAAATAAAGAATTTACCGAAGACTTGTAAATACTTTATGGTGGCCTTCAGTGGAACACAGGTTATGTAAAAATATTTTTTTTTATGTATTACCAGATGGAAAATAATTTCCGATAGCCATAATAAAATTTTAATTCTGATTTTCTTGTTATTTTACAAAAAAAATCATCAAATTCGGTTCATAAACGACGAAGTTATTCTCAAACACTCAAAAAAATATGTATACGGTCGAATTGAGAAACTCCTTTTTTGAAGTCGTTTAAAAAATGGTTGATGTGCATAATAGGTGAAAACAATTATTATTATAAAAATAAAAACTCGATAGCTTAGAAATAATTAACTGAAAAGAAAAAAACAAGTATCACTATATCTATATAAAATTCTAAATTCTTTGTGGTCCTGCATGCGAGGATAAACAATTCTTTGCTACCTGCGGGCAAAGAAAGATCCACCAAAACTACGTTTGTCCCCGCCTGCAGCGCGAAAAAAATATATACACATCCCTCCTTTTGTCCCCTATTTACCTACAGCTACCATTTTGAAAATTAATATTACCCATGTCACTACCACAATTCTAAAAAATTCAACGACACCTGATATGCCAAAATCCGTTCACCCATTTAGGCTGTAGCGTTTGCCAAAGAAATTGACATACTTACATACCCACATTCATAATTATGCTCGAAAAACATCCTGCTAAATCGAATTATTAAATGTCACTCTTTTAACGTCGGTTAAAAATAACTTAACTTACGTGAATACTGTTGGAGTATGCTCGACTAGTTTTAAACCTATACGGAACCCCTGTCATGACATCTCTTCTACTTACGAGTCGGCGTTAACTAAACTATTGCATAAGTCAAACGTACTCTGACAGTAATCACAGTTTGGCATTTGTCATTAATTCAATATAATTGAAAATATCAATTTATATTTAACTAAAAAAAACTAAAATTTATTTTTATAAGTTTTAATTTAAATAAGATAAGATGATGAAGAGATTATAATTTAAATTATTACATAATAATTTTCAATTGATATACATTCATTTCCAAATACTCTACTGGAGATAAGTAAGACGACTACTGGTACTATCGATTTTATTTTTTTATTAATAAAAATAGTTTAAATAACAACAGTTGATTATACGAAATAAATATTAATTTAATAATTAAACTGCAATAATACAATAATGTAAGTGATACACAAATGTAAAAGACTGATGAATAATGTTATGTCGACAGATATTATGCGCCATACTGTGAATTTTGGTGGACGATTTTCCATGTACTCCAAAACGAGACGAATCAGTTCCATAAAATTTTCGTCTAGAAAGTAAAAGAGAGTAAATTTAAAAATTCATTTGTATCAACCTTTTAATGGCCCATTACAGACCATGCCTCCCTCATTTTGACGCCACTACGCTGCATTTTTTTATGTTTCCTTCATTAACGATCGCTATCACGTTATTATGAAGAACCGGGACCGATAGCTTAACGTGCTGATTAAAAATTAAGAAAAAATTATTCAAAAACCCAACCGAGGTTGCGAACTCATAGGCTGCTAGGCTTAGACAGAACATGTTTTATTTCGTAGAGGCATCTTGATAAAACATTATTACCTCTTTCCATAATTAATACCTCTCCAAGAGTTTGTTTAATTTTGTCGTATTCGTTCAATAACTTTTCCGTTATGAAAGCTGGAGCAGAGATTAGACATATTGTAATTATTTCTTCCATTATTACATTAAGGGTTATATAAATGTCTTTCTGTAAAAAAAATTATAGTCAAAATTATTTAATTTATGCGAGTATAAGTAATAAGTACAACTTTGGATCCGATTTTGGATTGGATGGAATAAGTACAACTCTACAAACAGAAGAACTCTACAAACGGTGAAAGCCACTTTTACTTATGCAATTAGATAGTTATAACACTCTAGCTTTTGCCCGCGGCTTTATTTCTATAATTTTAGGCTATACCAACCAATATTATGTTGTTTGATTAGGATAAAAGGTTTAAATACTTATTAATTTACGCCTTTTTACTGTGGTACTGGTATTTAAGCGTTAGAATAATTTTTTGTATGTAAATTAGTGAATAAAATATAATAAATTAAAAGCAAAAAAAAGCTTTTATTTCAACGCCATAAAAAGAAGAAAATAAATTCCTTAAAAATTTTAACTATCAACTTATAAACTCATTAAAATATACAATTTATATGATAATAAAAGCTTGACGCGAGGTTAATTTACCTATCAGCATTTAATTACATTTAAATTAAAATATAATAAACTTAGCAGATCAATTTATTTAATTGAATTTGTACTAGTTTATTTACAAATCGCGCGACAAGCTTTTATGATCATATAATTTTTTCCGTCCGTTAATTGAGTTCAAAGATTCCACCCGAACAAACATACTTACAATGCAAGTTAAATAAAAGCTTTTAATAATCATACTTACGTCGTTTAAAAATAGAAGAATACTCCCATAGACATAATAAATTACTTTAAATGAAGATAATATTATATTGACGAATATCTGAAAATATTTAAAAGATTTTAAAAATATTTTTCTTATTTGAATTTATGTATCACCGGCATGTAGCGGAACATATAAAAAAAGTTTTGGTTGCTAGCTGGTTGATACGTCACTTAATTTAAAAAGAAACCACGACCAGTTTCGACCAGTTTCAACGATCCATCGCTGTATCCAACGGTTCAGGGAGACCGGTACTTATGTGAGAAGAGCAGGACAAGGCAGAAAAAGACGCACTTCGAGTAGGGATGATCGTTTCATTCGACTTCGTGTACGTAGGAACCCCCGTTTGACGGCTGTCCAAGCCCGACATGAGTTAGAAGCAATGCGGGGCGTAACCGTAAGTGAGCGTACGGTACGAAGAAGATTCGAAGAAGCTGGTTTGGATTCATTTGTGCTCGCCAAGGCTCTATGGCTGGAGGTAAATCATCATAAAAACAGGTTAACTTTTGGTCAGGAACATCGACTTTGGAACGCGGACCAATGGAGTAAGGTATTATTTAGTTATTTATTCTCTTAAATGAAATTGACGGGAGGCAAAGAATATACAGATGCAAAGGAGAACGATACATTCAGACAAATTTTGAAACTACAATTACATACGGTGGTGGATCAATAATGGTTTGGGCGGGCATTTATTTGGGAGCTTGCACAGACTTGGTAGTGATTGACAGAGGGAGTATGACTGCAGACAGCTATATCAGAGAAGTTTTAGAAGAAAATGTCGTACCGTTTGCCCCATATATTGGTGACGATTTTGTTGTTATGCAGGATATATCACTGTTATGGAGTGGCCGGCGAAATTACCGGATATGAACCAGATAGAGCACGTTCGGGACTTGTTCAAAAGAAAAGTTAAGTGCAGAATTCCAGCCCCAGCTCACCCACGTTGGGTGAACTGCAAATCGCCGTAGTTGAGGAATGGCGGAGACTATCCCAGGAGACCATCGATAACATCACTCTCAGTACGCCTAGACGGGTAGAAACTTTGATAAGAGCACGTGGAGGTAATACGCGATATTAATCACCATTATTCTAATTTAATTAATTGTTATTTTCATATTCATTTTCACTTTTCCCGGTTACATGAAAAGTTCAAAAATGTACCATTTTTCACAAATAGCCTTTACTCGCAAAATCTGTTCTTAGTGTGATCTCATTTCAAGTAAAACAAATGAAACTTTAAATAACAAAAGACATGTAGTAAGTAGATTTTAAAATAAAACCATATTTTTTAATTATGGACCTTTTTATGTTCCGCTAAATTTGCCGGTGTGTTTGTATAAATAATTATGTTGGAGGAAGTAGTCAGCAGAGTAGATTGTTGGTTTCCTAAGCAATATAGCGATTGTTAAATTTAAATTTATTTATTGCATTGTTATATTGTGATAGACTAGAGTTATTTAGTAGTTAGTTAATGGAAGTAATCGAAACACAACGAATTGTTAATCATTTAATGACAGATTCATTTACTTACTTAAAATAATTTGTTAAATATAAATTGAATTAAGTTTCATTTATCACGTATAAATATTGCGTAATATAATTATTATGTTATAATATCATTAACATTGCACTGTGTTTGCATTAATCCTGACGACTCACTAAAATAGGTAAAGAAATCGTAAAGTTTGTCAAAATATTGTTCTAAAAGTAACGTAAACGTAAACGTAAGTAGTATATGTTTTGATAAGTTATACTTATTAAAACATATACAATTATAAATTTTAAATTTAGCTTGTTTTCTGCACAATTCTAATGATTTACGGGTCTACTGAAAATATATATATAACGATATCATAGCAATGCACAACCAGATGTTATACTTTGATTGACATTCATACATTTATTATTTGTAATTAGTAGAATGGAAATGCATAATATTTAAATACAATTATTTTATTTAGTGAGTATAATTTTAATTCATAATTGGCTTATTACCTCCTCACTAATGTGAGGAGATCAGATTTGATTACATTAGTGAATTGATGTCACAACAGCTGACATTTAATTTATTTGCTTAATATTTTAAATATTTAAATATAATTACATGAACATAATAAGTGTTATCTATTTAATAATATTTAATGTGAAGTTAATAACATTAGGTTAGTTGTAATAACATTCAGAAAATATACATTGTAAAGTTGGTCAAAACAATTAGTCAGTGCTACCAATATTGTAGTACGAGTACGTCTAGCTGCTGAAAATATAAATATAAATGGCCAGATTTAGGATTATTATATAAAATTTAAGTGGAAACTATGTGCGAAATAAAATGTATAGCCAAGTGTAAAAAGTTTTATGTATTCTAAAATTTTTAACTTACCGCCAATCTCATTGTTTTTTGTGCATTACTCATCGTATTTACCAAAATTTTGTACAAATGTATAAATTTTTTCAACGCGTAGAACTTCTTTTCTATATCAATGTTTTTGCTTGTACATTTTATTTTAAACTGGGTGGCTATGTGTCCCATTCTGGAGCATATCAGTTCCAAAGTAGCTGTTCTTGTTAAGTGATTTAAATGAATTGTCAGTACTAAACAAAACACAAATAAACGGCTAAGATCCCATTTTAATGTAAATGCGTAATATAAAGTACATTCGCTGAAAACTTTTAGCGCACTAAAAATACTGAAAAGCGCTATAGTCATTTTCAAGTCAAAGTATTTAGTTTTGTATCCGGTCATAATATCAACAGTTTTGATTATAGAATGTAGTTTAGGTAATTCTTTTTTAGAAAATATTGTTATGATTACATTCACAACAAAATCTGACACCAGAGTAACACAGAAAATTATTAGAATCGTTGAGGTGTATGTGTTCATTAAATATATCATATTATATAATAAAAACCAAAAATAAACAAGACAGTAAAATTGGGCTATGTAATTTAGCACTTTTGATTTGAAAACCTCACTATAATATCCAAACAGAAGCCCAACTATCATGATAAATTTTAAAGAACTCATTTTGATAACGAGGTTTTGAAGAAGTACTGTTACAAACTCTGAGCAAGACACAAGGTAATTTTAGAAATGACCAAAAAATAATGTAATCCAATTTATCGTTAATTCACTTAACATGAATACTTTTATGTAAATTACATTGTTTAATCGCAGTAATTTCTATTTATTCGTTGTTATAGTAACACGTTTCATAACATCATCATAATATGTAAAAATAAATATTGTTGTTGAATTTCTTTTCAGTCTTGTATTTCTCAATATTTTTTTCATATACGTACAAATATTTAAATCTTAACAATAAAATTAATATACTCCTTATTGTCTTTTAATGTTTCCAACAATTCGCATTGTTTCCGCTTTCGTTACTATCTAGCTACATATTGCATAACTAGCTGCGCCCAGTGACTACACTCGCGTAGATATCGTTTCTATGAGAACATTGGGACTTTTATTCTTAGTTACTTAGTTAGTAACTATCCTAAATTAAAAGTCAATTGAGTTAAAAGTTTTAGATAGCTCTTGATGAGTTAGCCAGTGGTAAAATTGGTAAAAATTGCCTTAATGCATTAAATTATTTTGTTTGGTTGTCATAGACTAAAAACACACAAATTCAGTTTCGTTTATTTCAAGTAAGCTTAATTTATTAGCACTAAAAACTCTATGCTATCAGCTTATAGTGTTTACCACCGGTACAAAAGGCAGGCTAAACATGTATTCAATTTACATATTGAAATTGCAATAAAATGATTATGTATGTAGTGGATAGCTCAATAAGACCAATAAATAATTTAATATCAATTGGAAAGAGTCTCCATATAGTATACTTCGGGGGTCGCGTCTCGATGTATTCCAATATTTCGTGAATATAATGTCGCAGGCTTTCATCTGAAATATAAATAGTATTTTAGCAATTAAATAGACAGTTTTGTATAACTCATTGCCTCAACTTCATTCAGGGTGATTCAAAATTTTAGTGCAATTGTTGACTCAAAATAATATAAATGAAACTAAACTAAACTAAACTAAGATTTTTTTAATTTTATTTTATGGTCTTTTAAAAACTCAACAATTCTTTAAATTCAATATTTCTTTCAATCAATCTATATAAGTAGTTGATAAAATCAATTGTAAATAAAGGCCTTCTTGACTGTTTTGTTTATATTATTTTTGATATCTCTATACAGTTTGCAAGTAAGTATAAAGCAGAATAAAATACCTTTACTGAACACCAACATATTAGCGAGAGCTGCTCTGATCTTGTCATATTCATCTAACACCATTTCTGCTAGTAGAGAAGATGCACATCCAAATGCTATACCGATCAGAGCTTCATATATGACGTTAATCGTAATTTTTGTGTTTTCCTATAATACAAATTGTAAACGAATAAGATGATTGTTAGTGTAAACAACTTGTGTTTCATTCAAGATATGATAAAAATAAATATTAGAACTTACTTCTCTAATAAATAAGACTATACCGTGATTAATACAAAATATTATTCTTACAAAGTTATACAGTAAGTTGAACAACATCTGTAAAAGGAATATTAGTTCGTAAAGTGAATGTAACAACATGATGATGAGATAAATGATAAATATTGTTGTTTGATTTACAGGGACATCAGACTTAGTAACTATACCTCAGGCCAGGTCAAAGGGTATATATTTCTTGCGTACCATGTTATTGCTCTGTATTAGATTTTTTTTATCGACTACAAGTTGGCCTTTGACTGCTATCACATCTGATGTTAAGTGACGATGCATCGTCGATCTAACATGGAAGCAGGCTTACTTGTTAGGAGTAGGACGAAAATCCACACCCCTTTTGGTATCTACACGACATCGTACCAGAACGCTTAATCGCTTGGCGGTACGTCTTTATACCTAGGTAGGGTGGTAACTAGCCACGGCGAAAGCTTCCCACCAGCCAGACCAAGACAAATTAAGAAAAATCTCAATCTGCCCCGCCGGAAATCGAACCCAGAATCTCCGTCTTTAAATCTACTGCGCATTCCACTGCGCCACGGAAGCCGTCCAAAACCAAAAAAAACTCTTACTCAACATTAAAAGGATCATTTTTCTTAAGTACACTTACATAAGAAAAATCGGTTTTAAGTAAAAAGAAACTAACAGAAAAATAGGTTTTGGTTTTCTTAAAAGTATGCCCTCGTTAGTTAAAAGTATGTCCCTGATAGAGTTCAAAATTCCTGTGATCAGATTAAATGTTTAAGTATATTGGATAAAAGTAAATAGTAAATGGATAACAAAATGTAAGACAAATCTTAACTTCGCTGAGTATCTGTAATATTTTGTTGTTTTATATTATTATCAAGAGAAGAACTTTTAACTAACTGTTTCTACTAACCACGATTTTTAACGGTTTATTTATGAAGTTTACGTTATTCAACAAATGTTTATAGATATCCAAAAATGTTTTTAATAAAACCACGTTACGTTCCGTTACGAAGGTTGAATTCTCACTTGTATTCAGTTTCGAAACAACAAATTTCAATCTTGACCACAACAGCTCATAGGTGACAGTCTTCGTTATGTGACTCAGGTAATTTGTTGTCAAATTTATCATGACAATACAATGCCAGAAAGTAAACGATGCAATTTCGTTACGAAAACAATACCATTCATAAATATATTTTAATAATATGCCGATGGAGAATAAAGAAATTGTTATATTTGCATCAAAATAATCGTTCTCGAAACCGACAATCGTATCTATAATTTCAATGTTTGAACAAAACAAGAGAAAACTATCTCTTCTTATAAACAAACACATTAACACATTACCAACGAATTGAGTAATAAGCAAAACTGTGAACTGCATCGAAGGTTTGGGAGGGAAATCAGCCAGTTTCATAATGGCTAGAATTAGTGATGTAAGAAAGTACGTCAGACAATATATTTTGACAAGAAAACGATAAAGTTTTTTGGAAAATATATCGCTATAATACCCGAATAAAAATCTGACCACCATAATGGTGTTGAGTGATATTATTTTTCGACGTAACATTTTTAAATATTTGCAAAATATTTTCATTTGTTAAAACACGTGAAAGTTAGAGTAGTTATGACGGAGTGGTATGTCGAGTCAATACCAATTTGTTTAAGTGCATCTATCACAACGATGAACTTACTCCCACAAATTACTTCTAGGTTTTTACGAGTATTATCTAATGAAATATCAGCATAATATTGAAGTATAGTATATATTTTAAAGTTTATGGTTTTTATAAATAACTTACTGTCATAAACGCATTGGGTTTAAATTAATGTACAAAAAATTTGACTGCAAAAATTCATAATTAAATTCATAAAAATATGCATTGAGTACACAAATGAAATATTATTTGGACCTGTTTCATCAAGAAGTTGCATCCAAAAATGCAGGATTAAATATAATATAGTAAGAACTACTAGAGATCATGTCAAGGAGAATGGTGATACGCCTATATCAGAAGTGGGATGATTTGCAAGCACGCGAAACCGAGATGCCGAGAAACGGCCAAGGAGTGTGGGACTGCACGTGGAGGCATTTGAAAAACCGCCGGCTGTTCGAGACATGAAGACTGTGCTGCCCTAGTTCCAGCTAGAAGACGAGGACACGGGCATACGAGACTAGCTAACGACTGCTGATATTTACTTATCGGATCGGTAGTCGCAGGGGGAGTATAGTTATTTTTATGCTAAGTATAAGATCGCCCGGAAGGTGGCTTGCTTTTCTTGAAATTAAGTAGGTGGAATCTTAACATGATTCCTTTAATTTTTCTTTGGCTATGTTGCGCTGGTTATCTCATCCACTTGAGAAACTTATCAACTTAATTATCTACAAAAATACACAAAAATACTGCAATACCTATCTGAAAAATTAACTAAAGTATTTCAAGAATTATTTCCAAAAAATAAAGGACTTTTTGCCAGTGTCGGGTAGATGGAAAGTGCACAGCATTGATTGATCGTTCATTAACAGATAAAAGCATAATAAAAACTTTGTCCTTCTCAAATTCAGACGACACCTGTCATTATCATGGACGGGTTTCAGCTCGTTTATCATAGTTTGTTTTACGTTTAATTTTTTCGCTCAGAATTTCTTTGTCAATTTGAATTATACTTTTTTTTTTCTTTATAACATTTTTACAGGAGAACTATCTGCAGTACCTGACTGTTTTGTAAGTTAATTCCTAATTTGATCGATAATAATATTTTGTGACTATAAAAAAATCTACATAGTGCAAGTTCTAACAGTCATAAATTTTAATCATCAATTTTAGCCGTTAGGGTCCACTGCTAGACATAGGATTCTTGTAAAGGCTTCCTTCTGAATACCACCCGTTCTTCGAACTCATCCTATCTGGCCCATCTATCGTTGAGCTTTCTCGATAACTTTGGTTTGTCAGTGACATTCCTTATTCCTGGTTTAATCTGCATAGATACTACGAGAATGTCTTGGTTCATTCCCCGAAATATAATGAGGTTTCTTATAAAGCCTATTGGTATTTTTCTACAGTCGTAATAAAGTCAACTTTAAAGAGAATGATACAAGTAGACACAGCACAGAGAACAGACAGTCTGTACTTTGAAAGGACGAAACACTTGGAACGAGTTGAGGTGTAGCGCCCTTGTCTTCGAAAACGTGCGTGAGGCCTCTTACTTCACAAACTAGCTTTGTTAGCAGACTTCAAAAGCAAGCTATGTATGTATAATTTCCATGTTACAATAGGGAATGTCTGCACTCGTACTTATAAAATCGTAACTACGAGTAGGTATAATAATCAAAGCTGGAAATTAAAATTCATTTATTTCGAGCTCTATAAATATGTTCACAGAAATATATAATATAAATACAATATTTAGATTTATACCAAACTCTATTTAATTTTTGTTACTAGCTTCTTAAACGAGATAGGAATAAAATTTTAGATGAAGGAGAAGGAGGGAGGGAGTAGCTTTTAGACATGTTAGCGAACTTGACCTTGCTTATAATATATTATGTTAATGAGCTCTATAAGATCAGTTAATTAAGAGAATAAAGCTCTTTCTTTATCTTTGTCCTTACATCTCGTATATAAAAATATTGTCATTTGTTTTCTGCCGTTTTTAAATATTCGAGCGACTAAAATTCTTTTTATTGCTTCTTAATATTTTTTCGTCTATTGTTGTTATTTGTTTGTTTCTTCTTTCTTTATTAATTAAAATGAATATATATAAAATGAAATGCCCCTATTTTGAAACTGCAGAAGCTAAATTTAAAGTCAAAAATATTTATTTACCCTACCGACAAAGACGTACCGCCAAGCGATTTAACGTTCCGGTACGATGTCGTGTAGAAACCGAAAGGGGTGTGGATTTCAGCCTACTCCTACTCCTAAAGTTAGTCTGCTTCCATCTTAGATTGCATCATCACTTAACATCAGGTGTGAAAGCAGTCAAGGGCCAATTGTAGTTGATAAAAAAAAAGAATTCTATTAAATCTGTAAAAGAATATTTAAAAATTTTATGTTAATTTGAAATCTATTGTTTCATTATGTACTAATTACTAACAAACTATTGCATTTAAGCCATTTAATAAATTTATATTGTAAACTTTTAAATAATATAATATTACGAGATATTTTGACTTAATATTGAAATTGTAACAAAATTATGATGTATGCAATACAAATGTTAATAAAACCAATAAACAGATTGATGTCAATGGGAAATATACGCCATAGAGTGTATCTGGGGGGCCGCGTATCAATGTACTCCACGGCTTCATATATCATTTGACGCAGATTCGTATCTGAAACAAAATGTAATACTTTAATTTATAGCTCCTTATAATATGATTCAAGTGAAGTTTCAATTACGGTTAGGTATGCTGCTATCATTAGAAATAAAGTCTTTCGCCTCTGTTTGATTGTCTGAATGAATATTTTTAGGATTTTGTTGCAATGACAAAAATGGAATTCTTACTCTACCGCACTCCATTGTCGACTTTTTCAACTTACCTGAGCAACGAAGCAACAGAGTACTTAGAATTTCTTTAATTTTTTCATGCTCGATTAATGCCATTTCCGCAAATAGAGTCGAGGAACACATCACTACCATACTAAGTATTGCATCTATGGTCACACTTATTGTTATGTAAGCTGCGTTCTGAAAAATAAAGTAGACATTTATAGTTTTGACTTTTCGTAAATCAAGGTATCGATTTGCTATTTTAATGAATAAAAATTTTTCTGATGACTTTAAATCAATCTAGATTATTATGTCTGATTTTAAAATTTTCAAATACCTACGTCAATTCTCTTTTCAGTCACCCTGAGCTTACTCATTCTATTTTTTTCAACTAACCAGTTAATTTCGTTTTCTTTTCCCTTATTCATTAGTTTTATTTTTGTTGTAGACGAAAACTAATTATTTTCATATTTGTATCATTTTATTGTATGCAAGCTATCTTCGAGAATGTATATCACTCATTCCGCATTAGCGTGATATTGATATTAGCCTACATTAGTAATATTTTACATACTTTTATTTAATTCTTGAGAATCACATATATTTTTAAAAACAAAAGATCATTTGATAACGAAATATGACACTAACAAAATCCTAAATTATATTAAAACATAAAAACTCACATCACTAATAAACATGGTGATACCATAATATATGTAAAAAGTGATCTTAGAAAATTCAAATATCAAGTGAAAAAGTAACTGAAAATAGTAAAAATAGTAATTATTTAAGATGTTAATTATAAACCTCATTAGTCCAGTGGCTTTACGACGTCATGGTAAATGCCATTTTGAGCTTCTTTTTGTCACAATAATTTCTTTGTAAAAATCTTTACCCCGGAATAGGAAAATTAGTCGTTGGTCCCGGTTCTTTATCATGAACATCATTATCATGGTCGTATGAAAAAAAAACATTATCATTTGAATCGCATTATACAGCAAATAGCGAGTTGGGTCTAAAGCTAGTTATCCCTCTTCTATAAATTCTGGCCTGGCACCATCGGTGGTAAATTGGTGGTGGTGGTGACACCAAAGGTGATATTAAATAATAAGCCAATTAAGATTATGATGACGATGAAAATTATGAGTATTTCTATAATTTTAACACGTTTTATGCAAATAAATTATTACTGAATACTCAAAACAATATACCATTAGTTTGAATGATTTGCTAGCACATTTGACGTGGCACGTTAAGAGTTTGTAGGTACAAATAAATCTCTGCAGGATCATTATCTTTTGCCTATTAGTGTAATTGTAATTTAAGCAATTTCTTCTCAACAGTAAGGTGATGTACTTTATTCTATACCATAATAGTTCAAATAATGCAGTTCTTGTCATGTGACTTAAAACAATTGATGTCAAATTTAATATTATGACTCCGTGCCATAAAGTAAAAAATCTGTATTCACAACAATAACATAAAATTTCTGTAAGATACTTCAAGAACACAGCAATGTAACAAATTACA